>BLBF01000019.1:14760717-14780070 GCA_015471245.1 Laticauda colubrina | reverse complement strand
ATAATATAATATAATATAATATAATATAATATAATATAATATAATATAATATGCATAACTGATCCATATAATAAGAATTTAAATTTAAATTTAGAAGGGAAAGACATGTACAAGATATGTACCAACCGACACATTGTACAATGAGAAAGATGGTTTTATTTGATGTTTTATGTTTGTATTTGTCAATGTTTGTTGTCAAAATAAATAATGTACATGTACAAAGATATGTACCAACCGACACATTGTACAATGAGAAAGATGGTTTTATTTGATGTTTTATGTTTGTATTTGTCAATGTTTGTTGTCAAAATAAATAAAAACTTTAATTAAAAAAGAATGTCTGGAATGATGGTATTGAATGCTGAATTAAAGTCTACAAAGCAGATCCTTGTGTAGGTATTTGGAGATTCAATGTGTTGTAGGATGTAGTGCAGAGCCATATTAACAGCATCATCTGTCAATCTATTTGCTCAGTATGCAAACTGCATGGGAACTAACAGTGGATCCGTGATGGCTTTTAGGTGGGACAGTACTAGCCTTTCAAAGATTTTCATAACTACAGATATTAGAACAACTGGTCTGTAATCATTCAGTTCCTTGATGGAGAGATTCTTTGGCACTGGAATGATAGTACAGCATTTGAAGCAAGAAGGAACATAGCACATCTCTAGTGATTTATTAAAAATTTAGGTGAAGATGGGGGCCAATTGATCAAAACAGACTTTTAAGCAAGAAGGAGTTATCTTGTCTGGCCCTGATGATTTTTCTGGCTTTTGTCTGTGAAATAGATCTTGCATTTCTTTTTCTGTGATCACCAGAGGTTGTGAACCCAGTGGGTTGGGGCCAGTTGTAGGAGGCTTGGCTGTTATTAGTGTGTTTGAGATGGGGGTTGTGGAGATAGGTAGCTGTAGTTTCCTTTCAAACCTGCAGTAAAACACATTCAGGTCATCTGCTAGTTGTTGATTTTCTTCTGCCTGGGAAGGAGGTTTGCTGTTGCCAGTGACGTTTTTAAGAGTTTTCCACATGTTTGCTGGTTCATTTGTTGAGAACTGATTCCTTAACTTTTCAGGGTAACTTCTTTTTGCTGCTCTGATCCCTCTTGTTAATATGTTTCTGGCCTGATTGTATAGCATTCTGTCACCTTTTTGGTAGGCTTCCTCTTTGGAATGACATAGCTGCTTAAGTTTAGTTGTGAACCAAGATTTATTGTTACTATATATTTTGAGGTTCCTTGTTGATATACATAGGTCTTCGCAGAAACTGACATATGATGTCTGACATATGATATCTGTGTGCTCATCTAAGTCTGCAGAGCTATCTTCAAAAATATTCCAATCAGTGTAATCAAGGCAGGCCTGGAGTTTCAGCTTTGCCTCATCAGTCCAAGTCCTCACTGATTTAATTGTTCATTTCATGGTTTTAAGTCTTTGGCAGGTACAAGATAAATCATGCAGTAATCAGATTGTCCCACCAGAGGCAAAAATACCTAAGACCACTGCTACACAACAGTAAAATATGCTTATAGGTCTTTACCATGAGCAGCTGTGGGACAATTGTGATGTTGAAAATATTTTGGGAGCTCTTTCCTTAAATTTGCTTGATTGAAATCTCCTTAAATGATGGGAAGGGAATCTGGGTGTCTGGCTTCAGCCTCCATAATCTGATCAGCTAGAGTTTGTAATGCCTTGTTTACACAAGCTTGTGGAGGAGCTATTAGGAGAAATGAGAACACATGTGGAGAATAAAATAGCTTGCAGTTGATATGTAAAAGCTAAGTTTTCATCACAGAATTTATATATTATAGTTATATCCTGAGACCAGCTGTCCACTCTTTGTTTTATCTGATGTCTCTTCAATTCTGTCTGATCTAAATATCTGAAAGCCTGGGATACATATGCTGTTGTCAGCATGAATTTTTGCATTAAGCCAGCTTTCAGTAAAACAGAACTGCTGAATTGTAGAAATATGAATTGCATCTATTTAAAAGGAGTATTTCATCCATCTTGTTAGCAAGGGAGCAAAATTAGTCAGAAAGGTTGAAAAAGAGTTCAGGTTAGTCTATTTAAAATTCCTGCTCTTTTACCTCATCTCCTTTTTCAGTGCTGGCACTTCTTTCCTTTGTTTGTTGTAATCCATAGCACTTGGGAATTAATTAGAATCTCCTCTGTGTTTGCAAAGACTGGGGGGCAGTGAGGAATCAGAAAGCTGCTCCTAAAAGAAACATTGCCCAATTCTTAACAGATGGTATTGTGAATATTAAATCCATAATGAATTGAAGAGAATAATAAAGAATAAATCATTAGAGAGCATTTCACCAATGCAGCATTGTCAGTGCCATCTTGGATCATCATTTTGAGTCCATCTTCAACCGAAAAAGGTCCAACTATCTCAACTTTAATAATACCAGTCCATACTAGTGTCCCAACTTCATCTTGCTGGTGTCTGAGTCAAAGTGCAGCTCTGTGTCCATTACTAATCCAGCCATGGACCCATCCATCTGGTCCATCAAGAGTCATTCTCATCTCATCAGTCCATAAAACCTTTGAAAAATCTGTCTTCAATTATTTCTTGGCCCAATCTTGCTGTTTCAACTTTTGTGTCTTCTTCAGTGGTGGTCAGGCCATATCTGAGCATTGAACACTTTGTACTCCTGGACATTCCAGGTAGGTGGCAGTTCTGGAATATGACAGCACTGGAGGCTAATGGGTTCCTGGTAGCTTCACGTTTGATTCTTCTCAAATATTTGGCAGTTAATATGAGTCATTTTTTCTCCAAATCAAATGAAATCAAATCACATGTTTATTGTCAATGCATAACATGTGTACAATGAACCTGAAATGAGCCTCCCTTGGTTCAGTCTCTCCCCCCCAAAACACAAAATATATCTCAATAACTCAATAAATGAAAGAGAATCCCTAAACCCAAATAAGTAGTAACTAACACATATTCCCATATATCTATATGTTTGTAACATTATATTATATTACACTGGTATGAACATGTTGCACGTTGCGCTGGCCCTGGAAATCTCTCATATTAAACCTAATTGTGGTGTTATATTGCATGCAGAAGTCTGACAGCCTATAGGTAAAAGCTATTTTTAAGCCTATTCATTTGGCTGGCTATGTGTTCTGACCCAAGCCTTGTTCAAATTAAACACGAACTGTGTAAAAAAGCAAACCTTTTTTATTGTGATGCTGGAAATTCTGCATTCCCAACCAACAGTAAGTTAAAGCTAATTGTCTGATATCAAAAGCAAGCCCTTTCAAGGTTGAGAAAGGCTGCCAAGAACAGAAGACTAATTGCTGATTAAATATCCACCGACAGAAGTTTCAAAAACAAACCGTAGTAAGCAGGGTTTTGACAAATACTCTGAGTCTAAAGAACTTCTTTGCTTCCTTCAAAGAACACATCCCTGAGGGCTGGATTTTATCCCTTATGGGAGGAGCCATCATCTTCCTTATTCCTGAGTCACCCTTGCTACTTCAGCTGCTCTTTCCTTCGAGCATGCATGCATTGGGCACAGGTTCCCTGGGGTCCTCTGTGTCACTGCTGCCAGAGTCCACAAGCTCCAAAGGCAGCACCCCATTCTCCGATAGTCTTGGCCCCACCCCTGAATCACATGCAGGCCCCTCATCTGAGTCCTCACTATCAGAGACCTCTGCCATCCGCAACTGCTGCTGGTGAACCACAACACTATCTCTTTTGAGCCTCCTGACCACCTGAATTGTGTTATTTTTCCAGGTGAGATCTTGGCTAAGGTGGACTCCCAGAAATTTGAAAGAGGAGACCCTCTCCACACAGCCCTCCTTGCTGTAGAGTGGGGCAGGTTCCTCTCTCTGCTTCCAGAAGTCTAACACCATCTCCTTTGTCTTGAATTTAGATTCAAGTTGTTTTCCGAGCACCATGTGGATTATTTCTGGACTTCTTCCCTGTATGCTAATTCATCTCCTCCTGTAATAAGACCCAGTATGGTGGTATCATCTGCAAACTTTATTATCATGTTAGATGAATCGGAAGCTATGCAGTCGTATGTGTACAATGAGTACAGGTAGGGAGTAAGCACACAGCACTGAGGAGAGCCTGTGCTGAGCTTCAGGAAGAAGGATGTGAAAGACCTAGCTCTTACTATTTGTGGCTGGTCAATTGTCTTCAACACAATCACAGGTGACAGAAGGGAAATTCAAGTCAGTCAACATTCTGATGAGGATATCCGGCAAAATGGTGTTAAAAGCCAAGCTATAATCTATAAAAAGCATTCTGACGTAGTTCCCAGATTTCTCTAGATGACTCACCAGAATGTAGGGCAGTAGCAATGGCATTGCCTGTTGACTTATTTCTGCTGTAGGTGAAGTGATATTGGTCGAAGTTTGTTGGAAGGAATGACCTGAGGTGTTGAAGAACCAGTCTCTGGAAGCTTCATCACTACTGACATTAGTGCAATAAGTCTATAGTCATTCAGGCTATTTATTGCTGTTTTCTTCAGGACTGGAATGATAGTAACTGCTTTCTGTTCATGATGGAACACTGGCCATTTGCAGGGGGAAGTTAAAAATCCTTGTTAGGACCTCTGATAGTTGGTTAGCACAGGTTTTTACCACTACCCCCAGCACCCTATCTGGACTTGCAACTTTACTGGAATTCATGGCCTTCAATACAGCTCTCACTTGGTGTTCATGCAAGGCGAGTGGCTGGAAGTTGGAGGGCCAACAGGCTGGGGCTACAGGGTCAGGTCTCTTTGATCTCATTGTGGGTGAAGAAGGTGCTCAATTCCTCTGCCAATGAGGCATCAGAGTTGACTATCTTCAACGTATTACCCTTATAGTTGGTTAGATGCTGCAGTCCCTGCCACACCTGCCTCAGGTTGTTGTCTACTAAATGGTTCTCCACCTTTTGTTTATATTTTTGTTTAGCTACCTTGATGCTTCTCCATAGATTTCCCCTGGTCTCATTGTATTTATCTCTGTTACCTGCCTTAAAGGTGGAATTCTGGGCTCTCAGAAGTGTCCATACTTTTTCAGCCATCAAAAGGAAAAAAAAATTTCATAAATTAGAAAAATTAAAATTGGATATAATCTGCTTGCAAGAAGTTCATATAAAAAAACAACATGTTCAAGTACTGAAACATCCTAAAATTGGGAATTACAAAGTTCATTACACAACAACAAAAAAGGTTTTATATATTAAGAATACAATTAAAGCTGAATGAATTTTTACAGATGAAGAAGAAAGAATATTAATAGTGGAAATAAATGATAATAATGTAAAGATGCTTTTAGTAGCAATTTATGTTCCAAATGAAAAGCAAGAAAATTTTTACAAAAAATTGCAAAAGAAAATAATAGAACTGGAATATGAGTTTGGGAGATTTTAATGCGATAGTGGATATAAAATTGGATTATACAACACACAAAGTTAATAAACAAAGCAGAAAGATACTTCTGAAATCCTTCTTCAAAATGGTAGAGGAATTAAGCATTCAAGAGAAATGAATGCCAAGAATAGACAATATACATTCTACTCCAATAGATATTTATCATGGTCAAGAATAGATATGATTTGAATGTCAACAGAACTAATCTCTAACATACAAGAAGTAAATACAGAAACAAGTACTTGGGGAGATCATAATCCAAAATGGGTCAAGTGGCAGGGACAAAGGAAAAGAGCAAGATGGACTCTGAACAATTCAATATTGAAAGAAAAAGAATTTATACAAAAAAATGGAAAAAGAACTGGTTTTTGTTCTTTTAAAAAAAACAGCAGGGAGGAAAATTCACTACAAAATCTATGGGATACTATGAAGGCCTGTGCCAGAAGTCTGATTATAGATTACACGAGAAGAAGAAATATATATATATATAAAAAGACAAACACAACAAATATTAGAGGAAAGACTACAAAAAAATTGAGAAAGAACAACAAAAATATCCACAAAAGAAGAACATTAAGTCAAACGGAAATAGTTAAAATGGAGTTGATAGAAAAAGAGGATTAACTAAAAGAAATTAGGAGTGCTAAACAGAACTTCTTTCAAAATGCAAACAAACCAGGCAGATGGCTGGCATATAAATTGAAAAAGGAGAGAAAAATGAAAAAGATAATACAATTAATAGATGATCAAGGAATGGTTTGTAATGGAAATGAAGAAAAGAAAGAGATAGTACAGAAGTATTATGAGAAATTATATAATCAAGAGAATATGGAAGAAGAAAAAGTTAAACAATACTTGCAAAAAGCAGAGTTAACCCAAATACCTGAGGACATCAAGATAATGTTAGAAGGGAAAATAACAATGATGGAATTGATAGAGGCATTAAATAAACAAAATACTGGAAAGGCTCTGGGCCCAGATGGGCTATCAGTAGAATTTTACAAGACTCTACAGGAATCTTTAAATATTACAATGCTTGAAGTGATGAATGAGGTTTTGTCAAAAACTAAAATATCTAACTCATGGACAGAGGCTTATATTACTCTTATACCAAAAGAGGATACCGACCTACAACAAATAAAAAACTATAGACTTATATCCCTGCTAAATGCAGACTATAGCATTTTTGCCTCAGTAATAGCAGAAAGACTCAAAGATATTTGAACAATTTTATACACGATGATCAAAATGGATTTCTGCCTAAGAGGCAAATTAAAGATAATATGAGAATAATTTTAAATATACTGGAATATTATGAAATACACATTCACAGATGATCTGGTCTTTATATTGGAGGAACCATTGAAAACTGCCTAAATTGATAGAAAAGATTGAAGAATATGGGCAAGTGGCAGGATTGAAAATAAATAAAGATAAAACTATGATTTTAGCTAAGAATATGATTGAAAAACAAAGGAAAGAATTGACAGAGAGATTGAACATCCAGATCACAAAGTAAAATATTTAGGAATACAACTAACAGCAAGATGTGGAACACTAAAAGAAGATAATCATTATAACTTAAAACAACAGATTGTGACAGACTTGAAAAAAATGGGAAAATTTACAACTATCTTTAATAGGGATAATATCTACAATCAAAATGAATATATTACCAACAATATTATGTTTCAGACAATTCCAATTAAACTAGGGAAAGAATACTTTGAGGATTCAAATAAAATAATGTTGAACTATATATGGCAGGGAAAGAAGGCAAGAATTAAATTAAAATTATTACAGGATGTTAGAATAAGAGGAGGTTTTGGATTACTCAATTGGGAATTAAACTATCACGCTGTAACACTGATGTGAGTGAAAGAATGGATTGTTTTGAGAAATGATAGATTGTTAATATTAGAAGGTCATGATTTGCAATTGGGGTGGCACACATTTTTATGGTATAAGGAAAGTAAAACACATAGATATTTTAGGAGGCATTATATTCGAGATGCATTATTGTCAATATGGGAGGAAATAAGAAAACAACATTAAATCATCCGTAGACCTCTCCGTGCCCCATGGTATACAAAAGAACTGAGAGAGATGAAATGCATGAGCAGACATCTAGAGCGCCGCTGATGACAGGAGATGAACTCAATTGAACATGGGTAAGAGCTGCTACTAAGGCCTATCTTGGGGCGATTTGTGAGGCAAAATGTAAATACTTCACACTAAGTGCGTCTGCGAATAATTGCCCAGTGAATCTCTTTAAGGTGAGCCGTCTACTCTAAGGGAAGGAGGAGATTGAGGTCCACCTGAAGGGGCGCTTTGAGGAATTTGTGGATTTTCTGGAAGACAAAATTGCTCGACTTCATTCCCAGTTAGATGCCAGCATGCTTGCTGATCCAGTGGAAGCTCCTGAGGCAGGTTCTTGCTGTTATTTGGAACGGTTTGATCCTGTTGTTTCTGAGGAAGTGGACAGGATCCTAGGAAGTATGCGCACAAGCACCTGTATTTTAGACCCATGTCCCTCCTGGCTTGTGAAAGATTCCCAGGAGCTGACAGGAGGGTGGACTCTGGTGGTGATTAATGCTTCTCCACAGGAGGGGACAGTGCCCTAGCACTTTAAGGAAGCTGTGGTCTACCCTCTTCTTAAGAAGCCATCACTGGACTCCACCCAGTTGGATAATTTCTGACCTGTCTCCAATCTTCCCTTTTTGGGGAAGGTTGTTGAGAAGGTGGTTGTGCAGCAACTCCAGAGGTTTCTGGATGAAACGGATTACCTCAACCCCTACCAGTCAGGATTCTGCCCTGGATTTGGGACAGAAACAGCACTGGTCGCACTTTTGGATGATCGCTGGCAGGAGCAGGATGGGGGTAGTGCATCCATCCTTGCTCTACTTGACCTCTCGGTGGCTTTTGATACCATTGACCATAGGATTCTCCTGGGGCAGCTTCGGGGGATGGGAGTGGGAGGCCTTATCATTTTCCCCATAACATTTTGTTCATGTTGCATGGGGATTAAGGGAAAGAAGAAGTCTCTACACCTTCTCTACAATGACTACTACAGTTTTCCTAGTGGGTAAAGTTGCACAAGAAATAAAGGAGTATTTCTTTGTGGGTGGGTTTAAATAACAATCAAAAAACATCTTAATGGCAAATAATCAAACAATATGGAAATTGAAAAGAGACAGGAGAAGTAGGGTAGCATCTAGGTGAAAATAATTAATTAATTATTTTATTGTTGCCTGGATCAGATACATGGTATTTGCAACCGATATGGAAATTTAAGATCTCTCTGTGTATGTATATCTAACAAGCTTCCTATCCACTGTTTATGACAGCAAGTGCTAAATATGGAACATTTCTAGGAGTACTGTAAAGCCACATTCAAAGAACTTGAAGGCCATGATAATCCTGCTAAAGCTGCTGAATCATAGGGTCCAAGTGATTGGTCAGAGTTCTGGTTTAAAGCTTCCAGTATCTAATTTACAGTCTGCTATTTAGAAGGATCTTCAGATGAAATGCTGTGATCTCTTTGATATGGAAATCTTATTACTGCACTGGAAACATTTTTTCTATAACAATAGTTCCAAGATCAACTATGTAATTTAACAGCAGTGTGTAGAGATTATTAGTCAAGCATTCTGGTTGTGCCTAATTGTTTCCTTAAGTTTCTTTTATAATGTAAAATGTTTAATTAAAATAGATTTAAAAAGAAAATATGAGACTTTCTCTAACGTTAATTAGATATTTCCTCTGACACATCTCTGATTCACTCAACAATCTGATGAATCTGATCCTCTGATTCACTCAACAATAAGTATTGTGCAAATGAATAGCTTTAATTGAATGTAGAATTAAAAACAACTAAAATTTTATTATACTTTTTTTGAAAGAAACCAGCTTTTATTGTATAAATTCAAATTTGTGAGCATATGCTGATATGCCAAGCATGTTTGGGTACCTCTTGATCAAGAGTGCCACCTGTTGTATTCTCGGAAAAGTTATATAAAGGGCAGTTATTAATCAGTGAACATCCTGAACATCTATTTTTGCCAATTGATTCCCACAAGTTGTGGTAAAAATAATATGGATTTTCCTGACAATTTTATATATGATGCAAGAGACATACAAATAAATAGAATAAATCAATTACTAAAATAATAATAATATAGCAATAATTCACTCATAAGAAAACTAGAAGCATTAACTATAATCATGCAATCAATAGATCTCATTAAGGAACTTAACCAACTTTTAGGGAAAACAAATGTTTCTCAATACTAAAACAACCACCAAAATTATATTGCAATAATAGCTTAACAAAGTCTGGAATGTATTAATTGTGTAATTTATATCTTATTTACAATAACAAAACATTTCAAGTCTTTAAAAATAATTTTCAGAAATTCAAAGCTAGTTCTATAGAACTTGTAGGCAATGGACTTTTCCCCTTCAACCGAAAACAATGAACTTCTGAAAGCCAGATATTTCAAAAGGAATTATTTATTGTGAAGAAGTGAATCCATTACTACTCAAAGCAGAATCTAAGATGCTTCCAGGCATACAGTAATGGATAAAAGGAGTTAGAACCACTCCCCTTATTTAGATGTGGATTTAGTTCGAAGTGATCTCTGGTTTGAGTAGGTTACAGTAAAATACTGGATGAACCTGTCTAAGTGTTTTGGGAAGTAGAAGCTCTACCCTAACAGAATTACTTAAAAGAGGAGTAAACTACAGATGGTTGCTGCCAGAAGGACTCTTGCTCACTTGGCAGGAACAAAAACACAGAATTGACACAGTTGAAAAAACTAAGCTATTCTACTTAGAATACTTTAGAGGAAAGGAGGAAGAAGAAAGAAAGGAAGACTCACTGACTGAATTTTCAAGAGGAGTGTGTAGCAATAATTGAAAAAGAAAAAGAAGAAGGTGAAGTAGATGGTGAACCCAGAGAACAATGAGAATTAAGATCTACTAGAGCAATAAAACCCTCTTATAAAGCTTAACATGGATGAAAGAAAATTGAGTACGATGAACATAAATGGACTTAATTTGGCTACTAAAAGAAGGAAAGTATTTCACAAATTAGAAAAATTAAAATTTGACATAATTACAAGAGGTACATATTAAAAAAACAACATGAATATATACTAAAACAAGGAAAACTAGGGAAATTATTTATGTTGCTGGCACAATCCAAAAAAAGGTGTGGTATTATATATTAAAGAAACAATTTTGGAAGAACTAACCTACACAGATGATGATGGAAGGATTCTGATGGTGGAAATAACAGATAGCAGCTTTAAAACACTTCTAATTGCAATTTATGCCCTGAATGATAAACAATAAGAATTCTACAGAAAATTACACACGAAAATTATTGAATTGGACTATGTTAATATTTGTATGATGGATGATTTTAATGGGATAATTAATGACTGGTTGGATTATAAAATACAGAAAACAATAAAGAAAGTTAGAAAGATATTACCAAATCCTTCCTTCGAGTAAAGAAGAATTTAACTTAAAAGATGCATGGAGAGAAATGCAGAAAATAAGCAATATACTTTTTATTCAAACAGGCATACATCCTGGTCTAGAATAGATATGATATGGATGTCAGCAAAATTTATTGGCTAATGTACGACAGATTGAAATAGAAACAAGCATTTGGGCATATCATGATCCAGTGTCAGTTATTTGGAAAGGATACAAGAGGAGATCTAGAAGGACTTTAAATAATATGATACTGAAAGAAAGAGACTTTAAACAGAAAATAGAGAAAGAACTTGTTTTCTTCTTCAAAGAAAATAGAAAAGAGGATACATCTTTACAGAATCTCTGGGACACGATGAAAGCCTACACAAGAGGCTTGATAATAGATTGTACTAGGAGAAGAAATATAAAACAGAAAAAGACATTTAAGACATTAGAGGATGACTATAAAAGTTTGGGAAAAGACTTACAGAAGTCCCCACAAATAAGATATTAAAAATAAAATGGATATAATTAAACATAAAATGGGACTAATGGAAAAAGAGGAATTAGACAAAAATTAAAAAATTAAAAATGCCAAACAGAATTATTTTGAAGATGCAAACAAACCAGGCAGATGGCTAGCTTATAAACTGAGAAAGGAAAGAGAATCAAGAAGAATTAGCCAATTAATAAATAAAGGACAGGTTTGCTATGGAAATGAGGAGAAGAAAAAAATTATACAAGATTACTACGGAAAACTGTACCTTGAAAAAAATATTCAAGAAAAAAAAATTAAGCAATATCTACAGAAAGCGAACCTACCTCAGATACCTAAAAATATTGAAACAATGTTAGAAATATAACAATGATGGAATAAACATAAGCTTTAAAAAAACAGAATGTGGGAAAGCACCGGATCCAGATGGTTTGCCAGTGGAATTTTACAAGACTTTTCAGGAAATATTGAATCTTCATCTTTTAGAAGTTATGAATGAAGTTATACTGAAGAAAAGAATATCAAAAACATGGTCAGAAGCATACATTATACTTATACCAAAGGAAGGTACAGACCTGCAGCAAGTTAAAAATTATAAACCTACAATTGAACTCAGTCTATAAAATATTTGCTTCAATTTTGGCAGAAAGACTAAAAAGATACTTAAATAATTTTATCCACACTGATCAAAATGGATTTCTGCCAAAGAGACAAATCAAAGACAATGTGAGAATTATTTTGGATATTCTGGAATATTATGAAGCACATCCTGAGAAGCAAATTGCCTTGATGTTTCTAGATGCACAAAAAGCCTTTGACAATGTAAGTTGGTGATTTACTTTACTGCAATTGATACAAATGGGCTTTGGTAAAAAAAATTATCCAAGCCATTGAAACAATATACCATGAACAAACTGCAAAGGTGATGGTGAATGGAGAATTAACAGAACCCATATATATAAGAAAAGGGACAAGGCAAGGCATTGTCGCCTCTGCTGTTTGTGTTAACACTGGAAGTGTTGAACAGGAATATTAAAGAAGAAAGAGAAATAAAAGGAATGAAAATTTAAAAGGAGGAATATAAATTGCAAGCTTTTGCAGATGACCTGGTATTTATATGAGAAGACCCATTGGAAACAGCACCCAAATTAATAGAAAAAATAGAAGAAAATGGAAAGTAGCAGGTTTGAGAATAAATAAAGACAAAACAAAGATATTAACAAAGAATATGTTGGCAAGAGGAAAGAAAGAGTTGGAAGAAATTTTAAAAATACAGGTCACGAACAAGATTAAATATTTAGGGATACATATTACACCAAGATATAGTACATTGAAAGAAGATAACTATGTTAAACTCAAACAGCAGATTACAACAGATTTGATAAAATGGGAAAAACTGCAACTATCACTGATTCGGAGAATATCTACAATTAAGATGAATATATTGCCTGGAGTTTTATATTTATTCCAGACAATTCCTATTTGATTAGGGAAAGAGTTTTTTGAAGATTTAAATAGAACTGTGTTGAAATATATTTGGCAGGGTAAAAAAGTAAGAATAAAATTAAAACTGTTACAAGATGCAAGAATAAGAGAAAGATTTGCCTTGCCTTTGGGAGCTATATTACCAGACGTCAAGTTTGATGTGGGAAAAGGAATGGATAACATTAAGGAACAGTAGATTATTGACTTTAGAAAGCCATGACTTGCTGTTGGGATGGCATGCCTTTCTCTGGTATAAGAGTGAAGCAGTCTGGAAAGTTACAAAGAAAGGTCATA
This sequence comes from Laticauda colubrina, assembly GCA_015471245.1. NCBI lineage: Eukaryota > Metazoa > Chordata > Lepidosauria > Squamata > Elapidae > Laticauda > Laticauda colubrina. Next base: position 14,766,937 of record BLBF01000019.1, on the reverse strand, counting down.
TATCTTTACCAGAAATCCCCTGACTTTTGCCTCATAAAAGAATATTGTGCAAAACCACAAAGTTGTTGAAATAAGGAACTGGCTATATTCCCAAAACAAGGGTGGGCATGTAAAAATAACTGATGGTGTAAGATAACTGGGTAAACAAGATGTACTTTTCACTTCCTTTATATTTCCTCTGTAAGCATATATATGTTATTTTCCTTTTGGGGTAAAATCAATAAAAGTAATACCCCAGACTAGTCTGGGGTCATAATGGGTATAAAAGTTATGCCTCAGAGAAAACTGGGGATTCAGAATTTGCCATGCTGATGCTCTGAACCTTGTACACAAATAAACCTGTATTCTCCTACCTTTCGTGGTCTTGTGTCCTGATTTGGAAGCACAAATTTCCTGCAACAAGTGAACTAAAACACAGGGCTATTTTAGAAGACATTATATTCGAGAGGCATTGTTTTTGAACTGGGAGGAGATAAAAAGACAATATTACTGAAAAATTCCAACATGGATATCAACTGTTGAAGTTTTTTCTTATCCAATAATATATAAGGAACAAACAGTTAGATATGGTGAGATATTGAATGAAAAGGGTGAACTTAAATCTATGCAAGCATTGGAAGAGCAAGGTGTAAAACTGAATTGGTTTTCATATTTGCAAATACAATCTAGGTTTGATAAAGTCTCTAAAGCAGAAGGTATTTATGATAAGTTGACTGATTTAGATAAAATTTTAATGGGTACTGATGAAAAAGTATTTAAAAACTTTATGGACATCTGTTAGAATTTAAATTGAAGGAGGAACAAGTTAAAGAAACGATGATTGCTTTGGGGGAAAAATTTTGGATATGGGATTGATTTAGAGAAATGGCAAAAATTGTGGTCTCAAAATTATAAAATGACAATGTCAACTGCATATAAAGAAAATTTGTATAAGATGTTCTACAGGTGGCACTTACCCACCACGAGACTTGGGAGAATGTTTAAGAATACATCGGATAAATGCTGGAAATGTCATCAGATACCAGGTTCATATTACCATATGTAGTGGGCATGTTTGGACGCAAAGAAATATTAGATTAAAATCCACACATGGTTGGAAAAAATGATAAAACAACATATAGACTTTAAACCAGAGATCTTTTTATTGGGAATCATTCTGGACATATAAAATAAAGAATTGAAATATTTGATTGTAAATATTTTAACAGTGGCTAGAATTGAATTTGCAAAGAACTGGAAAAATGACAAAATAATCCAGGAGGAAGTTATTAAAAAAATTATGGACTGTGCTGAAATGAGTAAACAGACATTTGAAATAAGAGAACAAGAAGACAAGCGATTTTATATGATATGGGATTTGTTTAAACAATGGTTGGATAAAAAAACATGGCAAGGTAACAGAATAGATAATTCTGTTATAGAAGTTTGATAGACTGATAGAAAATATAATGTAGATATATATAACCATTGGATGACAGCATAATATAATATTAATGGAATAAATAGCAGGATAATTAATAATTGATAAGTAGATAAGCATGTTAGTTTGACAATGTGAGACTGATATAAATTGTGAACAATGATTATGAAAGGACCACACAAAAGATTCTAAACCAACTGACACACTGTATGTACAAAATGGAAGATGGTTTTATGTTTTTTTTATTTATTGTCTATGTATGTTTATCTTAAAATAAATATATATATATATATAAAGATTTGTAACCAACTGACACACTGTATGTATATAAAATGGAAGATGGCTTTATGTTTTTATGTTTTGTTTGTATATGTTTGTTTTAAAAAAATTTTTTTACATATGTTAAAAAAAAGTATTACAGACCAATTTTGTTAATAAACGCAGATTATAAAATATTTGCCTCAGTGACTGTAGAAAGATTAAAAAGATTCCTAATTGAGTTTATACATTTGGATCAGAACGGGTTCCTACCTAAGAGACAAATTTGAAATAATATCGGAATAATTCTGGATATACTAAAATATTATGAAAAGTATAACGAAAAACAACTAGCCTTAATTTTTGTGGATGACCAGAAAGTGTTTGATAATATCAACTGGCTATTTATGCTACAATGTATGGACTTTGGTGAAAAATTTTCATATAATAAAGGCAATCTACATATAACAGAAAGCTAAGGTGATGGTAAATGGGGATGTGACAGAAAGTTTCAACACAAAAAAGGGAACAAGACAAGCTGTCCACTATTTCCTTTATTGTGTATCCTAACTTTAAAAGTATTAACCAGAAAAATTAGACAAGACCCAGAAATAAAAGGAATGGAAATTAAAAAAGAAAAATACAAAGAAAGGGTTCAATATTCTAGGCTTAACGTGTCCCACGCTAATCAGCTGCTTAAGCCATAACACCTGCAAAGTGTTCCTGAGCCTTTAAAAGATTCTCTCAATCTGGTTCAGTAGGAATCCCAAACATTGAGGCAGCAATTGCTGCAAAAGGGGCCCAAACCAAGCACTGAGTGCATATGCATGCTTATACTTTTCAGAGGTTCGATATTGTTCTATGTACAATCCTTGTTTTATTGATTGCATGTAATATTCTAATTTTCTGAGATTGTGGATTTGGGGTTTTCATGAGCTGTAAGCCATAATCATCACAATTATGACAAATCACGGCTTGAACTATCTTGCTTTGCATGTAATGAGTCTATGTCATATGTTAGTTTCATCTTTTAAGTTGCATTACTGAGATAAATGAACTTTTGCATGATATTCTAATTTTTTGAGTTTTCACCTGTACATATACTAACAGCAGCAACTTTTAGCTCTGTAAATTCTGAAAAAAATAAGAATACCCCATCAGATGAGGAGGTAATCAGAAAATCCTAGAATGTGCTGAGATGGACAGATTAACTTAAAAAATGAAAGAAAAAGAAGACTCAGAATACTATTTGATATGGAATAGATTTTACAAGTAGTTAAAAATAAGGGGTAGAAGTTAGAGGAAGAAAAATAATGAGTGTTTTGTTAAAAGCAGGGATGATATATAAGTATAATTGCTATCAGTACTAAAAATATGAGTGAGTTAAACACAAAGAATGGGAATTGCACTGAATGGGAAATATCATAGTATTATTAGAGCTGTTAATTTGCATGTTATTATTGGTATTATTATTAATAAAAGGACAATGTATTTTACAATATTGTCTATGGTTTTTTTTACTTTTTTGTAAATAATATACCCAGACAAAATGCTGTATTCAAAAATGTTTATGAATAAAATCTAAAAGAAGATTAAATAAATAAATAAAATCTCTCCAATCCTAGCAGTAGAGTCTAAAAGTTGTCTCTCCTTTCTCATCTGTACCTCTTAAAAAATGCTTCTGTCTTCATTTTCATTTATTTTTAAATTCTTGTATCCCTAATCCAGGGTCCCACATTCCTCCTATGCTAGGAATGGACCCCAGATGCTGCATCCATTCCTTATCTGGGCCTCTTGCAATTTCTTTTCTTCTTCTCCTGCTCCTTCTTCCTCTTCTTCTCTTCTCCTCAGAATGTTCCCATTCCAAACTCTTCCCATTCTCACTGAAGCATTTCCTTCATACTACTGGATCATGATTCAACTGGATGAAACTTGCAGCAGTAATGATAAGTGGTGACAATCAGTGGTGATAGGTGGCAGCAGCAATTCCTGCTGCCTGGTACAGGCTGAAAGCGGGATGCACGGAGACAAAAATTGGGGCACATGGACACAGTGGTAGCAGCAATGAGCGGCGGCAATCCTTGCAGCCTGGAACAGCTGATTGGCAGTATTCCGGGAGATGGATCCAACCACCAATCAGCTGCTCATGCTAAATCAGACATGTGTTTAAGCTGAACAGTTTGTTTGCTGCAAGGAGGCAAATTGCTGGGAGGCAGATTTTTTTCCCATTTTCCTCCTCCAACGCTAGGTGCATCTTATGGTCTGGAGCATTGCTAGTGCAAAAAATTCATACTTGGAGTAGAAACATTAAGGGCAAGATTGTACAAAACAGATAAATAGTGTAATCTCAAGAAAACTGGTCTATACAGCAAATTTTAAACATTTAAGATTTAATTTAATTATTTAACTTAATTTAAGATCTATAAAGCACACTGGTTTTCCTTCCAACTTCTCCTTAAATCAAAACCAAGGATAATTCTTAAGATGAAATTATAGCATTTACTAAGCTCATAATTAGAAGAGACCTCCTGCTTATAGTGTCAAAAAAATCATTCTTTTCCAGAGACCAATGAATATTTTAACATAATTAAGAGAATAACAGAGTTAGAAGGGACTTTGGAGATTTTTTAGTCCAATCTCCTCCTCAAGCAGGAGACTCTATACCAGAGGTGGTATTCAGCAGGTTCTGACCAGTTCTGGAAAACCGGTAGTAGAACTTTTCAGTAGTTCAGAGAATCGGCAAATACCACCTCTGACTGGAGATTTTACAGTATCCGTCCCCTGCCACGCCCACCAAGCCACACCCACAGAACTGGTTGTAAAAAAAAATTGAATTGTACTATTGTTCTATACCATTTCAGACAAATGGCTGTCCAGTCTCTTCTTAAAAACCTCCAGTTTGGAGCATCCACAACTTTGCCTTCAAAGAGGCAGGGGAAGGATACTGTAAAATCTCCAGTCAGAGGTGGTATTTCAAAGCATGGCAGATTCTGAACCTCCCATCCCTCCTTTGGTTACATTTTATATCCTTTATGACCTCAGCACAGACATGGGCATTTACATTAATACATTTTACCAAATTTAGATAATATGTTATATCTTCGCTTACATTTCTATAACGGAAGTATTAAAGAGGAAATAACAGGTGTCATGATGACTATTCAGTTATCTTACACCATCTGTACTTTTCCATGTTCTCCCTTGGTTACAGTAAAGTGGTTACTACAACCTCCTTATTTTAATAATGTTATAGCTTTCACAACACTATGCGTAATAGAATAACAGGAAGCTAGCCTTTGCTAAATATAACCTATTGACTTTTACTAATACATATACGAGAGAAAAGCAAAATATGATTTCATATGATTTATCATTTATAATTCCTTTTTCCTACTGCTTCAATTCCACTGATTAATTATTCTAGTTATTAGGAAATTTCTTCTTATTTATAGATCGAATCTCTCGTTTCTATTGACTGTTTCTTATCCTGCCTTCAGGTGCTTTAGAGAGTAGGTTGACTGCTTCTGGATTCTACCAGATAATGTATTCTTAATTCTTCCCAATGTTTGTGAGGTACAACCAATCCCTTGCCAAAAGCCCATCTATCATAGAAATAGTGCAGACCATGGTCCAGATCTCACTTAGGATAAGCCTGTGATTAGGTTAAGCCATTTAGAATATAGACTTCCATCAGAAAAGGAATGTATTTCAAATACAAGAACAAGACTGTTGAGACCCATGTAATATTTTCCAAATATGACCACTTTCACTAGGTGACATGACTGAAAAATGACAATAAAATAAAAAGACAATATGAACCACTGCATATAAAAATAATTTGGAATTTGGTGGCCATACAAATAAAGTAGATTTTTATTTGATTAGTTTATTTTTATGGATTTGGTTTATTTAATTAATTCATGTTTAACTAAAACTAAAACTCTGCTTTTGGGGATTTATACATTTTTAGCTGGGGATCTGATATGGATAAAGTTCATACTTGGGACACTGAGCCATAGCTTTCCTAAAGAGTTTTAGTAGTACACTTCTATGTCTTCATAGAAATTAACTCCTTCTTTTATTAAATCATAGTGAAATAAAGCTATTCATATGTCCTTCATTTTGGGTTTTGGATATGTTTCTTCTGTATATGACATTTTTCAAGACCAAAAAAAATAGTGCATTCAAAAGGGTGAACAGCAACAAGAAAGGAAAAATGACATTTTAAAATGCTTTCTGGGACAACAGATGTTGCACAGCCATTCAAGCGAAACAATACAGTTCAATTATCAAAAGGAAAGGGTTTTGTCCACATTTTTAAAAACTCTTGGGATATTTTTAGGCACTTAGTTGTGGTCTTTCTCTGTGTGAAGAACATAGCAAACTCCCTTATAGAATTGAAACTTAAATGACACACGACGTGGAAACTGCTTGATGTGGTTCAGAATTTTCTCTTGTTACAGTCTGTTCTGACTACAAACTTTCCAGCTGTCTGAATAATAATAATAATAATAATAATAATAATAATAATAATAATAATAA
>BLBF01000019.1:14727398-14760707 GCA_015471245.1 Laticauda colubrina | reverse complement strand
AATAATAATAATAATAATAATAATAATAATAATAATAATAATAATAATAATAATTAAAAAAAAAATCCTATGTATGAGCTTTTATTATGCTTAATATGTCCTTATTCTCAATTTCCAACTTTTGTAAACTTATTATGGGTAAATCTTTATTTTTTAAAAAATGAAAAATATATTTCTGTATTGCACAGTTCCAGAGGCAGATGAGAACAGCTGTTGATGTCACACTGGAAAAATGCTATGAAATTCATCAACTGACAAAATAAAAAAAAAATCCTTATAACAGGATCAGATTTTCTTTTTTTTTAAAAAAAATACAATTTTATTATCATAAATAAATTTACAAAATGAATAGACAAGGAGAATAAAGCCAGAATATAATGAGAAATAGCAGAGATGTATAAAATAAAAAATATAGAAACAAACAAAAATATACAAAAAAATATACAAAATATACAAAGAATGATTTCCAACTTCTTCAGCAAATATAAATAAAATTTGAATTCAAGTTTTAGTCTGCAATTACATATAACCATCATTTTTTAATCTATATATATAAAAGTAAAATACTACTCACGCATCATTAAAAAATCTCCAGAACCGTAAAGTCCATATACTTGAAATTTGGCACCTATGATCCTCTTGGCTTCTAGGTACTCACTAAGAAAAATGATCTTTCAAAATGATCATCAGAGCATTACTATTTCGTATATTATTATTAACATGCTCTGATCAGGGGTGGGCTTTAAACATTTTAGCAAAGTGTTAGCTGCCTGGTTGCTGGGTGGGCATGGGTATGGTGGGTGTGGCCTATCTGGCCTCCTGCACCATGGCAGAGGGGTGTTTTTTCCCTCCCTAGACTCCGGAGAGTTTCCTCGGGCCTCTGGGAGGGTGAAAACAGTCTCCCCGGGCTCTGGAGGCTTTCTGGAAGCCAGAAATGGCTCAATTTCTGGCCTTCCTGAACTTCCAGGAGCCCCATTTTTCACCCTCCCCAAGCCTTTGAGCATGCCCTGCATTTACCTGCATCCAAAACGAGCTGCATGGGGATTCCTTGGAGGGGAGGGGAAGGGTGGGCAAGACCAGCCAGGAGTGGGATTTGGGGCTTCTCCAAACTGTACAGAATCTTAGCTAGGGCCTCTCCTAAACCCCTGTGAACCTCCAGCAGCCCAACCCTGGCTCTGATGCTAAGGAGTTCTACTCTCTCTCCCCACCTGAAAAGAAATCTGTTCCGAATGCAAAGCACAAGCAGAGGAGAGGAGTTTTGGTTTCAGCTTTAGTTCCACAGCACCAAGCTGTTTTAGTATTGAACAATTGAATTAAGCCACATCCAGACTCCTTGTTGACTCCTTCTTGCTCACGCAGCAAATACTGTTTCACTTTCCAAATAGCCTACAACTCTCTCACACACTGACATGCTAGCTAGATGAATATCGATGGATGCTGGTTGGCAGAGGCAGAATCCCCCCCATTATTTTCCTTCCCCAAAACTAAGCCCGACTGCATAGCTTTGTAGTGAAGCATGGGTATCGAGCTAGTTATCTATAAATAATAATAATGCTCAAATCTATGACTTAATTTTTTCTGTTTTATGCAAAATGTCAAAAAGGGCTTCCAATTAGTATTAAATTTAGCCAATACCTTTTCTATAATCAGAACTGTTAGTTTTGCTATCCCAGCCAGATTCAATCACTTTCCCATTGCACTGATTCTCGAAGCCTTCCAAAGTTGGCTGCATAGAACTCTTGATGTCATTATCATATATACAGGTGAAACTCGAAAAATTAGAATATTCATGCAAAGGTTCATTTATTTCAATAATGCAACTTAAAAGGTGAACCTAATATATGAGATAGACTCATTACATGCAAAGCAAGATAATTCAAGCTGTGATGTGTCATAATTGAGATGATAATGGCTTACAGCTCATGAAAACCCCAAATCCACAATCTCAGAAAATTAGAATATTGTGAAAAGGTTCAATATTCTAGGCTCAAAGTGTCCCACTCTAATCAGCTAATTAAGCCATAAGACCTGCAAAGGGTTCCTGAGCCTTTAAATGGTCTCTCAGTCTGGTTCAGTAGGAATCCCAATCATGGGAAAAACTGCTGACCTGACAGTTGTGCAGAAAACTATCATTGACACCCTCCGTAAGAAGGGAAACCCTCAAAAGGTAATTGCAAACAAAGTTGGATGTTCCCAAAGTGCTGTATCAAAGCACATTAATAGAAAGTTATATGGAAAGGAAAAGTGTGGAAGAAAAAGGTGCACAAGCAGCAGGGATGACCGCAGCCTGGAGAGGATTGTCAGGAAAAGGCCATTCAAAAGTGTTGGGGATTTTCACAAGGAGTGGACTGAGGCTGGAGTCAGTGCATCAAGAGCCACCACGCACAGACGGATCCTGGACATGAGCTTCAAATGTCGTATTCCTTTTGTCAAGCCGCTCCTGAACAACAAACGTCAGAAATGTCTTACCTGGGTTAAAGAAAAACAGACTTGGTCTGTTGCTCAGTGGTCCAAAGTCCTCTTTTCTAACGAAAGCAACTTTTGCATCTCATTTGGAAAACAAGGACCCAGAGTCAGGAGGAAGAATGGAGAGGCACACACTGCAATATGCTTGAAATCCAGTGTGAAGTTTCCGCAGTCTGTGTTGATTTGGGTAGTCATGTCATCTGCTGGTGTTGGTCCACTGTGTTTCATTTAGTCCAGGGTCAACACAGCCATCTACCAGGAGATTTTGGAGCACTTCATGCTTCCTTCCACAGACAAGCTTTATGGGGATGCTGATTTCATTTTCCAGCAGGGCTTGGCACCTGCCCATACTGCCAAAAACACCAAAACCTGGTTCAATGACTGTGGGATTACTGTGCTTGATTGGCTAGCAAACTCACCTGACCTGCACCCCATAGAGAATCTATGGGGCATTGCCAAAAGAAAGATGAGAGACATGAGATCGAACAATGCAGAAGAGCTGAAGGCCGCTATTGAAGCATCCTGGTCTTCCATAACACCTCAGCAGTGCCACAGGCTGATAGGTTCCATGCCATGCCACATTGAGGCAGCAATTGCTGCAAAAGGGGCCCAAACCAAGCACTGAGTACATATGCATGCTTATACTTTTCAGAGGTTCGATATTGTTCTATGTACAATCCTTGTTTTATTGATTGCATGTAATATTCTAATTTTCTGAGATTGTGGATTTGGGGTTTTCATGCCATAATCATCACAATTATGACAAATCACAGCTTGAACTATCTTGCTTTGCATGTAATGAGTCTATCTCATATATTAATTTCACCTTTAAGTTGCATTACTGAAATAAATGAACTTTTGCATGATATTCTAATTTTTCGATTTTCACCTGTAATTGGTCCATTAGTAGGAAAAAGTGGCAAGAAGATGACAAGCAACTGGGAGAAAACACAACTGCTTAAGCCCATGTCACACCGCACCAATGGATGCAAAGAGGATGTAAAACAGAGAGAAACACTTGCCAACCGTTGGTTAACGCGATGCATCCGTTCTCTACTCACTCTACTCTATGAATCCGTGTGTGATTCATATGTTCTATCCGTCCAGCATCCGTTTACTGAGATTTCATCCGCTCAAAAAGTTTTGAGTTACACAAAACCTTTTGAGCGGGTGAACTTTACGCTGCGTCCGTTCTACATCTGTGACACATACGAGGAACAAACGTTCTACGTTTGTCGTCATCCGTTAAATGTCCGCTGTATCCGCTCGGCACCCGCTGCGCAACTGCGCAACTCGCATCCGCTCCAGTGGAAAACGGAAAGAGGGAGGAAGCGAAACGGACATGGAACGTCCACACAGCGTTAGTAGCATGGACATAGAAAGGATGAAAGCGGATACATCTTGTATAGAAAGCATTAAAACGGAAAAAACTTTTGTATATGGGATGTATCTCAGATATTTAGGATGTCTGCAGGATGTCTAGAGGATGCAGAAGGACACCTAGCAGAAAACTGATATTTCCTATAAAAAGGGGGAGGAAATCACCTGGATCTCACTTTCAGTCCAGCAGCCCTGGTGTGCAGACCTCTTCAGCCTTGCTCCTGCTCTTCAACATCATCCATTGATCTCCACCATGGATCAACGCACACTCCTTTTGGTAGCCGCCATCATTCAACATCAGAACCAAGCCCTCTTCAGACTGTTTCACCTTTTCTATGCAAGGAAAAGAAGGAGACGTTCAAGAGATGTCTGGGTCCGAAGATGGATCGGGAGAAGAGTGGAGTTTGGACTCTATGACAAGCTGATGGTGGAGCTGAGGAATGAAGACACTCGTGCATTCCAGCACTTCATGAGGTTGCCACCAGCCATGTTTGACGAAGTTGTGGAGCGGCTGAGACTCAGGTTGACCAAGCCGAGCCCCAACTTCCGTCCCAGCCTGGACCCTGGGCTGAAGGTGGCACTGACTCTGTGCCACCTGACCTCTGGGACCACGTACAGAAACATGCAGTATGCCTGGAGGGTGCCACACAACACCATCAGCATTGTGGTCAGAGAAGTGGTGCAGGCCATCATCGAAGAATACCTGGGGGAGCTCCTCCAGTGCCCCTCCACTGAAGAAGGCTGGAAGAAACTTGCAGAGCAGTGGTATCAGAGGTGGAACTTCCCCCACACCGTTGGAGCCATCGATGGGAAGCACGTGGCCTGCAAAGCTCCAGCCAAGTTGGGGTCCACTTATTTCAACTACAAGGGCTTCTTCAATATCGTCCTCTTCGCCATGGTCGATGCTGACTACAAGTTCATGTACATCGATGCTTCAGGCAATGGGTCAGATTCAGATGCCCAGGTATACAATGCCAGTGACCTCAAGGGTGGGCTGGAATACAACCTCATCATGGGTTTCCCAGATCCAGACCCCCTGCCCAACGACACACAAGATGTGCCCTACTTCATTGTGGGAGATGACGCCTTCTCCCTCAGAACCTACCTCATGAAGCTGTACAGTTCAAGATACCTCACCCGTGTAGAGAGGATCTTCAACTACAGGCTGTCCAGGGCAAGAAAGGTGGTGAGAACGCTTTTGGCATCCTGGCCAACAGGTTCCAGGTACTTCTCACCACCATGCAGCATCGCCCACAGACTGTGAGGAACATCGTGGAAGCTTGCTGCATCCTGCACAATCTCATGTGCACCCGCTACCCAGTCTTGCAGAACAGGCTCGTGGACCGCCAACAAGGGAATGGGGACATGGAGCCTGGGGAATGGAGGCAAGGACAAAACCTGATAGATACTGTGGATGTGCAAGGCCCCAACAGAGCTTCACGTGAAGGGAAGAAGCAGCGCAACCTCCTGAAACACTGGTGCAACTCCCCAGCTGGAGCAGTGGAGTGGCAAGACAGAATGGTAGATGCTTAATGGATGCTTCCTTGAGCTTGTCTCATAACACTGATGAGATTGTGCCATGTATGTTGAGTGGCCCTACAATGAACAGGGCATTTAATAAAGAGTTTTGTTTATGTTGAAATGTGTTGATCAATGAATAAATTGTTATTGATAAAAAAGGGCCATATGTGTGGCAGCTGGGAGGGTGGACCATAAAGTCCCACTATGCTTGCACTGGAGGTTTATCTATCCCACAACTATCTTTACCCATCCCACAGCTATTATCCATCCCACAGCTATCCTTGCCCATCCCACAAGCATGCAAAGGCTTAATCATTTTCTAAAAGTTTCCACCAAGACTTTATTAAGTAAAAGAAATGACCCAAGTGTGTGAAGCAAAGATAACCTTTATTAATAACAAACTGTAAAAGCAAAATGACCCAAGTAAAGTGTCTCAAGCAAAGATAAAGTCAACACATAACAACTCAGTCTCTGGCACTATTCTCAGTCACTCTGAGGCATGCCCATGGTCTCAGGTGTAAAGTGTCCAGGGAAGTGTGGAGATGGCAGTGGCTGGAGTGCTGGTCTGAGGCGCCATTGGGGCGCCTGGCCCCGAGAGGACAACAGGTGATGGTATGTGCAGGAAGCTCTCAGACAGTTGGCTCAGGCCCGTGAGGTTGAGAGGCCCTTCATCCAGGATCTGGGATGTCAGGCACAGGACCGATGACAGATGTTCTGTTGAGGGTCTTGGTTGTGGGGTGGAGGAAAGAGGAGTGTAGTGGGGCTGCCTGGTCTGCAGCTGGGCGAGGTGAGGTGTCTGTGGCATCTGTGGCATCTGTGGCCTCGGTGGCATTGGTGGCATCTGTGGCAGGCGATGAACCTGGGCCTGGACTGGGAAGGGCTGCCTCTGTTGTGGGAAGTCCTGGTAGCCGTAGCCTTGGTAGGAGAGGGGCTGTTGAAAGCCTTGGAAGGGCTGTGACATCGGCTGGGGTGGAGGAGCAGACTTGGAGTGGGTGGGAGCAGGTTCAGCTGGGCTTGGAGGGTGGTGCAGAAGCCCAGTGATCCTCTCCTTCATCACCTGGTACTGGGGCTCAGGTATGTCCATGAGAGTTTGGGTCACGTAGGTGAGGAAGGGCTTGCGGTTTGAGGATGGAATCTTGAAGTGTACCAGCTGAGAGAGGAGATCTGCGCTGTTCTTGATTGTGTCCCTGATCTCCAAGGGGACAGTGTGGCTCTGTCCCTCCAGTCTGCCTCTCTGCCTGCTTTCTGTGGAGGTAGAGCTGGGTGTGGGTGTGGGTTGGTCTCTGGTGGCTGCGGCCTCCTCTTGCTCCATCTGCATCAGGGGATCCTCCATGTCCTCCGGCATGGGGTGTGCAGCTGTCGGGGGGGTCTCTGTCATGGGGCGCTCCGCAGACACCTGCCTGGACACACTGGCTGTTTCCTGGCTGGAAGAGGAGTGCTTCTCTGTGGGCTGTCTGAGGGAGAGGGTTGACAGAGGGGCTGCTCTTCAGGTATAGCTTGCCATACCAGGTGTGCATATGTTTCCACCACGCCAGGAGGACATCAGAAGTGTAGCCCAGGCTCTCCGCCTTCTCTCTCCAAGCTGCCTGCTTCCGCTTGGTGTCTCGATATAGCCTGTGGCCCTTCCTCCACAGGTACTCGTTCTCCCTCAGCTATTCGAGCACCTCCTCCTCATGGTCCTCTGCAATGGAGTACTGTTTCCTTTCCCTCTTCTCCTTCTCCTTCGATTGCCTCTTCCTCCCTCTGGCAGGGCCTTCAGGGCCCTCATCAGCAGGGCTTTGAGGGCCTTGGGGCTGGTCCACCACACCAGCAGCAATAGCAGCAGCAGTAGCAGCAGTAGCAGCAGCAGTAGCAGCAGCACCAGCAGCAGCATCAGGACCAGCAACAGAAGCACCAGCACCAGCACCAGCAGTCGCACCAGCAGCAGGAGAAGCACCAGCAGCGCCAGCAGAAGCACCACCAGCAGCAGAGTCAGTGCCAGGGGGTGGGATGGTGGTTCTGTCCTTCTTGCCAAGGCTGGCAGGAGTAGGCACAGGCTTCCTCTTCTTCCCCATGGTCTCTGATGAAGATGTCTCTGGCAGCAGATCTTTCCTCTGAATGGTGACCTGCTTGCGAGCTGCCTCCTTTTATATCCGCGGAGCTTACGCAATGCATCCTCCCCACATGCACAGTGAATGCTTTGCATCCGCTAGGCATCCGCTAGGCATCCGCTAGGCATCCGCTAGGCATCCGTGATGCATCCATGTCATCCGCTACGCATCCACTACGCATCCACTACGCATCCATTCCATCCGCTACGCATCCGCTTTGCTGTTCTCCCCCGGAAACCCTGCAGACGTGCCATCCGCTTCCATCCGCTTCCATTCGCTAGGCTTCCGTTGAGCATCTGCTTAACATCCTCGCTACGTCCTCTCCCCGTCCGTTCCTTTCCCTTGTTGTCCGCTCTGTTTATGCAAATTTTTGCCCCTTTTGAGAGCGGATAACAACAGATGGAAAATTTGCTCGTCCACTGTGTCCTTTTTACATACATTTTACATCCGTCGGCCAGTGTGACCTAGCCTTTAATTCATTTTTTGTATCCATTTTACATAAAAGGAAAAAAACAGTTGAAATTATGAAAAACAGGACCATAAAAACAGATAAAGGATACAAATTAAAATAGGCAAGAAAATGGCAAGTGACTACCTGTCCAACCTAGACAAATTCAAATCACCAGGAGTAGATGGATTACACCCCAAGGTTCTGAACAAACCGGCAGACATGATCCCAGAACCACTGAACTATATCTTTCTTTTTCTTTTTCTCTTTTTTAATAAATACCTTTCTTGAACATTAAAAAAAATACAAAATACAACTCATTAAAATGAAAAACACTATAAACATTACAAATCAATTTGACGGTGCTTATATACCCATTATTGTTCCAGTAGATATTTCATATTCCTGGTTATTTTACAAGTATTATCCTCTTTAAACTCTTCCTTCCTTATTTATTTACTCGCTTATCTCTATCATTTATCTATTTGTACCAGTTTTCCCAAACTGCACTTTTGAGTCTTCTTTTAATTTTAGAGTAAATTTATCCATTTCAGTGCAATCGTAGTTTTTTTTGAATTATTAAACTCTCTGTTGGCATGAGGTCTCCTTTCCAACATTGCGTGAGTGCTAGTCTCACTGCAGTGATTATGTGCAAAATTAAATACGTATCACTTTTGTGTAATTTCCTTTTATTATCCCCAATAAAAAATTTTCTGCTTTGAGATCTATTTGGAAGGTTGTAATTTCTTTTATCCATGTTTGTATTTTTATCCAATATTTCTTAATTTTGGGGCAAAACCACCAGGGGTAGAAGAAGGTGCCCTGTGTCTGCTTACATTTCCAGAAGACCGAGCTTAGGTTGGGGTACATTTGGCTAATCTTGAAAGGGCCAGATACCACCTATAACACATTTTATACTGACTATCTTTATATACTACTGATTTCATTATTGGTAATTCTTTTTCCAAATTCTTTCGCAATCCTCCAAATCAATATTATGTCCCACATTTCTTGCCCATGCTATCATCGGGCCCTTCGCTAATTCCTCTGCCAGATCAAACTCTAATAAATAATTTTACATCTTTGAAATTAATTTTTCTTCTGTACCCTCCCAAAAGTTTATCTAATTGGTTTGGCTCTACTTCAATTCCATATTCCTCCTGGTCCTTTTTATACCTTGTTTTTAATTGGAAGTATGGCCATCAGTCTATGTTCAACTCCTCATCTCTAAGTTCTTGATTTGTTTTTAATTCTCCTTGGGAATCTAAGACTTCATAATATCAAGCCATTTTTCCAATTTCTAGGGTATTGGGGTGTATCAGTGCCTCCATGGTGGATACCCATCCTGAAATTTTCATATAGTGTTTGTTTTTAATTTCTCTCCATATTCATATTAATGAGTCTCTAATTATATGTCTATGAAAGTAAGCTTGGGACTTATTTCCTAGGTTCCACATGAAGGCATGCCATCCTGTCTTTAAATCATGCCCTTCTTGAGATTCTTTTATTTCTTAAGTTGGCTCATTCTTTGATCCACATTAAACCTGCTCTTTGTAATATGTTTCCCAGCAGGGAGTCCAAATCTACCCCTGCTTCTGTTATCTTGCAGTGCACCTAATTTTATCCTTGCTCTTTTATCTGCCCAAACGAACTTCGTGTTCATTTTATTTAAATCCAGAAAAAACTTTGTGTCCAATTTTACCAAGATCATTTGAAAAAAATACAGTAATCTTGGTAAAACATTCATTTTAATGGCTGAGATCCTTCCTAGCAAAGATAACTGTATTTTCTCCCACTTTTCTAAGTCATTCTTTATTTGCTGTTCTAAGTTTATATAATTGTCTTCTTTATTGTTGAGCTGTAAGCCTGATGCCCAAGTATTGAACTTTCTTTGCAATTTGCAGACCCGTTTCTTCCACTAATTTCTTTTTCTGGTTATTTGTTAAATTTTTCGTTATCATTTTGGTTTTATCTTTGTTAATTATTAGCCCAGCTACTTCCCAAATTTCTTTATCTCTTGTATTAATTTTGATCCTGATTCTATTGATTCTTCTGTAAAAAATACAAGGTCATCAGCAAATGCTTGGGCCTTATATTTTCTTTAGTTTAATTTTTAACACTCTTATTTCCTAATTTGACCTAATTCTTATCAATAAAATTTCTAACATTAGGATAAAGAGCAGAGGTGAAAGTGGACAACCCTGCCGTACTCCTTTCTTTATTTCAAATAAATTTGTAAATTCCCCATTGATTATTACACGGGCTTTCTGAACAGAATAGATTGACCCTATCATTTTTTTCAAATCTGTCTCTGAATTACATCTCTTTTATCTGTTGAATCATATACTGTCAATTTACTCTATCAAAAGCCTTTTGGGCATCCAGAAAGACAAGGGCAGCCTTGTCTGGATGGGCCTCATAATATTCCAATGCATTGATTACCGTTCTTGTGTTATTTTTTTATATGTCTTGTTGGTAAAAAGCCATTTTAGTCCATGTGTATTCTACTATTCAATATTATTTTCATTTTTTTGCCATAATTTTCATAAAAATTTTATAATCAATGTTTAATAAAGAGATACGTCTATAGTTTTTTATCTGTGTGGTATCTGTGCCTTCCTTCAATATTAGGGCGATGTAAGCTTCTCTCCACAATTCTGGTGGCCTTGCCTCAATTAACACCTCATTGCAAACTTTCAAAAATATCAAATTAATTGCTTCTCCTAAACTTTTATAGACTTCTCCTGGTAATCCGTCTGTTCCTGGCATTTTATTATTATTTTTTTGTTTTTTGATAGCCTTCCTTAATTCTTCTAATGTGATGTCTTTATTTAACATTACCCTTTCTTCTTCCGTTAACATTGACATGGTCTCCCCTTTTCGATAGTGATTGATTTTCTCATCTGTAACTTCCTCTTGTTTGTAGAGTTATTTGAAGAACTCTTGTGCGATTCCTTTTTTCTTTTCCATATTATATTGTAATTTCCCCTCTTTCTCCTGTCATTGCTGATTCATTCATTTTTCTCTTTTTTTTCTTAATCTATAAGCAAGCCACCTCTCTGGCTTATTGGCACATGCAAAATAATTTTGTTTAGGAAATTTCAAAGCCCTTAGGTTCTTTTCCTGTTCTAGTAGGTTTAAGTTTATGTTTGGCTAATACTCTTTTACTTAAAATTTGTTCATTCCCCAGTTTGTTTTGTAATTAGGTTTTCAGATACTTGATCTCCTCCTGTAACGTATTGTATTATTTTTCTTTATCTTTTTTCCCTTTTTGCATTATAAGCTATTGTTAACCCTTTTATGTATGCTTTTGTTGTGTCCCACAAATTTTGTAAAAATGTATGGTATTTTGTATTGTCTTTAAAAATAATTCTAATTCTTTCATTAATCATCTGATGTATTCCTTTTCTTTCAGAATTTATGGGTTCAATGTTCCATAATGTCCCTCTTTACCTTTGTTGTTCCTTCCATATTATTATTACGGACTATGGTCCGCCCATACATTTGGTGCAATTTCTATAGCTTCTATATTTTTCACTAATGTTTACTTATCCAGGCCATGTCAATTCTTCACCAGGATTTATGGGAGTTAGAGTAAAAGGTAAACTTTCTCTCTTCTGGGTTATGGATTCTCCAAATATCTATCAAATTTAATTCTTCTGCCATGTCAAAATAAGATTTAGGGAGAGTATTCTTTTTTTTAAATTACTGTTATAATCCTTCTTTATATCTACGATTGCGTTGAAATTGCCTATCATGCATATATCCTCTTTGCCTGTCTCTATTATTTTCTCATGAACTTTCCTATAAAAATCTCCTTGTCCACTATTGGGTGTGTATATAACCACTAACAATATGCCTTTCTGTTCTGATATTTCTTCTATCATCAATATTCTCCCTTTTAAGTCTGCATATATTAGTTCTGCTTTTATTCCTTCTCGAATATACACTGCCCCCCCCTCTCTTTTTTTCATCTGCCAAAGATACATAAAGTTCTCCTAGTTTTTTACATTGTAAATATTTTTTGTCCTAGTTTTTGATGTGCACCTTTTGGAAGCACACAATGTCCATCTTTTGCTTTATCAATTTCATAAAGGTTTGTTTTTGTTTAATTGGAGAGTTGAGTCCGTTTATACTTAAAGATAATAATTCAAATTTACTTTCCATTTCCTTGCTTTTATGCTACTTGCTATTTTCTATTACTTTTTGTATCTCTTTGGGCTCCTGTTCTCACTCCTCTTTCCTCTTGAAGCTCTTCTTCTTCCTTCTTCTTCTCTTCTTGCTTTTGTCTTTCCTTACCTGTCGCTGGTCCTCTTGACTCATATGCTCCAATTCCTCTCTGCTACTGCTTGTTTCTCCTAAACTAATAAGTTGGTCATGGAGATCTTATGCTTTATCTAGCGTGTCCACTTTAATTTTTTTCCCCTGCCACAACATCAACATTCCTTCTGGTGCTATCCATCTGAATAATATATGACATTTGTTCAGTAAGGTTGCTAAAAATAATATCTTTTCTTTACTCTCGGACTCTGTTTGGGATCTATTTTAGTGTGATTATTTCCTTGCCTTTGTAAGTCATCAGCTCATCCCTGGTTATTTTGTATATGATGTCTCTCATTTTTTTCTGGGCAAAGCCTACATGAACCTCCTTTGGCAGCCTATAGTGCCTAACATAGTTCATATAAACTATATAGACATCGTCCAGTTTGTTTATTATTTCTCTTTTGTCTCTCTGAAGAGCCTCCACTACCATTTCCGCCATTACTGTTGCCAGGTCTTCCTCCTTGGTCTCAACAACATTTTTAAACCTCAAATATAATGAGGCTCTGTCCATTTCCAATTGAATCAATGAATCCTCAACTTCCTTATTTCACTCTTTCATTCTCCGATCTACCAGGTCTAATTTTTCTTCTGTTTTTTTCCATTCTTTTCTCGATTGTTTGTATTCATTGATCATTTTTCTGTATTGCTTCTTTTATTGAGCCCACCTTTTCATCTAGCTTCTGGATGTCACTCTTAACTTCTCTCTTAACCATTTTAGTTTTCATCTTTCCGTGGTTTTTGGTCATATTCTCTTGTAATTTCACCATGGTTTCTTGGATTGCTAGTAGCATAGCCTGCATTGTTTGTATGTTCAGTGTGGAGTTTGATTTTTCTGTCACAAACATTCCCTCTATTGATCTCTGGGTTGCTGAGGACACAATAGCTGCAGTTGTTGTTGGGGTGGTGTTCCTCCCAGTCTTCAAGGTGGTATTTATAATGTTTGTCATTTCCTTTAGAATTCTGTATTGCTCTCCTAATATCCTATCTATCTTCTCCCAAACCACCATCCAATGTTCTCTTAGCTTTTTTTTCTTAAACTCTATTCTTTTGAACTATAATATAATATGCTGTAATATATATCATGTTATATTCTAAATATTGACTAGGCAGTACAGTCTTCTAAATTAATAAATTTTGTAAAAATCAATCCCAATAGCAATAACAACTATGATACTAAAGATGTAGTCTATTCAATTTGATCTATTTGCCAGTTAATTGGCAAATTAATTAATTAGTTGATTAATAGTATTAGTTTATAGATTAATTATTAGGTTTGTTCCACTCTGGTAAATAGATAAGCTATAACTCTAAATTTGATTATATCTTTATATCTTTAAATATCAATAAATAACAGACAATAAGAATATAAATACCTAACTATCCATAAGTTTCAGTCAGTATATCTTTATAATATAAATAACATAAATATAAGTATATCTTTAAATCACTATATATAACAACCAATAAGAATCTAAGTATATAACTGTCTCTAAATTTTCAATCAGTATATATCTATATAAAAATAAATATGGTTATAAGTAAAGGTATGAATATAGGTATCATTATAAATATAGGTATCAGTATAAATGTCAAAGTATAAATTAGATGTAGAAAAAGTAGATTTACATAAAAAGTTTCCATTAAATTACATAAGTTAATGAGTTATGGGTAAGCTGTTCTTTAAACCTTACTGTAGAACTGAAAGAACTGACAGTCAGCTATTTCATCTTCAAGGTGGCAGTCCTGTCAGATATGCGCTGTCATTCTCCTATATTTAGTCTTTCTTCCTCTTTCTCTCTTCTTGTGTCGCTGGAGGACCAAATACTTGGGGAAAAGAAAAGTTCAACACCTCCGTTCTAGGCACACCACTCTTTCCCCATCTCACGGAACACTTTCGATTTCTTCTGTTTTGATTACCTCTTCTTCTCCGTGTCTCCACTATTGGTCTTGTATTTTGCCCTCCTGCATAGCTCTCCTCTTCATTTAGTTGCTCATTTATCACTCGGAGCTGTCATTGTTATCTTGTTACTACTATAGAGACCTCCTCATCAACAATCCGATCCCAAAACCAAATATTTCTTCTGCTCCCACCGCTTTTACTGTACCACTCACCCTCTCTGCTTCCTTCTTCTTTATTGTGGGACATCAAGCCTCAGAATCAGCCTTTTCTGCATCGGGATTCAAGAGTCTCTTCTTAGCACATGAGATCACACCTCTCTGGTCATCTTCGAAGTTTCGCTTCTTTCTTGCCAAGTGGATTGGACCTTGCCTTGAAAGGCCACCGATCACCAAAAATATGACAACTGGGAACAGAGCACTGTATCCTCATGTCGCCACAGCTCCATGTCACCACTGGAAGTCCTGAACTATATCTTTCAATGATCCTGGTGCACCAGGGAACTACCAGAGGACTAGAAAAGGGCTGATGTATTCCCATCTTCAAAAAAGAGGAAAAATAAATTCAGAAAACTACAGACCTATCACCCTTTCTATACCTGAGAAGATTCTGGAAAAGATAATCAAGCAATGAATCAGCAGACACCTAGAGGCAAATAAAGTCACAACTAAAAGCCAACATGTGTTTGTCAAAACAGATCATGCCAGAAAATCTTATTGCATTCTTTGACCAAGTGACCAAATTAATGGACCAAAGGAATGTTGTTGATATAATTTACTTGGTTTTCAACAAGGCATTTGACAAAGTAGACCACAATCTATTATTCGATAAGACAGAAAAATGTGGGTTAGACAACATCACCAACAAATGGATTTGTAACTGGCTGATCAGCACTCACTGAGTAGTCCTCAATGGAACTGCATCTACATGGAGGGAAGTATGCAGTGGGGTACCCAGGCTCTGTTTTAAGTCCAATACTCTTCAAAATCTTAGTTGCCATTTCTTTTCTATGATATGTTTCTTGTGAGGGTAGCCACAATATTTATACCAAATATTTAAGATGACATTTCTATTAAAATGATTTCTAAAATCTACACTAACTGTAACTTTGTCATAACATAAATAGGCACCCCACCCAAATCTCAAGTCACCAGAGGGAAGAGGAGAGGAAGGGGGGAGGGAAGGCGGAGAAGGACAGGGGAGGAGAGAAATGATGTTATTGAGAAATGATGTTTTTGAGAAATGATGTTATCCTCTCTTTGTAAGATTAAATTATAAATTCATTATTTTCAATAATGTACCCTTTCTAATTTTCAAACCATAAATCACAGGTATATTTTTTCTTTTTTTTTAAAGCAAAAAGTCCATAAAGTCACTAAAGTCTCCAGTCACTAATAAATGTAATTGTTGATCTTTCACTAATCAAGCAAATTAATTTTATCTTTATTCTTTCATTGAATTTTAGAATCTTTTGATTTTTGTACATATACTAGTTTTACAGCAGTATCAATACTACATAATCTTCCGTGATTTTTTTCTAATTGACAGTTCAGTAACCCCAGAAAGAAAAATTCTGGTTTCAACTGAATGTTAATCTTTAAATCCTTTATATCTGTTAGGGATAACATTGTTCACCCTAACTGGTTTAGGTGAAATAATAACTATGAATCATAGTTAGTGTATGTTAGAGTGTATACAGCTTTAACTGTGAAATAGCAATTAAAGGAGTGGTTAAGAAAACAATATAAAAGTAGCAAGACTACGGCTTGCTCACTCTCTCTGGCTTTGATGATCCCTGATTACTGCTTGGAATCAAGACTGCATTGCTCGAACGGGAGAGACAACAAAGGACTGATTTTTAAGTGAACTGACATAGGATATTCTACATGGACTTTGCTAACTGAATACCCCTGAATGGACTGACTACATGGTAAATGACTATTGGACTGTTATTTGACTATGCCATAAACTTATACTGGAATAAACTATATTCTTGATAGCACAAGCGTATATGTTATTTTTACTGTATGTTAATACACATACAAGCTTAGTTCACTTATTTATCTGTGTGCCTATCTGACTAACGCTGCACATTCTGTTTAGTTTGTCTACCTAACCCTGGTTGGGGAACCCAGGCTTAACAATATCATTATAGATATTTGAACCCAGAAATTTCTGGCCCTTTTTACTAGCCCAAGCATGATAATATGAATCATCTTGTTCTCAACATTTGCAATATAAAGTTGAAGTACCTTTATACGTTCAAGACAATTTTTCTGGAATAATATTGAACAGTACATCATTCTATACAAATTCTCTTTTAAGTTATATAAATTTCCATCCTTTTAACCACATATTTTCCCTTTGTTCCATTAACAAAATCAATTTATTAAATTTCAATAAAACATTTATATATTTTAGCA
Organism: Laticauda colubrina; assembly: GCA_015471245.1. Taxonomy (NCBI): domain Eukaryota; kingdom Metazoa; phylum Chordata; class Lepidosauria; order Squamata; family Elapidae; genus Laticauda; species Laticauda colubrina. The sequence goes on along the minus strand of BLBF01000019.1, from coordinate 14,744,159 downwards.
ATTATATTTATCATTTGTACATAGTTCAATTTCAAATTTTGTCTTTTTTGCTCAATTCCATCTGCCTTATTATCTACCTAAATCTTTTTCTTAACTGTGCATACAGAAACCGAAATCTAAATCTCCCTGCAGTCAATTCTAATAATTCTTGATGGATTAAATATTTTTTATTTACTATTTTTTTTCTATAAAATACTTCTTGTGCTAAGACCCATGAAAGTATTTTAGGCACCACATGGATTTACATCTGTCTATATTCTCAGTATGGCACTATTATTATAATGGTTCTTAAGATCTATATTAGTCATAACTTTAAGATAGAAAACTTTGCCACTCTTCTAATTCTAAGATCCTTTTGTTTCTCAATAGAACATACTTTTTTATTTTAGACTAAGAAACAGGTTACTAAGTGCAATTTCATAGAATAATCTATCTATTAATAACTGAAATGTAAGGCAATTCAATATAATATAATACAGTATGCATATATGTTTATATAGGTCAACTCTAAAAAATAATACCTATTGGAAAAAAAACTACTGTTACAGAATTACTTTTCAAAGCTTTTCTAGATATAATGTATTAAAATTTACAACACCACACTTTGAAAGATAAAAAGATACTACTGAAAGTATTATTGTAATTAGGAGTATTAATTCATTTATATGAAAACATCCTTGTTTTTTTGCAGTTATGTGACAATTGTGCCAACTATGTTTGTGAGAATATTTCCACAGAAACTAATTATGAACAATAAAGGTTTAGAAATCCACACAAAGGAGTAAAAGAAGTAGCAGATGAATCTTAACAACTAAAAGTTCAAAGCAGATGACTTTGTATTAATGATAGAGAGAACAGAAAATATTTATATAGCAGACAGTGCAAAAATAAAAAACCTAACTTTGATTTGGAACCAGAAAACTGTACATAATATATTTATCTTCATTATGAGTAAATGATATATTCAACACACCCTCTTTCCCAATACAGTTATCATTTGAGGTATAAATGACATTGACAGAAGAATACTGTCAATATTGAATACAGGTATCCATATGATATTGGGCTCCATTTTCTCCAACATTTAAAAGAAAAAATAGAATCAATCAATCTTATTCCAGTCTTTGACCATCATGAAGTATACATTAACATTCATGATTTTGCACATTTCCTATGTTCAACAAGTTCCTTCTATCAATAAAGAATAATTGTATCTCAGGCTTGAAATGAGGAGTCCTTGTTCTCTCTGAGTTTAGCTTTTTCCTGCAGATATTTCATTACCCAAAGTAAGTAACATCATCACTGCTATTAAGGAGTGAGACTTGCTGTCGGTTTATATTCTAGTGGCTTGCCCTGTGAGTGTTGATTATATTCTGCTGATGATTTGGGGGATGATTACTGGTGGGGAGGTGTTTTTGGTCTTTTTATTCCCTTTTTGACTTTTTGATTCTCTCCTTTGAACAGTGTGTAGATGATGCTTATGTCTATACGTCTATTGATGACTAATTTTCTCAGATTGTCAGGCTTTCAGGAATTCTTACCTTTTGGGACTTGGTATGGTCTAGGATGGTCACAATTTCTCAGTTGAAACTGTGGTTAAGTCTGTCCATATATTGTGAAATTAAAGTGTTTTCATCATGTCTTCTGACTGCTAGTTGGTATTCATGGATGCGTTCTGCTAGCCTTCTTCTTGTTTGTCACATTTATAGAATGTTATAGATGACTCTTGTCAGGGGTGGGATTCAAAAATCCCAGCAACCAGTTTGCTGCACAGTTGCCGGGTGGGCATGGCCATTATGAGGGTGACCTACCGGAACTTCTATGAGGGGCATTTTTTGCCTTCCCGTACTCTGGAAGCCCTCTGGAAGCCAGAAACAGGCCCATTTCTGAACTTCCAGGAGGGCTGTATTTCATCTTCCCAAAGGTCCAGAGGCTTCCCTCGGGCCTCTGGGAGGGCAAAAATGGCCTCCTCTGAGCTCTGGAGGCCCTCTGGAATATGGAAATAGGCCCATTCCAGACTTCCGGAAGGCCCATTTTTACCCCTCCCAGAGCCTCTGCACTGACCCTGCACTTACCATTGAAAATAGGCTGCGTGGAGATTCTTGGGAGGGAAAGGGTGGGGTAGGTGGGACCAAATAGTGGGTTCAAATTCTGGTTCTGTGAACCGGATGCAAATTTAACATCCAGTTCATCCGATCCGGTCCAAACCAATAGAATCCCATCCCTAACTCATTTTTACTTCTGGGGTTGACTTTTAGTTTACTTAGGATGTTTTAGAGGCTTTAATTCATTTGTTAATTAATTTGCTATGCTGATTCCATGTGTTAATAGTAACATTTAATAGTCTGTGGGTGGTTTCTAAGATGTTTTTGAAATATAGTAGCGTTATCCTTATGTTGTTGGTTTGAGCTCTGAACTTGGCGATTTGGTTGCAAACATTTTATCTTCATTTGAAAAGACATCTCCAATGTACTTTGGATTGTACTTATCTAGGGAAGCACTGGCCTTTAAATACATTTCTGAATCCTGGTCTGATTTTGGGTTATGTGCTTGGCTGGCTGTAGTTGCTGAGTAATAGTCCTTGGTTTTAAGTACCATCTGTGTGGTGTAAATTGGGGCTGTTGTTGTTGGATGTCTTCTGATGATGTTATGGTCTGGTATTGGGTTGATTTGATGGACTGTGTGTGATGTAGTCTGATTTCTTGTAATCTGTTAAGGTATAACTTTGCAACATGACTGTTCATTGGTCTTTAAATGCTGCCTTTGGGATCATGGTTGATGTTTTTTCTTTCATTTTAAGTGATTGGTAGATTGGGTCAATGTCAATGTTTATTGATTTATTGGTGGAAAACCAGGAATTCTCTTTCTCCCCTTGTTTTCACCTGGGTTATAACTGTGGTCCCGGTTCAATCAAATTTGTATCCTTTTGAATCTTCATGGACAGACATTAGGGATAGAGGTCATGTCTCTTGATGGCCAGGAAGTGTTCATGCAATCCAGTTAATATTTTCTCCTTGTTAGTGTTAGGCAAATATAGTTCTTCTCGCAGTTGTTGCCTTAATCCAATATATGATGCCTGATCTTTGGTTTGTTTCTGTCTGCCCTTTCAGTTTTGACAGGGTCCATCTGAGAACTGAGCTTGGTTTGTGAGCTACTATGTGGTTGTGTTGGTGCATCAATCTTTCCATCATTTCTGAAACATTTTGCACATAGGGGATTGTGATACTTCTGGTCATTGTTGTTTTTGTGGTAGTTGTTGTGTTGCTTTGCGTGTTTGTGTGTTATCCTTTTTAAGGCTTGTGTTAGTTGTCATATTGGAGTGAGTGGTCAGGCACTTTCTGATGAAGTTACTCGAGCACAAACAAATTGCAGCAACCGTGAGCAGAAGAAAAGGGGAATGGATCAGTTATACAAAATCTTACAATAAAATGGATATCCATGCAACTTCATCAATGCTGACCACTCAACCGAATGTAGCACAAACAACATTATCCAATTATATTAAAGGAAGAAAAAGTTAAAAGAATATTATTTTTTCTGCTGAACAAAAATGAATGAAGAAGAAAACTATATACTACATCACAAAATACAACATCATCCTGCTGATGAGTCAGTGCTACTTGAAACCTTATTTGGGGAGATGCCGAGTGACTGAAATTTACTTGTCCTTCCACTGTGATAGGCTTAGACTGAGTCAGAAAGAGATTTATATTGAGTTGTTTGAAGTTCAATAACTTGAAACAATCTTGTCAAATTTCCTACTAGGCATGTGTCAGTATACATGAAGTACTTCACATATATGTTTTTCAAATTGTGGTTGATGCACACATATGATTTATATGGTTGGTCATCTTAAATGTATGGTAGGCCTGTCATATTGTTGGATTTCACCTACAGCTACACTTTATCAGCCTTTCCTCTTCTACTAAGCATAGGCAGAAAATATTCTATTGATATTTAATTTCCAAGATTAAAAGTAGAGTGGAATAAAACTTTACAAGAGTTGGCAGTTGCAGAAAATACACAGAAATGCTCTTCCCAGAGAAAAATATGTCCCTAATTAGCTTCTACAATTTCTTTTAGGAATAAATGACTCCTGTTATTGGTGGGTTTTTCTTAATAGCCACAACAGATTATCCTATGTTAGTGGATCTCAAAAGCCAAGCAAAGTTTACCTGTTGAGTTGCTGGATGAGAGATGGCCAAGAAGTCACAAGGCTATACATTGTGAAGTCCAAGAACAGTCTCAAGAAGGGCTCTATTAAACCACTTTCATATTGTAGCCCAAGAAATATGTAGAAATGTTCACTTTAATGGAGTGAACAATGGAGTGATGGAAACTTTGCCTTAAACTTAACTGCAGTAGAAAATGGGACTGAAGGAGGACATAAAGAGAAAGAAGTGTAGGAAAAGGAGAAATAAGAAAAAATAAAGAGAAAAAAATGGAACAGATTGTGCACATGTGAAAGATATTTTCTAAATAAATATGGAAGGGGGGGAATTTATTAAGTCCTGTTCTGAGAGACTTCATATTTTATATTGTTTATATTGTTTATATTGTTTATTGTTTTAAACTCAGTGAGATTTTGGCCCATGGGAGTTCCAGAAATTTAACTTGTCCAAATAATTTATGAAAATTAAAGACAATTTTATTATTAGCCTATTAGTCTACTATATCACAATTTCTGTTCTTTTAACAAACATAATGCAAAAGTATTACTCCAATGCAGAGTTTGATTATAATAAATACTTCACTTTTAAGAAAAGAATATGAAACCTGATATAGGATTGTAGGGTTCCTAGACAGGAAAAATTAATTAATATTTCCTTTGATGTCTGTCTTTATAATATCCCTGGATTTGATGGGGAACTATCAATTTAATTAAGTTAAAATAAAATAAATGAAATATTTCCCCCTGGGTCTCTCACACCATCACAGTAAATATTGTACATTTTTGAAACTTCTGGTTCATATTGCGGCAGGAACAGCTAGAGAATAGCAGAGTTCTGCTGGGCTTCATGAAATGCAACCGGAAACTGCTGGGAGACCCTATGGGATCAAACCACCCTGGAGGGGTGGTGAAGAAAGAAGAGGTGCTTCATCAATCACAAGGAAATCACAATTTCCTTACTGATCTGAAGAAAGTTCACCTGAACAGCAGCAGGGACAATGGCCACTTTGGTCAGTCACAAGCTGGGACAACCAGGACCCTAAGATCTTGTGCTGGAGTGGAGCATGGACAGAGCAGTGAAACTGGGTGAGAAAACTTCCAACTGTAACCTTAGAGATTTAACCTAAGTAAAAAATTCCCCAAAATAATCTCCAAACGTTAAGAAAGCAGCCCATTCTGCAGCCCAAGCAAAGAGGCGTCTCTCAGGGCCCACTGCAGCCCACACAGCCAAAGGATGCAAAAAGCCTGCAGCTGCTGCTCTTTGCTGGCACAAGAAACCTGCAGTCACCGGTCTTTTTCAGCGTGATATGCTATGAAGGCAGCTACCTGGACTTCACCTTCTCTCAGCAAAAAAAGGGCCCAGAAGCATCAGAATCCAAGACGGGACTTGCCATCTCCCTCAGCAGCTTTGGAGCAACTGAGAAATAAGATCTAGTATTAGGAGAAAGAAAAAAAAAGTAACATTGAGTTGAGAAAAGCTGCCTCATCTCTACTCATGAAAGAAGCAGAAACAGCGACCATGGCAGTCAACCATGGAAAGCTTATCTAAAGAGCAAAAGATATGCCACACAAATATTTAAAAGTGACCTAGCCAAAAGCAGAATGAAGAAGATCTACAGATGCTCATCAGCCATGACTATGACTACTACGCCATCATCCAAAAAGGTGGTGGCAGCTACCAATGAGTCATATGATATCTGTAAGGGTTTCATCTATGCCAAAAAACTTGAGAACAAGAGTACTATGAAGTGCTCTCTATCTGACTCATGTTCATAATAAATGTCTGGGGTTATCTAAAGTTATTGCCCAGTTTTTACACTCAACATTTTTAAGTAACTCCCAGTTTGCGTTTCCATTGTTTTGCCCTTCTTGTAAGCCAAATTTTGACAAATTCATTGTTTTGAATTACTGAGTTGACAGTATGGAAGCATGTTTGTTGGCCTTAGAAGAAAAGGAAAGGATGAGGAGTAGGGAACAATCAATTTCGTACAACTCTGATGAAAATCGCTAACCTAAGCCGCAAGATGTTATGAAAAATGGTATACGACATCCCACTCCTCGTAAAAGATGCAATTGAAAGAGAAGGAACATTGGTCTTACCTGAATGTTCTTCTCTTTTTGTGGTGAGAGAGTCCAAAGCATAGGTTATACTTTGAACTGAGTCTGCCAAAGCTGTTTAAGCTCCACCTCTCTTGCTGGTTCCAATCCAGCTTTCATCAAAGTCACATGACGTGTCTCTGTAGGTTAAGAAAGGAAACTCATCATCACCCCCCTTCCCCGCCCAAGCCCCATACAAGATGTACCAAGGGCGGGGCTGGATTCTCTCACCACAGAAAGAGAAGAACATTCAGGTAAGACCAATGTTCCTTCTCCTTTATGTGGTTATGAGACACCAGAGCATAGGGACATACCAAAGCTGGAGTGTCCATGAGAGGGTTCAAGTCTGGTCCTGTACACTTCTCTCTGCATGAACTCTCTGTAGCACCTGTCACCCAAATGCTGCATCTGCTGATGCAAAGGCATCCAATGGAGATGGCGAAGACCACGTAACTGCCCTGCAAATCTCTTCAACAGATGCTTGTGTGGCCCAGGCCGCCATCATAGCCTCACTCCTGGTAAAATGTGCTGTCACACCCGAGGCTCAGAAAGAGAACTACTGTCATAGGATCTAGATATGCAGGAACGGATCCACCTGCCCATTGTAGAAGGAGTGACCTTCCCAATGAGGCTGGTAGAAATGATACGAACAGCAATTCTGTTCTACGAAAGGCCACAGTCTGACAAATATAAATCTTCAGTGCTTGATGAACATCCAGAGAATGCCATGCCCATTCCAAAGCATGTTTTGGATTAGGACAGAAATTAGGCAAGACAAGTTCCTGAGCTCTATGGAACCATGAATTGACCTTAGGTACAAAGGTTGGATCCAATCTGAACACCATTCTGTCTGGGTGAAAGATATACAAGTCTTCCTGAACCAGTAGAGCTGCCAGTTCTGAAATCCTCCTAGCTGATGTAATTGCTACAAGGAATGCCACCTTAATGGTCAGCATGTTTAGGCTAACCAATCTCAAAGGCTCAAAAAGAATCCAAGTAAGAAACTGCAATACCTTGGACAAATCCAATGTAGGGAACCTGTGCACCACAAGAGGCCTAAGATTGGATGTACTCTTAAGGAATCTATGGACTGTGGGGTTGAGTGTAAGAGACCCTGACTTCCCATAAGGTAAGACAGAGGATAATGCCGCTACTTCTGAGAAGTGTATTGGCTGATAAGCCTTTGTCCAGACCATTTTGGAGGAAGTCCAAAATGTTGGGAATAGAAATATCTGTAGGGCTAAGGTCAGACTTTACCCACCACCGGCAAAAGGCTTTCCAAGTCACATCGGAAATATGATTCATGGAAGGTCTCCTAGCCACCTGAATTGTTGAAATTACTCTTTCTGAAAGATTATCTTACTTCAGAGAGTCCCACTCAAGCACCATGTGGTTAGAAGTAACTACTGTGGCTCTGGATGAACTAGGGTACCCTAGTGTATGATATCCTATCTTATGGAATCCTCCAAGGTGGGGCGATAGGCAGAGTCACCAGGTCTGCAAACCAGGGACTTTAAGACTAATACGGTGCCAGTAGAATGACCTCTCCTCTCTCTCCTCCAAATCTTCTGGGCCACCACTGGTAACAGTGGGAAGGGAGGAAAAGCATATATAAGGCCTGGAGGCCACTGGGCCTTAGTGCATTGGTCCCCTCCATCCCTGGGCTGATGAACCTGGAGAAGAACCAGTCTGGTATTGCTTGGAGTAGCAAAAAAGTCTAAGGGTTGGCCAAACCTCCTGGTCAGCTCTTGAAAGAGAGATGGAAGAAGACTCCGCATGATCTATCGTGACCACTTGCACATTGTCTACTCCTGAAATGTGCTCTGCCTGAATGGACAAGAGATGATTCCCTGCCCAGCGGTCAAAGCTTTCCACTTCCAACATCAGGGATTTGGACCTTGTTCCCCCTTGTCTGTGTGCCTTTGTGGCCATATTGTCTGTCATAATTAAGACATGAGCCCCTTGCACCAATGCCTGAGGGCCAAATGAACTGCCCTCAGCTCCAACCAGTTGATGTTTCATCCCTGTTCTGGCCCTAACCACTGACCAGAGGTGGTATTTAGCAGGTTCTGACCAGTTCTGGAGAACTAGTAGCAGAAATTTTGAGGAGTTCAGAGAACCAGCAAACACCACCTCTGACTGGAGATTTTACAGTATCCTTCCCCTGCCATACCTACCAAGCCACACCCACAGAACCGGTAGTAAATTTTTTTGAATCCCACCACTGCCACTGACCTTGTTTCATCTGGGAGTGAAGATGTGCTCCCCATCTGGACAGGCTGGCATCGGATGTGATGACGAACCTTACAGGCTCCTTGAACAGGTGACCTTTGCATATTGTCTGTGATTGCTATCACTGAAAGGATCTTGTTACCAGCCTGGGAACCCTGACTCCTGCCTGCCTTTTGATAAGACAGGAGGAACCACTGCAGCATCCTAGAGTGTAGACATACCCAAGGGACAATAGAAATGCACAACACCATCTTCCCCAGGATCTGAGAGAGTAGGGCCAAGAGAATGGTCCCTTCTCTCTGAATCCTGCCTGCAGGCTCATCCACCAGTTGTGGGAGAGAAAAACTTTGCATGAGACAGTATCAATTTTAGCCCCCAGATGTAGTAAACAAATAATGGGGGAGAAATGGTTTTTCTTAGAATTTATGGAGAACCCATGGACCTGTAAGACTGATAGAGTTATCTGAAGCTCCCTCCTGACCACTTCTTCCAAAGATGACTGGATTAAAATGTCATCCAGTTAGCATTGCACCCTTACTGGTATGGCCCTTAAATGGCTGCTAGAGCTGCCAACATCTTAGTAAAGACCCTGGGCACTGAAGAAAGCCCTGTATTGATAATGTTGACCATCATAGCAGAAAGGAAGGAAACACCTATATAAATGATCTATCTTAATATGAAGATAAGCCTCAGTCAGGTCAACTGACATGAGGAAGTCACCCTCTGAACGCTCTCTAGAATTGTTTGAAGTGATTGCATCTTAAAATGCTTGTAAATTCGATGTTTATTGAGCCTTTTTAGATCCAATATCACTCTCCACCGCCCCGCCACCCCAAAGGCTTTGGGAATAACAAAGAATCTGGAGTAAAAACTCCTTCCACACTGATCTGGATAGCTCTAATATTCAGCAAGTGGTGAATGGTGGTTTCCATGAGTTCCCTTTGTGTTGTGTCCCTGGGACAAGCCACAAAAAACCTTGCGGGCTGGGATCTAAACTTCAGAAAAAGGCCCATTCTCACTGTTCTAAGCACCCAAGCATCTGATGTTGTATCCTACCACTGATCCACAAAGCAGGCTAGTCTGCCTCCAATGGGAGGAACCAACTGCAATCAAAGGGCAACTTCCTCCCCTTTGAAAGGGCTGCTTGCCTGAGTATCGAAGCCTACTCTTGCCAGCCCGATCCTGCTGTTGCTCTTGGTGATGGAGGGGTTGTCTCAGCGATCTTTGAAATCCTGGTCTGGAGTCTGGTCTGAAGGAGAATCTCTGGAACTAGGGAGCTGATTGGAAGTCCAGCCATCTGGACAGGAACGAGAGAAATTTCCTCTTGTCCTTGGCTTCTACTAAAAGAGGGTCAAGGGATTCCCCGAATTGCCTATCCCTTTGGACTTTGACACATGCAAGTTTCACTCAGGTCTGCCATCTGCCTGTCAATTTTTAAGCCAGAATATTCTCCTAGAAGCCACTGATGATGCTATGGCTTTTGAAGCACATCTGATGCCATTAAGTGTGGCATCCATCATGAACTCCTCTGCAGCTACTAATTTGTTAATATCCTGATGTGCCTGTACATCAGTGACAGAAATTCTATCCTGCAGTTGGCAAAGCCATCTAAGAGATGCTCTGGTAAAGAAGGAGGTTGCCTTAGAGGCCTTGAAAGCCCAAGCTGCCTCCTGATGAGTCCTCTGGAGTGATTGCTCTATTCTCTTGTCCTCTGCCTTAGGACTTCCTCTGAACCAATTGGAGCCGAGGACAATGAGGAGAAGGCAGCCACCAGACCATCCACCACCAGCACTTGAAGAGTCCTGGTAGAAACGGCTATCATTTATAGAAAAGGTGGGTGCTAACCTTGGAAAATCTAGCTATCTATTAACAACATTAAGGAGCAGCCTGGGAGAAGGAACTATCTCTGTGTGTAAGGTAGGTTCAGAAAAAAAGCTGATCTGGAGGCCACAGGGGCATCTCCCACAGGCTCTCCCAGATCCGCCTCCGGGCCTAACTGGGCTGTGTTCTTTGCTTTGAATAAGAGGGACTTAAAAAGGCTGGGCTGAAACAGATTCGAAAAGGCAGCCTGGTCTGGCACAAGCCCTCATAATCGGGAAAATCAGATTCCTCTGTTCCTTCTCTACTACTGAGGAAGACTGGTTGTGCACAGAGGAATCAGGTAAGCTCTTAAAACTTGCCTCACTTGAGTAGAAATGTAGGCTCCTGAACTGAAATCAGAGACCTTTCAGAACTCACTGATACTGGCCCTCTAAGAAGGCGAATCCCTTCCACTATGTACTGCCTAATGGCCTTGGAGATGACTGCTTCCATACAAGCTGAAATCTCTGGTTCAGCTTTGTGGTGAAGGCTTGCAGCAGTGGGTGTGAAGGTAGCCTCTATTCCAGGCTTCCTAAGGCTCCTCCTGAAATGCAACTTCTGGAGACTTTTCATAGTCTCTGCCTGCAGTAGCCAACTGCAGGTCTACAGAATTCTCTATATTATCAGGTGACCAGGCCTGAACATACTGCCTACTCTCAGGAGCAGGCCCTGTTTTGGCCTATAGGCCACTGGCTTGGTGGACTAAAGGTGAGTCAACTGGGGGAGGTGATCTGTGACTCCGCCCACCTGCAGCTTTTTGAGATTTCTCAAACTGCTTTTCCAAGGTCTTCTGGCATGGTGAGGCCTCCTTTTCCTCTGTCTTGGAGGCTTTCTTGGGAACTGGGGCCTTCTTAGTCGTTCTGCCAGTGCTTGCCCCTTTTGAGCTTGTAGGGCTGTGATTGCCCTCTTTTGGGGCCTTGCTGGAAGCCTGGGCCTCTGCCATCTAGGTGAAAAAACAGGCTCCACATACCTGTAAAAGGAGATTGGGGAGAGGGGGGAGCATAATGCAAATACAACTCCCCTCCACAGGCTCCCAGCTACCCTTTGCCAGTAAAATCCCCTTACCAGGTCTTCAGGCTTGGTTCCAGCCTTGCCCAGGCCTGATCTAGGGCTGTGACCACTCCCTGCTGAGTCTCTGGGCCTTCAGGCTGCCGGTGGGCTTGTGCAATCTTTTTTTTTTTTTTTGCACTTCACACCAGCCGAGGGCCTCTGGAACTCTTCAGGCCCTTCCCTTGGGCAGGCCCTCTGAGTTCAATGAGGCTGCATCAATCTTCACTCCTCAGCACTGGATCATGACTCTAGTGTTGGCACTATCAGTCTGATCGATAAACAGCTGAGAAGCAGTACCAATCTGCCTGCTGAATGGCAATCGCTGCTCCCACACGGTTTTGGCCTTTGCTCTTGGAGCCAAAGACCAGCACTGTGCTGGGAATAGCTGGGCATCCTAGCCCTTCTCGCCGCTTTCGAGGCTGCTCCAAAAATGGAGAAATAGCCTCCAGACCAATCTCTTCCTTCCAGGCTGAGGGACTGAGTAGAAAGCTGGGTTGGAGCAGCAACAGAGGCAGATCTTAAACAACTTTGGCAGACTCAGTCCAATCAGTGAGGAGACATGCTCTGGATTCGCGTAACCACGTAAAGGAGAAAAGAAATGACCAAATGCAGTCTTATTCAGATTGGACGATTCTGATGAACTTGATGAGATCACCAGAGTGCTATTATCAGCAGTTTCCAGGCATCGGCCATTAATTTTGATGAAAATGTAAACATTTTCTATGAAGGCCCCATATAAAAATAACGACAGATCGGTGCATCACATTTTTGCAAGGTAGTTTGCAAGAGTGAAGCTTGTAAACAGAAGTTCATATCCACGATAAATTCGATCACCAAAAGCAGTATAGACCATACAAAATTACATTCATGGCCTACATCCAACCTACAACATATCCATGCTTAAAGAATGTTTGGACAATCCGTTTGATTTATACGTTGACTATCATGCTGACTGTATTAAATCTAAGAACATTGGCCCACTTCCTAATGTTCATGCTTCTGTTCACCAATATTATGCATACTCCCTATTCCTTTAAGGTCACTCCTACTAATTTAATGTGTAAATTATTTAATGCAAGAAATCTCACAAACAAAACATATTGAAAAACATAATCAGAATATCAGGTATAAGTTAGATGGTATTGATCTAGCCGACGACCTTCACTTTGTTAAGGACCTAGATGTGTTTATCTCTGATGATCTATGCTCCAAAGTTCATTGTAACAGCATTGCTAAAAAAGCACTAAGAGTTATAAACATAATTTTACGAAGTTTTTTTCTGGAAACATTGTATTGCTAACTAGAGCTTATAAAAGTTACATCAGACCAATTTTAGAGTACTGTTCTCATTTGGAATCCCTACCATATATCTGATAATACAATTGAGCGGGTTCAGAAGTACTTTATGAGAAAAGTTTTGCATTCCTCTGCACATAATAGAATCCTCTATCCTACTAGGCTAGAAATCCTTGGCTTGGATAATTTGGAACTGTGTCGCTTGCAGTCAGACTTAGGTATTATATACAAAATTGTATATAATAATATTTTACCTGTAGGTAACTTTTTTTGTTCTAATCGCAATAATATGCATGTGAACAATTATTTTAAACTCAATGTGAATCATTCTAAACTTGACTGTAAACAATGTGAATTTTTGTAATAGAGTTGTCAAAGTCTAGAATGCTCTACCTGATTCAATTGTTTCAGCTACAAATATTCACAATTATATTCACAAATTGGCTTCCATGGACTCACTTTCTTATTTGAGAGGTCCGTAGAGGGGGCATGCATAAGTGTACTGAAACCATGCCTGATATCCCTGTCATTGTTTTTTTTTTATATTATTTCCGTTTTCATTTCTGTTTGACAAATTACAATCAATCAATCAATAAATAAATAAAGCGCAAATTTGATTTATGGAGAAAAATTAAAGACTAAAAACTAAAGAGAAAAATCAAAAACTCAGATATAAAAGAAATACCTAAGGATGTTTTAAAACACAGAAAGCTTGCAAAAGTCGAATACCATTGTTGAAAGTGATTATTGGGAGAAATCGCTTTTCTAAACTTTATCTTTAAACTCCCCCCCCCCTCCCATGACTGGTTGATAATCAATTTTCAATCAATTTTGACTTTTACACTGTTGAGCACTGGAACTGAGAGCAGGGGAGACATCTACTGGAGGAAGATAACTGCAACGTGGGAAATTTAAAGGAAAGTGATGAAGAAGAGAGAGTAAAGAACATCTGGAAGGCTATTTGACCTTGACTTTACTTAGTAGGCGATTTGGATGCTTGGAAATATTTAGTGAGCTTTTTGAAGATCTAGAAGGAAAACTGAACTGCAAACACTATAACTTTTATTGAAACTGTGCATTTGAAAGATTTGAGGAAACCTGGTGGGCCAAGCTGGATTTGGATTATTAACATCACTTGACAGATCATCCTATGAAGCAAAAGAAGAAAAGCAATAGAAGGGGGAAAAAGAAAAAGAAGAAAAGACAAATAAGACTTAAAAATTTGGACAATTGGGAAGATGTAACTGGAAATTATAAAGACTGTAAAGCCCAAATTTATAGTTTTTAAGGATTAGAAATTTAAGGGACTTGGAGGAATAATTTTAGGATTGACCAAATTTTATTAATAATTGACTTTTTTGGAGTTTTTAGATATTGGGATACTGGAATATTAGAGATATATTGAGTAATTTTAATATGTTAATTTGGTACAAAATAACCTAGCAGGAGACAATAAAGTTCTATGAAGAAGTGTGAGTCATGATTAAAAGTATTTACGAAAATGTGACTAAGAATCATAAGAAGATTATAGGAATATTTAAAGATAAAGATGTGAAAGTAGAAGACACTTAACAAATGGTGGGAAAAGATGAACATGATACACAGAAGACAGATGAAGGAGTGCTGGAGGAGACAAAGCAAAATAAGTTACAAGAAGACAAAAATAAGTTACAAGCAGACAAAAACATTGAAAAGACAGTAACAATAAAAATTAAGAATCAAATACATAATCCTTTAAGAGATTACAATAGAACAGAGAGAAAAAAGGAAGATTTCCCAAAAATAATGAAAGGGTTATGGATGATAACCTTATCTCCTTCTGATGCACCTTTTAGATAATCATCCATAACTATCCAAAAAGTGCAGCAGAAGGAGATAAAGGGTAAGGCAGAGGGAATACTCAGCCTGGGCAAAAATGTTAGAAAGAAATATAGGATTCCAAAAGAGAAATATCAAAGATGATGAAATTCTAAAAAGGCTGAGAGATGATTGATAGGGACATAATATCTTGCAATACAGTAATTATATTAAAAACCAATAGAAATACGTGGAAAGTATAAATTGGGAAAATAGCAGCACATATATAATTATATAATATAATTTATTATAATCACAAATATAATAAGATTAGGAAGTGGAAGACTATGATTAAGTATATCTAAATGTATTATTATGATTAACAGCATGCAAAAAATATACTGGAATTTGTAGTTTTGAAGGAGTATAAATTCAGGGGACTTAATATAATTCCAGCACTGATTAAATCTTACCAATAATTGGTGTTATTGGTGTTTATAGAAAATTGAGATATTGAAAATGTGGTGGAATACTGAGTGATATTTAAAGTATTAAAACATTAGTGACTTAACAGGGGTCAACAAGCATATCGTATGAAGAGATGTTATTGATGTTTATATATCAATAGTGATAAAAATCATAAAACGAGAATACTATTGTATAAAGAAAAAGAGGTGAACCCCAACAAATGAGGGGAGGGAGGAGACAAATTGGGAAAATAGTATAATATATACTGATACATAAAAGAATATATTACAGTTATAATAAGCATATTAAGGTTAAAAGTTGGAAGATAAAAACTATGTATATGTAATTGTATTATTATTGTTAGAACTGTGTCAAAATATATTGACCGAGTCATTACATTGTCCACAAAAACATTGGTTGTTAGAGGAAAACTACAAATAAAACCTATGCTTAAATAAATAAATAAATATTGTAAATTTTTATAAGTAACTTGTGTAGACTGCAGATAATTACTTAATTAAGAATTTTGCTCCAAAATTCTGCAAAATGAAATATAATCTTCAGCGCTCTGTTGTGCTACTGGCTCAGATTTCAAGAAAACTATACATGTTTTAATTGATGAGAGTGACAACAATGTGAAAACCAAATAATGAAGTAAACCTATAAAGCTTTTTACAAATGAGAGTGAGAAATGGCTAGATAAAAATTTTTACAGTGAATATTTTAGTGACAACAAATTTCCATGTAATTGGTATCTTTGATATTAGTATCAAAGATACTTATCAATACAAAATAATCAATACAAAATGAGTAGACAATGATCTTTAAAAGCACATATTCCACCTAATGCCTTTATATTTGCCAGACAAAAAGGACAGGCATGTTAACCTTTTAATTGTTATTTATCTCTGAAGACTAGTTAGAAGTGAACAAGAATGAGAGAAAGGTCATTATACCCATGTCCTGGTCAAGGGAATCTTACAGGAAAATAGTTATGAACATGGTTGTCAGATGAGATACTAAATAAGCTTTTATTATGATCAAGGACAACTTACATTCTTAATACCTGTCACTTGTATTCGTTGCAGACTATGTAAAAAAAAACATATTCAGAAATAGTAAACAGTATCATAGTGATTTGAGATAATAAATTAGTCATCTATATCCCTAAGAGCAATACAGAAATATTTTTTTAAAATACACTTTAAAAAAAACACAGCCAGGCAATAAACTCTAAGAATTGAAAGAAAGAAAGCTGCAAAATAAAACAGCAAAACATAGTAAAATACAAACATTCCTTCTAATGTTTAAGCAAACCACAATTACCGGTTCTCTATTAAAAGAAAGATGGGTGGGGATTGGGGTGAAGTGAGTAATCTGTTCTTGATGCTTCTTTCATTCATCATAGTTTGAGCTGCTTTGGCAAAGTTCACACCTAACCACATCAGTCAAGAGAAAAGGAAATATTGTACAATACAATATACAAAACTGAGAAATGTATACAACCAACAAAAACATACCTAGTATGTCTTGATGAGACTTCAGTTTTATTCTCATTCTTTCTCTCTTTCCCCCATCCCTTGCAATATTCTAGTAATGTAAAACTGGCTTTAAGGTAGAAAAACATTTTTTTTTAATTTTAGGAAACATCATACTAGGTGCCAAGAGTTGAACTATATAATAACAACTATTCATTAAAACTAAACACTTGCAATTTTGTTGAAGCCCTCTTAAAGGCCCTGTCACACTGCCCAACGGATGCAAAACGTTAGTAAAAAGGACACAATGGA
>BLBF01000019.1:14665380-14726998 GCA_015471245.1 Laticauda colubrina | reverse complement strand
CAAAAGGGGCAAAACTTTGCATAACCAGAGTGGATAACACGGAAAGGAACGGACGCGGGGAGGATGCAGAGCGGATGGAAAGCAGATGCGGAACGGAAGCCCAGCGGATGGAAGCGGATGAGAGCGGATGGCACATCCACAAGGCTTCCGGGGGACCTCAGCAAAGCGGACGCGGAACGGATGAAGCAGATGCAGAGCAGACGCGGAACGGATGAAGCAGATGCACAGCGGATACACAGCAGATGAAGTGGATGCAGAGTGGAAGCCTAGCGGATGCACAGAGGAAGCCTAACGGATGCTGGGCATTAATTGCGCATGTGGGGGGGATGCATTGCGTAAGTCCCGCGGATATAAAGGGAAGCAGCTCGGAAGCAGGTCACCATTCGGAGGAAAGACCTGCTGCTGGACGCATTGACTGCCTTGCCTGCCCTGCCTGCATGCCTGCCTGCAAGCCTTCCTGCCAGTCTGCCTCCCAGCCTGCCTCCCAGCCTCCTGGCCAGCCTCCCTGCCAGCCTTGCTGCCAGCCTGCCTTCCAGCCTCCTTGCCAGCCAGTCTGCCTGCCAGTCTTGGTGCCTGCCTGCCTGCCAGCCTTCCTGCCAGCCTTGGTGCCTGCCTTCCTGCCAGCCTTCCTGCCAGCCTTCCTGCCAGCCTTGGTGCCTGCCAGCCTCCCTGCCAGCCTTCCTGCCAGCCAGCAACCCCACAACCATGGGGAAGAAGAAAAAGCAGCAACATGCTGCCATCCCTGGCAAGAGGGACAGGGCCACCCTCCCACCCCCTGTCCCTGACTCTGCTTCTGCTGGGGCTTGTGTTGGGGCTTCTGCTGCTTCTGCTTTTGGAGGAGCTGATGATGATGCTCCTGGCGGTGGTGCTTCTGCTCGTGCTTCCTCTGCTGAGGCTGCTCCTGGCGGTGGTGCTTCTGCTCGTGCTTACTCTGCTGAGGCTGCTCCTGGCAGTGGTGCTTCTGCTCATGATTACTCTGCTGAAGCTGCTCCTGGCGGTGGTGCTTCTGCTGGTGCGTACCCTGCTGAAGCTGCTCCACATCCTGCTGGTCCTGCTCGTCCTGCTCGTACTCCTGGACTTGCTCGTCCTGCTCGTGCTCCTGGTCCTGCTTGTCCTGGTCGTCCTGCTTGTGCTCCTGATCTTGCTGGCGCTGCTGGTGCTTACTCTGCTGCTGCTGATCCTGGTCCTGCTGGTCCTGCTGCCACTGCTGCTGCTGCTGCTGCTGATGATGATGATGATCCTGCTGGTGCTGCTGCTGCTGCTGCTGCTGATGATGATTATGATCCTGCTGGTGATGATGATGATGATGATGATGATGATGATGATGATGATGATGATGATCCTGCTGGTGCTGCTGCTGCTGGTGGTGTGGAGGGGCAGCCCCTACTACCTTGGAGCCCCTCTGATGAGGGCCCATCTGGTCCTGCCAAAGGGAGGAAGAGGCATATGCGGGGACGGGAGAGGAGGCAATACTCCATTGAGGAGGAACATGAGGATGAGGTGCTGGAGTGGCTGAGAGAGAATGACTATCTGTGGCGGAAGGGACACCGTCTCTACAGGGACACCAAGCGGAAGCATGCTGCTTGGAGAGAGAAGGCGGAGAGTCTGGGCTACACTTCGGAGGTGCTCCTCGGCTGGTAGAAGCACATGCATATCTGGTACAGGAAGCTGCACCTGAAGAAATCTGTCCAGGCCACGGTTAAGCTGACAGACAGAGAGACCTATGTCATGGCTAGGTGCAGCTTCCTGGAGGGTGAGATCTGCCACCGAGGAGCACCAGCAGACCCTCTCACGACCCCCTCTCTCTGGCAGCCTGCTGAGAGCCAGTCCTCTTCCGGCCGAGAGTCAGCTCCTGTCTCCAGGCAGGTTTCTGTGGAGCGTGCCACGGCGGAGAGCCCGCGGATAGCTGTTGTAACCATGGTGGAGCGCGTGGAGGACTCCCTGGTGCGATTGGAGAAAGGAGATGGCACGTCCACCACAGCCCTACCCGCATCCACCCCCAGATCCACCTCCACAGAAAGGCAGAGAGCCAGACCGGAGGGGCAGAGCCACACTGTCCTGCTGGAGATCAGGGACACCATCCGGAGCAGCATAGATCTCCTCTCTCAGCTGGTCCACACCGACTCCTCATCCTCCAACCGCAAGCCCTTCCTCACCTATGTCAAACAGACCCTCATGGATATGGCGGAACCCCAGTACCAGGTGGTGAAGGACCAGATCACCGAGTTGCTTCACAACCCTACAGACCCAGAGGAACCTGCTCCCACCCAGTCCAGGTCTGCTCCTCCACCCCAGGTGATGTCCCTTTCCACAGGCCCTCACCTACCAGTGCTACGGCTACCAGGAGGTCCAGCAGCACAGGCAGCAGCCCTTCCCAGTCCAGGCACAGAGTCATCGGATGACACCGTTGCCACCGGTTCCACTGATGCCACCGATGCCACCCACGACACTGATGCCACCGACGCCACCGATGCCACCCATGACACTGATGCCACCGATGCCGATGCCACCCACGACACTGATGCCACCCACGCCACCAATGCCACCAACACCAGTCCTCACCCAGCTGCAGACCAGACAGCCCCACTACACTGCTCCTTCCTCCACTCCACAGCCAAGCCCAGCCTCAGTACATCTGTTGTCGGTACTGGGGCTGACACCCCATGGCATGGAGGAAGGAGCTCTCAACATCACGGGTCTGAGCCAGCTGTCCGAGAGCTTTCTCAACACACCATCCCCTGTTGTCCTCTCGGAGCCAGGCACCCCAGTGGGGCTTCAGACCAGCACTCCAGCACCAGCCACCTCCACAGCACCTGGACCCTTCATCCCTGAGACTGGGCACACCTCCAAGTGACCAAGAGGAGTGCCAGAGATTGGGTGGCTACCTGTAGACTTTATTTGGACACTTGACTTGGGTCATTTTTCTTTTACAGCTTGTTGTTAATAAAGTCTATCTTTGATTCACACACTTGCTTCATTTCTTTTTTTTAATAAAGTCTTGGTGGAAACTTTTAGAAATGGTTTAAGCCTTTGCGTGCTTGTGGGATGGGTTAAGATAGCAATGGGGTGGGCAGGGATACCTTTGGGATTGGTAATAGCTGTGGGATGGGCAGGGATACCTGTGGGATGGGTTAGGATATCTGTGGGATGGGTTAAGATAGCACTGGGATGGGCAGGGATACCTGTGGAATGAGCAGGGATACCTTTGGGATGGGTAATAGATAAACCTCCAGTGCAAGATAGATAAACCTCCAGTGCAAGCATAGTGGGACTGTATGGTCCACCCTCCCAGGTGCCAAACCTATGGCCCTTTATTATCAATAATAATGTAGTAATCATCCACACATGTCAACATAAACACAACTCTTTATTAAACGCCCTGTTCATTGTAGGCCCACCCAACATACATAGCCCAATCTCATCAGTGTGATGAGACAGGCTGAAGGAAGCATCCATTAAGCATCTATCATCCTGTCTTGCCACTCCACTGCTCCAGCTGGGGAGTTGCACCAGTGTTTCAGGAGATTGCACTGTTTCTTCCCTTCATGTGAGGCTCTGTTGGGGCCTTGCACATCCTCAGTGTCTATCAGGTTTTGCCCTTGCCTCCATTCACCAGGCTCCATGTCCCCATTGCCTTGTTGGAGGTCCACGAGCCTGTTCGGCAAGACTGGGTAGCGGGTGCACATGAGATTGTGCAGGATGCAGCAAGCTTCCACAATCCTCCTCACGGTCTGTGGGTGATGCTGCATGGTGGTGAGAAGTACCTGGAACCTGTTGGCCAGGATGCCAAAGGCGTTCTCCACCACCCTCCTTGCCCTGGACAGCCTGTAGTTGAAGATCCTCTCTTCACGGGTGAGGAGTCTGGAGGTGTAGGGCTTCATGAGGTAGGTTCTGAGGGAGAAGGCGTCACCCGCCACGATGAAGTAGGGCACATCTTGTGTGTCGTTGGGCAGGGGGTCTGGATCTGGGAAGCCCACGATGAAGTTGTGTTCCAGCCCCTCCTTGAGGTCACTGGCGTTGTATACCTGGGCATCTGAACATGTGCTGTTGCCTGAAGCATCGATGTACATGAACTTGTAGTCAGCATCGACCATGGCGAAGAGGACGATATTGAAGAAGCCCTTGTAGTTGAAATAAGTGGACCCCAACTTGGCTGGAGCTTTGCAGGCCACGTGCTTCCCATCGATGGCTCCAACGGTGTGGGGGAAGTTCCACCTCTGATACCACTGCTCTGCAACTTTCTTCCAGCCTTCTTCAGTGGAGGGGCACTGGAGGAGCTCCTCCATGTATTCTTCGATGATGGCCTGCACCACTTCTCTGACCACAATGCTGATGGTGTTATGTGGCACCCTCCAGCTGTACTGCATGCTCCTGTAGGTGGTCCCTGAGGCCAGGTGGTGCAGAGTGAGTGCCACCTTGATCCCAGGTTCCAGGCTGGGCCGGAAATTGATGTTTGCCTTGGTCAACCTGGGTGTCAGACACTGCACAACTTCGTCAAACATGGCTGGAGGCATCCTCATGAAGTTTTGGAATGCACGAGTGTCTTCGTTCCTGAGCTCCACCATCAGCTTGTTGTACAGTCCGTACTCTGCTCTTCTCCTGATCCATCTTTGGACCCAGACGCTTCTTGGCCGCCTCTTTTTCTTCCCGTAGTAGAGTTCACAGAGCCTGTAGATGGCTTCGCACTGTTGCAGAATGATGGTGGCTGCCAAAAGGACTTTGTTACGATCCATGGTGGACATGACTGGATGCTGTGGAAGAGGAAGAGTCAGATGAAGGCTGCAGAGGTCTGCACAGCTGGGCTGCTGGGCTGAAAGTGAGATCCAGATGAGTTGCTCCCCCTTTTTATAGGCAGTGTAGGTTTTCCACTATGTGTCCCTTTGCATCCTCTAGGCATCCTATAGACATCCTTAATATCCGAGATAGGTCCCCTCTGCGAATGTTTTTTCCATTTTAAATGCTTTCTTTGTGAGCTGCATCCCCTTTCATCCGTTCTGCATCCGTTCTGCATCCGTTCCGCGTCCGTTCCGCTTCCTCCCTGCGTCCGTTTATCACTGGAGCGGATCGAGTTGCGCGGATGCGTAGTGGATTCCTAGCAGATATAGCGGATGTGTAATGGATGCAGAACGGATGCCTAGCAGATGCCTAGCGGATGTAGAACGGACGCATTGGATACATTTTCCGCTCAAAAGTTTTGAGCAGCTCAAAACCCTCTGAGTGGATGAAATGTCAATAGACGGATTCTGGACAGATAAAGAGGAAGCAAAACGGAGGCAGTGAGTACAGAACGGAAGCATCGCATTAACCAAGTGTTTTTCTCCGTTTTACATCCTCTTTCCATCCGTTGGTGCAGTGTGACAGGGGCTTAAGACAATTGCAACCAAGCATCATAGTACACCATAAAGCAGCTAATCAAAAACTTTATTTAGTAAAATAACACATTTGGCAGCTATTGGTCTACATGCCAAAACAGTAAATTCAAAAGTTTCTTTTCATGAGATAATATCAACCCCAAGAGTGTATATACACTTTGACAACGTCATTCTCCATCATGATCATAAAATTCTTGAAAGTACCTCAGATTGTTAAATTTTGTACTGGGTTGAGAACAGTTGCCTCTTCTGCTAAATAAGACAACAATTACTTTTAACAGCTCAAATGAAATGCATTTGCTTCTCACTAGGGCACATAGCTTATACATAGTCACTTCACTTAACTGTTTGGGTGAGATTTCAGCCATTACATCAAAACTAGATCAAATCCAATTACATTACACCAAATTTATGAAATTACATAACACCAAATTTATGAAACTAACAGCATCTTCTCCTTTTTCTAATAAATCCCAAAAATTAAAGATTGCAGACATATGCTTCATATAATGAAATTATTGCAAATTATTCATGTTTTGGATCTGATGGATATGCTCTTCAAATGTTCATTGAAAGCTTCAATAATTTGTTCTTTCCTATTTATTGATCCTTCTTACTTATATTCTTCTACTGTCATTCAGATATTGTTACTCATGATATATGATTAATCCATTCATTAAATGATGACATAACATATAATTGGCCTGATTCAGGCAAAGTTTTACAATTAAAGATTTTCTCATATAGGAAAAAAATATTATTCTGTTTGCTTGGTATAAAGCAACATGCTATGACTATTAGGTAATGATAGAGCTGGATAAACAATTTAGTATTGAGGCTAGCCCAACACCTGGACAGTATTGAAGGCCACTGAGAGATCAAAAAAGACAAGAAACTTTTCTTTTGGGTTTAATGGAAAAAGACTTGGAGAAAAAAAATCTGGAACTTTTATCTTACATATTCCACTATGGACGAATGGTTACAGAAACTGATGGCTTGGCAGAAATTGATAAATTGATTGTTTTGGTTAAAGGAAAGAATTTAAGCACCTTTGTTTCCACATGGAGACCTCTTGGCTTCTTAACTTTGTGATTGAAGTGGAAAAGTGGAAAAAAGTGAAGCTTTGAGTTTAGGTTTTACTGATTAGATTATATGTTTTTATAGAAATGGCTAGTTTATATTATTACAAAAAAACACAAGTTTGTGGTTTGATGTTGTGGCTATTGATGTTGCAGTAATCAATTTTTACTGCAGCAGAGGGAGTCAGAAGTCATTTCTTTCTTTTTTTCCCCCCATTTCCCCTCACTTTTCTCTCCCTCTTTACACCCCCTAACTGTGTCTTCCTTTTTACTTTTGTGTTTTAACTTATAACCTAATAAAAATGTTAAAAACTGGAAAAAATCATATAAAAGACCTAGCAAAGCTTTTTTGAAAAAAGAAAGAAAGAAATGATGGTTGCACTACCTTTATTTTGCCCTCACTTGAGATTGTCAACAGTGCAACTAATGCTGTCTCTGTTATATAGCCAAAATTGAATCCAGGTTGAAAGAGGTCAAGGAAATCCTGGACTCTCTGGAGCTGCTGGCAACCTGCCTTTTTTTATCACTTTCCTAAAATAGGTAGATGGGAAACTACACGAATACTGTCCAGGCAGATGGGAGCATGTAATGTTTTTTTAAAGAGAGGACAAACCAGAGCCTCCTTAAAAGGTCCCAGTAATATTTCTCTTGCAGTGAGGAATTTATAATTACATTTATCATCTACTGGTCCCTGTCCTAGAGGCTTTCACCAGCCAGAAGGAACAAAAATTTAAAGGATAGGTAGTTTCCATGACAATAGGAGGATTCTGTCCACCTTCTTAGGAATCAAACTGATTCTAAATTCCTAGGCAAGATAACTTCATCCCTCATAAGCACTTGCACCATGTAAGGGTTCCAACTAGGAATTAATTTGAGTGATTTTTCCAACAAATGTTCAACAAGTTCTTCTGCTGTCCCTAGGATGATCATCTGAGCTTAATACCATCCCCAGGATTCCGGAGATTCAGGAGAGTTGAGGAATAACACTTTGCAAATGCAATTGAAGAAGTATTTTTTTTCCCCTTGCTTTTATTGTCATGAGAAAGGCTATGCAGTGTTGACAAACCTTTCCGGCACCAAGTGCTGAAAAGAGAGTGCACACAAATGTTTTTGGTACTGAGTGCCAAAATGGGTGTGTGCGTGTGTGCATGCCAAAAGCAGATGTTCTGGTTTTTGACATGCACATGCGCAAAAGCCACCTGGTTTGCTGGTTTCTGGCATGCATGTGTGCACAAAGACCAGTCCTGTGCGCATGTGCCAGCTCCACCTTGCCTTTTAGGAGTCCTTGCGCCTCCCTCCCACCTGATCCCCTTTGGGGTAGTGGGACATACACACTGCGACCTCCTCTTCTGGAAAGCCGGAGCCCCTTTCCAGCCTTGGAACAAGCCAGCGCAGCTACCCCCCTTCTCCCAACACTTCTTCCAAAGGGGTGTTACAGCTTCCTGGCTGGTGCACCCAACTCAGCTCCTGCAAAGCCTCACCTCTCCAGAAGAGTGGCAGCTGTAGGGGGAAGAGCAGGAGTGACTGCTGGCCTTCACAGCTACTCCCATGTTGGCAAGCCATGTGGGCAGCTTGCTGCATTGCCAGCAACTCCTCCTCCAGTATCCTGCCCAGAAGTGGCAGCGCAACAGCTGCCACCACCAGGGGTGAGGAGGCAGTGGAGGCATAAACGGGTAGGCCAGGGCTTCTCTCCCTTCCCCCTGAATGGGCTTCTTGTTCAGCCCCAAGCTTCCAGAAAGTGGCACTAATGCGCATCTGTGGTTTGGAGTGCTTGGCAGGCTCAGGTGCCTAGGCTAGCATTTGCTGGTTGAGTGGACAGCTGCCCCATGCCCGAGATGACCAGTGCGCCAGAACCCAGAAGAGCAAGGAGAGCAGAGCTGCCAGCTAGGACAGCTGGTGCCCTACAAGAAGGGAAGGAAGCCCCAGCCCTCCTATCCTCACACCTGTTGCCTCCTTACCTCTCTTGCACTGCCACTTCTGGGCGGGATGCTGGAGGAGCTGCTGGCGGGGAGGAGAGCTGCCTGCACGGCTTGCTGGCATGTGAGTGGTTGCAGTGGCAAAAGTGGTGGGAAGGGGGCTGTGTGGGGCTGGTCAGCTCTTCTGGGGCACACAAGCTGGCCAGGCACTTTGGAACGCAGGCTGGAGGATTGGGGCCAGGCAAGAAGCTTGCTGGGGGGAGGGAGAGTGGGAAGCCCTGGCCCTCCTATTCTTACACCTGCTGCCCCCTTGCCCCCAGTGGCGATGGTTGTTGTGCTGCCACTTCTGGGCAGGATGCTAGAGGTGCTGTCAATAGGAAGATGAGCTGCCCGCATGGAGATGCCACCGAGGGCCCGGCTCACCAGTGTGGGAGTGGCTGCGGTGGCTGGCCAGTCACTCCTGGCTTTCCTCCATGGCTGCAGCTGCAGCTGCTCTTCTAGGGAGGCGCAGGAACTGAGCCGGGTGGGAAGAGCACTGGGGACAGAAGTGATCGCACCTCCTTGGCAAAAGTGGTGGTGGGGGTTGGTGCAGGGGCTGGCCAGTTCTTCTGGGGGGCCCAAGCCAGCCAGGTGCTCTGGAGCATAGATGCACCATGGGCTGGAGTCATGCAACAACCCCACTCAGGCAGAGAGGGAGGGAAGCCCTGGCCCGGCTGTCCTGGCTCACAGCTCTACCTCTTCAGATCTTTTGGCATGCATGACCGATATACTTCCCATTGCTGGTCTTTGTACCCTCATGCATACAAAAAAGAGAAGACCAAGTGGCTGACACACATGTGTGCATTGGAAACAAGATCATCTTCCTGATGCACACATTCACACCAGGTGCCTGCTCTTCAGTTTTTGGTATGCATGTGCACATGAAGTCCAGCTGGCTGGCATGCCAGAACCCAGAAGAGCAATGGGCGAGAATTCCACATGCCCGGAGAAATGGCTCTGCATGCCACTTCTGGCACACGCGCCATAAGTTCACCATCACAGGGCTAATGTAAGATATATCCAGTCAGAGTAATCCTTCATCTTTCTCCAGCAATGGTCTAGACATCTCTTAACTTGCTTCAGAACTCTCAGTTCTTTTGATTACAGGTTGTTACTGTTACTAAGGCTTCAACAGGACCATGAAGCAAATGAGCCAGTTGGATCAATCAATCTCCGGGGAGGACCACCACCTCCTTCCCCGTGGAGGGGCTGGGGAAAAGAGAGTCTCAAGGATATTAGGGCATGATCTGACCATGACAGAGGGCTTAACATTAAATTTCCCACTACATCATATTGAAATTGTTCCAATAAGAATATTAGATCTAGTGACCTAATATTAGATCAAGTGATCTAATATAATGCAAGCAGAATTTAGAAAGATCACATAGTGGCTTTGGACTAGTCAATTTCACTAAATACAATCCATCAAGGTGGGTTTTGTAACTGAAGGGAAGAATGTTATGTGTGTTTAGATGAACTCCTGGAGGAAAAGGTCAAACAATGAAAAAGCTTGCCAAAATGGCAAACACCAACTCTCTACCATTTAATTTATTTATTTGCCAGTTTATTTGTTTGTTTATTAAATTTATTTTCTGCCTATCTCCCCATTGAACTATTCTAGGCAGCTTACAATAATAAAAAGAAAGAAAATGAAAAAAAGTCTAAATAGAACAGAAGTAAAATAACACAATAAAATGGAAAATGAAAAATAACACAATGAGATAACCAAAAAGATGGACAGGTGGAGAGCAGAGAGCAAGAGGAGGGAACTGGAGTCTGCTTTCAATCTAGCAGCTACCTCAAGTATGGAGCTCCAGGGCAGATTTCTTCCTGAAGGGTACAATGTTCCAAAGGGTGGATTCTATGGCAGAAAAGCTCTTCTTGGATCTCAATAGTCAGAGTTTTTTGACAGATGGGATATATTGTAGACCCTCTCTGACAGCATGAGTAAGACAAGCTTATCCTAGTGGACCAGGCTCATGAGTTAGCCTTGACCTACGACATTTAATGTCATAACCAAGACCTTGAACTGCATTCAGAATTAGACCAGTAGCCAGTGAAGATTGTGAACCAGAGGTGTAATATGGGCCATGGAAGGGATCCCAAAACTGCTCTTGCTGCCACACTTTGCCCCAGATGAAGTTTCTGAATGGATTTTAGTGTTGGCCTATGTAAAGTGTGTTGCAATAATTCAGATGAGAAATGACCAGGGCTTGAGTGCAAGAAGACATGATCCAGGAAAGATCACCACTAATGCAAAAACAGTAGCTATCTTTTATCTTTTTGTATTAATATCTTTTTATGAAAATAGAAAATCTGTTGCAACCCCCATGTCCAAAATTTCTAGTAGTGAAATAATTAATTCTGGTTTCAGAAAGAGTTCCAGCCCTAATAGGTTATGACTGAAAGGGTGAATATACTGCAAAATCTATGTACAGTATATAAAAGCGAAAAACCACTCACGCATCATGCAAAATCTCCAGAACTGTAAAGCCTACAAACTTAAAATTTGGCACACATGTTCCTCTTGCCTTCTAGGTGCTCACTAAGAAAGGATTTTTCTAAATGACTATCAGAGCATTAGTATTTCGTATATTATAATTTACATGCTCTGATGCTAAGGAGTTCTACTCTCCTCCCCACCGGAAAATAAATCTGTTCCAAATGCAAAACACAAACAGAGGAGAGGAGTTTCAGTTTCATAGCTGCAAACAACTTTAGTACAGAACAGTTGAGGTAAGCCAAGCTCAGGCTCCTTGCTGTCTCCTTGCTCACACACCAAATACTGCTTCAGTTTCCAAACAGCCCTGAATTCTCTCACACACTGACAGGACGTTAGCCAGATGAATACTGATGGATGATGGTAGACAGAGGCACAATTTTTTCCCTTTATTTTCCTCCCCAAAAACTAAGCCTGATCACATAGTTTCGTAGTGAAGCACAGGTATACAGCGAGTATTAGATAGGGTTTGGGTTCAATCAGGGGAGAGATTCCTTGGCCGTGGCTTGGTGGGCATGGCCATGTGATTGTGTGGGCACTACTTCCCTTTTTTTTGCAGCACCCCTGCCCCCCCCCCATTTTTTGGGCCTTCTGGGCCTCAGGGAAGCCTCCTGGGGGGCATTTTTGTTCCCTGAAGGGTTTCTTGGGGCTTGGAAATGAAAAAATGGATTTGCTCCCAAAAGGCTTCCCTGGGGCTCAGGAAAGAAAAAATGGAGCATAGTGGGTGCATGCAGCCCCCCCATGCTCCATTTTGGGGCATCCTGGGAATTAGGGATGCCTCCTGGGGGGCACTTTTGCTCCCAGGAAGCTTCCCTGGGGCTCAGGAAGGCAAAAATGGAGGGGTGGGGGAGCTGTGCTTCCCCCCTCTATTTTTTGCCTTCCTGGGCCTCAAGGAAGCCTCCTGGGTAAAGCAGTAAGTAAGCGAGGAGAATCCTGGCACAGCTGATTGTTGTGAGGGGAAAAAAAAGAAATATCTTAAGGAATGACTGAGTGGGGAAGAACACAGTCAGCGATGTCGAGCATGTGCGCAATGTTGCGTATGCGTGATAAGGACTGACTAGGCGGGGAGAGGGGGAGCAGGCAGAGAGAGGTGGGGCCAGCCAGGGACATGATTTGCCAGTTCTTCGAACTGTGCAGAATCATAACAACTGGTTCTATACAGCCGGTCCAAATCAGTAGAATACCATCCCTGCATTCAATATTCCTTTTTTCTACTTGCTGAATCACATGAAATATTAGAATATTTGATCTTTCCTCAATGAATTATGCTATGTTTCCACATAACAGTGTTACATGTCTATTCATGGACACACAAGGAATTTGTCTTCAGTGCATAAACTCTCAGTGTACATAAAAGCTATGTCATAAATCATGATAATAGTCATCATAAAAATACATTCATCATAAATCTTAAGATACAACACTTTTTGATAATCATAGGATACTAAATAAGCAATCAACAGAGTTTTGCAAAGTGCCTTAACATAAGCATAGTGTCTTTCCTTGAAATGTGAGGCAGCTGGGTTCCTCAGAAGCTTTTGCATGAGTATTTGGCTGGCTATCTCAGATTGAATCCATATGTATGCACAGGCACTTCTGTTTATAAAGAACTACTGATTGCATACATGTACCCACAAGCAACATAACTTGTAAAAAACATAGATGTCTTGGTGATATGATGAGGTCAAATGTTCTGCATATCTCAAAATCCCAATGGGCTATTCCGGTTTTTCCAAGTGTACTGGAAGTGGTCTAGCAATTATAACAGAGCATTCCCACTGCCTACAGGAAACCATTTGGAAAAAAAAATAGATCATAAAAACCATCAAATTCTGAACTCTTGATGTAATGGGGGAGGAAGAGAAGAAAGAGACAAAGATACATAAAACACAAACTTAATGTTGAATAATTCTCAAATGATAATTCTCACTAGACAACCCATGACCCACTGGATTATACTTGCAGATATTTCCACAACTAAAAAGAGAAAAAGACATGACCACAAATGGGCAAAAAAGCAAAAGGAATGAGAGCAACTTCCGTTTTCTTGCCAATTTCCTATTGACTTTGCTTGGGGGAATTTGATAAGGAGCATTGGAAATCATGATCAGATGATTACTGCTAACTGGAGTGATGCTACAGCAGCTACAACTTTGAAAATAAAACTAGTATGAAGAACCTTGAAGTTTCAGTTACATTGGAGTAATAGGTCCCAGATTTTGTATGCATTCTTTAAGTTATTGGATTTTAAGGTACCTATATTCAAAATATTTGCACTATGATACATCATTTGGGCGAATTAAAAATTACAAAAATATTAGAGCAGTTTTGTTAACAATAGATTTTTAAAGGGAAAATATGACATCAATTTCTTATTTAAGACATCTTTGGCCCATTAACAAAACTACCAAAACTACTTGGTATTTCTTCAAAGTTCACTGATTGATGCACCTTCTCCAATATGGCAAGCGTGGTCATTTTCACATAAGGAGAACATTAAAGAATTTGGTGAATAGAATTTAAGAGCAGCAAAGGTATTATATATACAAAAATGTTCAAGCTCAATCCTCAGATATTTAGTTAAAAATCATTTTGTAAAAGCATGGGAAAACTATAGGAATAATCTTATCTAGGAAGCACCAGGTTGGGAAGATTGGAGAAAACAGGAGAAAATGAAATGGCTAAATGGTCTGATTAGAATTAGAATTATGAGAACTTTACTGTCATTGTACAATTACAATGAAACTGTGGATACACCCCAGCAACTGTTCGCAATACAATAAAACCAAAGCACTTCAAAATGAAGATAAGAAAAATAGAGTAGCCACGTCTCCATTTGCAATTTGAGAATACAATATCTACGAATATACACAAAATATACATCCAACACTGACTGTAATGCTTAGCTAAGTATAATACACAAGAGATGGATTGTACTGTAATATGTTATTATACATCTGAATGGGGTATTGAGATTTCACATCTTTTCACATCTCAATAAAGTAATGACTGCGTGTTTGTTTGCGGTTCAGATGGCCCAGGGAAAGAAATTATTTGTTAGACTAGTAGTATGGGATTTTATTGACCTAAAACGCTGTCCAGACGGCAGCAGGTCAAAAAGATAATTGCCAGGGTATGAGGGAAGTATAATGGCCTTGATTCTGCTTTGGCAGTGAGACCTGGCTCAGTCTTCCAGGGAGGACAGAGTGCAACCAATGATCTTTTGAGCTGTATTTATCACCCTCTGTACAGTTTTCCTGTTCTCAACTGTGGAGCCTGCATACCACACACCCAGACAATATGTCAGAGTTCTCTCCACTCTTGCTCTCCACCAAGAAAGCCAGCAACAGCTTCTTATCCAGATCCTGAGAATCCGCAGTAAGTGCAGCTGCTGCTGAGCCTTCTTCACTATGGCTTTGGTATTAGGGGGGCCAGGAGATATCAGCTGAAATATGGATTCCAAGGAATCTGATCGTAGGGACAGTTTTCACTCGTTCTCCATTGATGATGAGTGGGGCGTGGTCCTGTCCATGTTTCCTGAAGTCCATAATCAGTTCTTTGGTTTTATGGACATTCAATGACAGATTGTTCTGTGAACACCAGACATACAGGTTCTCTACTTCTGCCTTTTATGCCATCTCATCCTCTCCAGAGATGAGACCAATCACGGTCATGTCATCCACAAACATTATGATGGTGTTTACTGCATGGCTTAGTGAGCAAAGGTGTATAAGGCATATAGCAGGGGGCTCAAGACACAAACCTGGGGGAACCAGTACTGAGTGTAACAGTGGAAGAAAGGTGGGGGCCAAGTCTAAGAGACTGTGGTCTGTTTGTCAAAAAGTTCTTCATCCAGGAGCAAGTGGGAGTGGGGACCTGCAAATTATACAGTTTGGTTACTAGTATATCTGGGGTGATAGTGTTAAATGCAGAGCTATAGTCCACAAAGAGCATCCTCACATAGCTCTGTTTGTTCTCCAGATGACTCAGTGCTCTATGAAGTGTGACAGCCACAGCATCCTCTGTAAGCAAACTGATGTTGATCAAAAGAGGGTGGGAGGTAGTCTCTCATGTGCTGTGAAACTAGTTGCTCAAAAACCTTCATAATGGAGCTTAATGCTATGGGCCTATAGACATTGAGAGTGTTTATATTTGTTTTTTTGGGAACAGGGATAATGGTTGCAGCCTTCAGGCATTGTGGGATGGTGGCATGTGTTAAAGATAGATTGAACAGCTCTTTAAGTATTTCTGCCAACTGGTCAGCACACACTTTAACTACTGCACCAGGAATGCCATCAGGCCCAGCAGCTTTCCTGGAATTTACTGCTCTCCGTGTTTTACTCACCTCATGCACCTGAAGAGAAAGAGGTGCAGCATCGTGGTCCTCATGAGGCAGTATGTCCAGGTTCTTGGTGGTCTCAAAGCATGCAAAAAAGCTGTTTAGATCCTCTGCCAGAGTGCTACTGCTCTCTCTGTTTGTTGGGTCCTGGCCTTTATAGTTGGTCAGGGCCTGATCCCCCTTCACATCTGCTGTGGGTCACTGTCAGTAAAGTGGCCTTTGATATTCCTCCTATACATCTCCTAAGCATGTTTGATGCCCCTTCTCAGTTCAGCTCTGACAGTGTACTGTGAGGTGTCACTTGCTCTGAAAGCCAGGTCACGGGCCCTGATTGGAGTCTGGACTTCGCTGGTCATCCAGGGTTTCCTGTTTGGGAAGGTCCATATGCATTTGTCCACAGTGACATTTTCTACACAGGTCTTCATGTAGAAAAGCAGTCTCTGTGTTTAACTCGAAGCCCTGTTGTTTGAAGATGCTCCAATCTGTGCGGGCAAAACAGTCCTGAAGCTGGGAGAGGGCATTTTCAGGCAAGTCTAATAGTTTGACTGCTAGGTTTTGTTCTCTTCCTAAGGGGGAGTGTAGGCTGGTAGTAAAAGCAGGGTGAGATGGTCTGATTGTCCTAAGTGGGGAAGAGATTTTGCTTTATAAGCATGCTTAATGTTTGAATATCAACATGATCAAATGTGTTTTTTCTCCTGGTTGGGCACTTAACATGTTGGTAAAGTTTGGGGAGCACAGTTTTTAGGCATACTCTGTTGAAATCCCCAGCAATGATGTGAACGCCCTCAGGATGAGCTCTCTGTTGCGTGGTAATTATGTCTTGAAGGTGATTGAGCACCATGCTAACATTATCATCTGGAGATAAATATACAGCAGTGATGTAATACTGTTAATTACTAATATTAACTGTTATTATTAATATTATTAATAATAACAGGTAATTACTGTTAGCTCCCTTGGCAGATAAAACAGTCTACATTGAACAGTCATGGCCTCTAGATCTGGTGAGCAATGGCTGTTTGTTATTTTGCTGTTTGTGCACCAGTCTTTATGTACATTATTAGGCCCCCTCCCCTTCTCTTACCAGAGGCTATATTACAATCTTGACGGTGCAAGGTCCAGTCCGCTAGCTCCACTGTAGTATCAGGGATTTGTGGGTGCAGCCAGGATTATGTGACGATTAGCAGACAGCACTCATGAATTGTGTGATTGTGGGAGATCTGCAGCTGTAGTTCATCCACTTTGTTTACAAGAGATCTGGCGTTTGTGAGGAACATAGATGGTAATGGGGGTTTCTGCGGTCTCTTCCTCAATTGAGTTAGCAACCTGCTCTGCATCCCCGCTTCTGTTTTCTCTCCCTACGCCATCTTCTACGCTTGCTTGATCCAACAGCAATCCATGGAACTCCCGGAGATCTTGCGAGCTCCAATGGGATATTGTGGGATTCTGTATAAGCATAGGTGATTTCAGTTTTGAGTTGCTGTCCTATATTTATCAGGTCTTCTTGACAGTACGTTAGTTCGTTGCAGGATGGAATAAATGCAGGAACAAAAAGAAGTAAAAATACAAAAAGAAGAACAGATGTTGGGAGCATTGAGCCGTTGCGACCATGTGTGCCATCATTTTGTGGCCAAGCACTATGAATTGGATATCTTATTACTTAACAGTATGGGTCCTTATAAAAAGGTCCACACAGAAATATGACAGTAAGTCATAACAGTGTCAGTAAGAGAGGCTTCCAAGTTTTGCAGGTGCTTGAATTATTAACTGATTTAAAGCTGACCTTTAAAACTTTAAAACTTAATCAAGATATCAGAAACTCAGCAGTCTGTTCTAAATAACACAATTTAACTAAAGTGAAATTGAAACCCTTAAAAATGCAGTGATTTTGAAAGTAATACTGACAAAAAAGACTTCCATATAGAGTCCTTTGTCTTCCATATGAAGAATCTTTGAATTGAAATGCTAACAAAGATGATAAATTTTGTTTCTGATTGCTTTAGATATTAGATATTAAGATATTAGATATTGAAGATATTCAGAGAAATAAATGATTGAAGATGTTTAAAAATGAGTGCTTAACTTTTGATTATTTTGCATTTTAATATTGCAGATAATCAAAACATTTATAGTATTAGGTGTATCCTAAACTCAATGTCTAAATTTCTGCTTCAAACTAAATTGATGAAATGGAATTGTGTATTTGGAATGTTTTTAGCAATAAATATTTTTTGTTGCAATAAAGCATAATTGGCTTTATTTAGTTTAAGCGTCTTTAGCTCTTTGGAATATCTTGCCCTCTGAGATAAGATTGGCTCTCACACTCCTGAAATTCCACAAGATCCTGAAGACTTGACTCTGCCAGTTGACTTGGAGCAGAACAGGGAGCACCACATTGGAGCTGATTAATTGACTAATAGCAGTTTCCACCTCCCCACACTGTATATTCTGCTCCCTCAACATCTTTCATTATAATTTGTATTGCAATTCTAATGAGATCTTACATGTTTATTAATATATTTATGGTTTTATTTCAATATTGTAAGCTGCCCAGATTTGTCTTGCAGTGATATGGGTGGCAAATTAAATACATAAATAAATATGCATATTCTTTTTGTTAATTTGGAATAATCAGAAGATCATTTTTTTATTAGGAACTTAATAGTATTTTCAATATAATTAGAACAAGTTGAGCCAAAGCCTTCTATCCTGTCTTCTTTGTCCAAATGAAATGACTGGAACACCACCCTGTTAGGATTGTGGGTTTGCCTATGAATGCATATCCCAAATTTGTCAGATGAACTATGGAGCTTCTTACTCTTCTTGGTCAAGCAGGAAAAATACAATTTAAGACAATGTCATAACTGGTTTTTCAAAACCACACTAAGTAGAAAATAAAACTGGGATAAAACACAGAAATCTTTGTAATAAATAATTTCAAACATAAAGTATAAAACAACAATATTTTAAAAGGATAATTATATTTACTACATATGGAGTTCTCTGCATCCCTTATTTCCAGGTTAATATCATATTCAGATATTATGAGATAACTCTATGAATGCAATAATGGGATTTTATTAGATCAGAGCAACTAATTTTAAAAAATATTTTTGTTAAAAAGATGGCTACCTTATGATAAATCAAAGAATACTGTACTGTCTGAAACTTTTTCTTTTCTTTCCAGGGTCAAAGATATAAAATAGCAGTACTTGCAATCTGTTCCCAAATACTTGCAATACTGTTTCTAAAAATAATACCACTTATCTTAAAGTACAGTGTAGGCATATAAATAATTGCTTAAAAAAACATAATTTGTTGAAAAATAAAATTAACTCTTTATTACTTTGAATAAAAGTCTTAAAAATTCATCTTCTGATATTCATTAAAATAATCTTATTTGCATAACCCTGAAGAAAAAAAGTTTTTTTCATAATGTGAGCATTCCTAATTGTACACCGCTCATAAATTTTTATTTGCAATAGAAGGAATTCCTAAAAAGACAAGGTTCTGCAGTAATATTCAAATAAAGATTAAAAGTAGTTATAAGTTCATGACACATTTTTAAGTCTGGGAAAGTAATTATTCTTAAACTAATACAAATTTTAAGTCAACCATTTTAACTTGAAAGTTATTGGAACAATGTTAAATGTTAAAAAGTCTCCTGGAGTTATTGGGGACTGCTTCATTAGTGCAATTTTAACAGACTGCTTCATAGGATTTACTTTTTAACATTTGGCATGAGAAACCTGTTAAGCCTGGGTTCCCCAACCAGGGTTAGGGAGACAAGCTAAACAGAATGTGCAGCGTTAGTCAGATAGGCACACAGATAAATGAGTGAGCTAAGCTTGTATGTTTATTAACATACAGTAAAAATAACAGATACGCTTGTGCTATCAAGAATATAGTTTATTCCATTATAAGTTCATGGCATAGTCAAATAACAGTCCAATAGTCATGTATCAAGTAGTCAGTCCATTCAGGGATATTCAGTTAGCAAAGTCCATGTAGAATATCCTATGTCAGTTCACTTACAAATCAGTCCTTTGTTGTCTCTCCCGTTCGAGCAATGCAGTCTTGATTCCAAGCAGTAATCAGGGATCATCAAAGCCAGAGAGAGCAAGCTGTAGACTTGCTACTTTTATAGTGTTTTCATAACCACTCCCTTAATTACTATTCCACAGTTAAAGCTGCAGACACTTTAACATACACAACTATGATTCATAGTTATTATTTCACCTAAACCAGTTAGGGTAAACAATGTTATCCCTAACATTCTCCCCTTTTAGGTTAAATAATAACTATGAATCATTTACATCTTTAAATTATATTTTTCACAACTCTCTTTAAACTTAATTGCTCCTTGAGCTTTTGTAAATTGGTCTGCAATGTTTTCTTCTGTCATGCAGTATTCCAATTTAATTAGTTCATTCTTCACTGATTCTCTAACATTTAAATATCTTAAATCAGTATGTTTTGATCTAGTTTTTACAGCAATACTAGTAGCTAACTTTATAGCTGCTTGGTTATCCTCGTACACAATAATGGAATCTTTTACAGTTATACCCAAGTCTAATAATAACTGTTTGTAGAAAATCAAGTCAGTGCATAATAATGACAGACATGAAAATTCTGCTTCCATCGTGGACAAGCTAATATGCTGTTGTCTGATTGACCTCCACCCTATTAGTGTCTTACCAAATAATATAGCCATCCCAGATGTTGATTTTCTAGTGTTTATATCAGTTCCAAAACTTGCATCTGCATAGGCACTAAGACTCAAATCACCCTTTGGTTCTATATACAATGCATGGTTCATTGTTCCTTTTAGATATCTTAATATTCTTTTTAATGATTGCCAATGACATTGTTTTGGATCTGAATTAAAACGTGCCAGCTGATTTACACTATAAGCTATATCTGGCCTTGACCAATTGCTTATATATGATAAGCTACCAATCAAAGATTGATATATGGACTTATCAAATTTGGGACTTTGATCATTAGTTTGGCAAACTATACTTGCTTGATACCTATCAGGTGGTCTAGTTACACATGTAGTACGTCTAGGTATTATAGGACTTACAGGTGGACTTTCATTTATTAATTGTTCTTGATTATGTAACTCTTCCTGATCAACTATTTCCTCTTGTTCTGGTCCTATTTGCTCTTCGTGGACTTCTTCTTTAATTGGACTCTTCTTATAGCTAATCTGATCTTTCTGCCTTTTGTAGGGTTCAATAATTACTTCATTATTTAAATCTTGCTCTAATCTATTCCATCCTACATGTTCTAAGAATTTTGCACTAGCACTGGTGTAAACTCTAGATGTACCTGGTTCCCAGAATCTATAAGATCTATGATTAGATGTATATCCTACAAAAAATAATCTTTTAGCTCTATGCTGTCCTTTGTGTCTAAGTTGTGTAGGGATATCCACCCATGCTGGTGCTCCAAATGTGTGCATGTAACTTAAATCAGGTTTTGTACCATGCCACAGTGTGAATGGTAATTCACCTGTTGTTGAATTAACAACATTATTTAATATATGATTACCACACATTATTGCTTCTCCCCATAAATTGTCAGGTAATCCTGAATCAGACATCTTAGTTCGTGCCATTGACTGTAATGTTTGGCCTCTTCTCTCTATAAAGGCATTATGTTGTGGCCTATATGGTGCAGACATTTTATGTTGAATACCTAACATTCTTAGTCTGTTCTGGAATTTATTATTTGTAAATTCTGTACCATTATCTGTTATGAGAGTTACTAATTTCCTTTTAGTTTTTCTTTCTGCAAATTTAATCCAATTATATAGATTTTGATATGTTTCAGTTTTGCTCTTCATTAAATAGCAAAACCCATATCTAGAATAGTGGTCCATTATACTTAGTATGTGGCGAGCTCCTCCTACACTTGGTTTTTTCAGACCTATTAAATCAGCAAATACTACTTCTAAAGGCTCTTTAGTGGTAAATCCATCAACTCTATTAGCCGGTATAACCCTGCTCTTACTTTGATTACAGGTATTACATTGCAAATACTTATTACAAGATTTCAAACTTATTCCCTTAGATAATTCAACAGTTTTCTTAAGCATTTTAAAATTTAAATGCCCTAGCCTTCTATGTAACAAGTGAATACATTCATCATGAGGTTTCTTATTTTCATAAATTGTGTTAGCCACCTTTAAACCATCATCATTTAACACATATAATCCACCACTTAAAGATGCAGTAATTCTCTTATCTTCTTTTTTAATTAAGCAGTTATCTCCCCTAAATGTAACTACATATCCTAGTTTAACCAAAATTCTAACTGAAATTAAATTAAACTTAAGTTGTGGTACATATAACATTTTTACATTCTCTTTTATAAAAGAACAATATGCTATACCTTGACCGTTAGCTTTCAGTTTCCAGCCATTGGCTAACGATATCTGCTGTGTACTCTGGGACATTTTAATAAAATTTTTGTTATCATTTGTTGTACAATGGGATGCTCCACTGTCAACCACCCATAAATTATTTTTTACAGCTCCGTTAGTATACATGGCTAACTCTAAATTTTTATTTATTTTTTGATGATTTTTAGTATTCTGGCCAGCGTTCTGGCGCTTTGCCTTTTTACAAAATCTTGCCAAATGTCCTCTTCCTCCACAATTAAAACACTTTTTAAATGCGTATGCAGTAGGAGATTCATTATCTTCTTTTTGAGGTTGTTTCCTCCTTAATTCATCTCTTTCAAGCCTTCCTCTGGCCTCTTCGATCAATCTGCCAGTTATATCAGTTAAAGTTAAAATTTCCTTTGGCAAAATTTCAAGTGAAGTTACGTAGTTATCATAACTTTCATCAAGGGAAGATAGAATTATGTCAACTTGGTGTAGTTCAGAGAAAATAAGTTCTTTCTCTTGCAGTTCGTGAAAAATTCTTTGCATAGTTTTCAAATGACTCAGCATATCACCATTTGTTTGGAAATGCGTCCTGAAAAGCTTCCGTGTTAGATTTATGTGAGCACCAACATTATCTCGAACATAAATCCTCTTCAGCTTCTGCCAACACTCAACAGCCGTTTTCTCTCCGTGGATATAAACAAGCTGTTGATCAGTTAAGGTTAACCCAATTATGCAAATGGCTTGTTGATTTTTATGCATAAATTCTTCTATCTTTAGTCTGTCTTCCTCATCCTCTGGATCCCATTCTTCTACGTTTGGTGGATTTTCAATTATGTTCCACAGACCTTCTCTTCGTAGAAGTAGAATACATTTTGTAGACCATGATACATAGTTTGTTCCATCCAGCTTGGATATAAGGGACAAACTTTGTAGATTGACTTGTGCCATGTTTTCTTATATGGATATAAAACTATTATTAATAAAACACAGCTGTCTGTTTACTGTAATGTATAACAACACAAACTCTCACTTTTTACATAAATCTGTTTTATCCTAGTTAAACTGACTTTGCAGCCTCTGGGCCCATAACCAGTGTTAAGCCTGGGTTCCCCAACCAGGGTTAGGGAGACAAGCTAAACAGAATGTGCAGCGTTAGTCAGATAGGCACACAGATAAATGAGTGAGCTAAGCTTGTATGTTTATTAACATACAGTAAAAATAACAGATACGCTTGTGCTATCAAGAATATAGTTTATTCCATTATAAGTTCATGGCATAGTCAAATACCAGTCCAATAGTCATGTATAAGTAGTCAGTCCATTCAGGGATATTCAGTTAGCAAAGTCCATGTAGAATATCCTATGTCAGTTCACTTACAAATCAGTCCTTTGTTGTCTCTCCCATTCGAGCAATGCAGTCTTGATTCCAAGCAGTAATCAGGGATCATCAAAGCCAGAGAGAGCAAGCTGTAGACTTGCTACTTTTATAGTGTTTTCATAACCACTCCCTTAATTACTATTCCACAGTTAAAGCTGCAGGCACTTTAACATACACAACTATGATTCATAGTTATTATTTCACCTAAACCAGTTAGGGTAAACAATGTTATCCCTAACAAAACCCATGGAATTATCAATTCTACTGGAACCCATTTAACCATCAATACCTGCATTATATTCCAAAGCAACAAACAGATATATCCAAGTAAAAATCAAAAGCTATAAATATCTCGCAGGAAATAGTACTGAAACAAAGCTTCGTATTGTTTTAGGATCAATTTATGCTGTACAGTATCTAGTTCTCCAAAATTGAAGGGCTTAATTTTTCTCTTGGAACAACAATGAAACAAAATCTCCTTATTTTTTCTCTTATTTGATGTGGTCATTTTACTAATCAATAATGCAAAAATTATTTATCAGCAGCAAATGGTTCATTGAAAGAATTTGTGTAATAGAATATTTACCATTGGCCAGCTGCTAGAACTACAAACAACATCACTGAAAATTAAGAAGTTGTTTAGAGATAAAGTCCTTGCAGAGAAATATATTATTCTACACATGTCTGAAGATAGCTGCTTCTTGTTCGATGCACTGCGTCATATTTTCCATCTACATCAAGAGAATCTCTTACATCACTAAATATAGATCCACATGAAAGTCTGGAAAGAGAGTACTATGCTCCTGAAAACCTGGAAATCCTCATATAACATTTGAAGGATTCTCTTTCATCTGCCTGCAATTTTTATCATCTGACTTTAGGAAAAGGAGAAAATTTCTTGCCAAATTACAATACTTAAGGAAAAATTTCCCCAAATTATGACTCTTCTCTAATCTTTCCACTCATAGGATTTGTTTTACAATTAAATTCAAAGGTGGTAAAATGTAAGAAGCAAAGACTGAACAGCATCAGAACCAAGCATAATCAGAAGGTTCCATTATTGCCTCTCCAGTAGAGTAGTTATTGTATGATAAAAAATAAGGTCATTGGTTGCTAACAGAAAAGAAGTGTCTCTACAGTACATGGTTTTCCAGAGTTAAAAAAAAACTTGGCTGGATGCACTGTACTTGTTCTAACAAATAATCTGGGTCACTGCACTGCACTATACTTCTTTATCTTCTATTTCCCAATTTACTTTTCATCCATTGTGGGATCCCAGCATTCAATAAGAGTTTAACTTGCTTTCAAGTCTTTGTCATGCCAATTTTAGAACATTATTTTCTTCCAGTTTATCAAGACAGGTAAGGGCAGAGGCCTTACCAATTGATTTCATCAGTGTTTAGTGTATCTAACCAAACCTTTAAATGACCATAGCAGCCCAATATCACAGGAGATAATTAGTGTGATAGATTTGTTTTTGTGGACTTGTGTTACTTGAAAATTAAAAAAGTAAAAAGGTAAAAGTAACATAGTATCACTAGACTACTAAGTAAGCAACTTTCAGTATGTCACATTTTTGTCCAAAGATTCACCTTTTCTTAGAAACTCTATCACTTCTCAGTGACAGTGTACAAAAAATCTGATACAAGAATCAACAATAAGATTATGGAATATAAATTATTTTTATTATAGAGAAGACAGTAATGAACCTAATTACAAATTATAACTACTGAAGACTCTAGCAATCCAGTTCTCTATATGTAACAGAGTAGGCTTTTTTTTTTTTTAATGTTCTTTCTACAGTAAAGGACTTCTTGCAGTTCATTTCTTTTTTAGAATGCACCTGGAATGCACCTGACAATGGTTCTACTGCATGTCACTCATTTTGAGCTTTAGAATTCTCATCTTTCTTCACTGTGTATAAAAATAATTTTTAGTTTATTTAAATTAAGAAGGGTAATTCAGAACAGAATATATTCATATTCAACATCTTATTAGAAATACTAAACAGAATATCTGCACTTGGAATATTTTGCTTCCCAATTCTATCTGAAACACAGTGTCTTGCCATAATCAATTTTTTCTTCATATTCCTAAGCATTTTTATAAGTTTTTTTTTTAACCACAGTAAAAGTAGAGGATAACAAATCTGTTGTTTCAGCTTACCTGTAATTTTGGTTCCTCTTTTAATTCTCCATATTTGGAGAATTGTAGCTTCAAAATCAAGAAATTTTGGAGGAAAAACATCATCAAACAGATAATGAACTATCAGCCAGTTTAAATATAAGTACAAGTCTGAATGATCAAATGTGAATTTTGTAAAAACTCAACTTTGCAGACTATATATTTTTGTCCTCTTTTTAAAATATATTTCCAAAATCTGGCATGAATATTTCTCTTGACAGAACACAATTTAGGTACTAAATACTATTTGATAGGAGTATGGATTCATTTCTGATGAACCCCAAGCTGATTCAGAGATGTTTAAGATTTATCCAAAGTTTAAATTGTCCTAAATGACAAAAGTTTTTAAGTCAAGGGAGACAAAAAACAATGATGTGAATTAAGAATATACCATTAAAGTTCAGGATGACCCTGCAGTTTTACTTTGTTTTTTAATCTATGCATAAATCTAAACTAAGTCAAACCAAATCTCTCATTCAGGATGTCCTCCTGAAACCAGTTTTGAACCAGTCATTTATTATGCTTATTTTTTACATAATAGAATAGAATAATTTATTTGGCCAAGTGTGATTAAACATACAAGGAGTTTATCTCTGGTGCATAAACTCTCCGTGTACATACACAATGTGCAACAAAATAATGATCATATTAATGATACCAATAAGAAAAGGCAGTGGAAAAGATGATAAGGATAACAGTAATACAAGAGTAAATTCTACAAGAGTAAATATACTAAGACATAAGGCAGCACAGTGGAAATTAGGCATTCAGCAGAGAGATGGCATGAGAAAAAAATCTGTCTCTGTGTCTAGTTGTTTGGGCATATAATGTCCTGGGAAGGAAGGAGTTGAAATAATTTTATGTCCGGGATGTGAAGGATTTGTAGATATTTTACAGCTGCCTTTCTAACCTCAATGGTCCTCACCTCAATGGAAGACAGGCTGGTTGCAATTGTTTTTCCTGCAGACCTAACTATCTGTTAAAAGTCTGTATCTGTCCTGTTTGGTTGATGTACCAAACCTGACAGCTATAGAAGTACAAATAAAAGCTTCAATAATTCTTCTGTAGAACTGTATCAACAATCTGAACTTTCTGAGTTGACACAGGAAGAACATTCTTTGTTGCATTACTTAATGATGATTTTAATGTTATGTGTCCATTTCAAATTTGAGGACATTAGAGAGACCAAAAACTTAAAGGACTCTACTGTTGCTCCTGTGTTGTCTATATAGTAAGAAGTGATAGAATAATATGGCTCCTCTTAAAGTCAACTTTCATCTCCATAGTGTTACGTGTGTGTTCAGTTTCAGATTGTTCCAACTGCACCACAGCGTTAGTTGTTCAAATGCCCATCTATATGCAGATTCATTACTATCTTAACTGAGAACAATGATTGTTGTATCATCTGAAAAATTCAGTACCTTAATAGAGGGATCCTTAGAGTTGTAGTCATTGGTATATAGAAAAAAAGAGTAATGGAGAGAGCACACTATATTGGAGAGCTCCCATGCTAATTGTTTGGGTATTTCATGTGATTTTATTTAGCTTTACCTGCTGCTTTCTATCTGTTAGAAAGTTTATAATCCACCTACAAGTATGGACAGGCACAACTAGCTGAATCACTTTAGAGTGAAAAATTTCTGAAATGATAGTATTGAATTCCAATACCTTGCTTTTTTCAAGAGGCAACTGGACTTTATTTATTTTATTTGTTTGTTTTTATTTGTCAATTGCTAACAAGATAATAGGTATAAGTAAAAACATAGTTTATGAATACATGGATACATATAAGAAAAATAAAAAAATACATAAAAAAAACCAATAGGACAGGGACGGTAGGCACGTTGGTGTGCTTATGCATGCCCCCTACAGACCTCTCAGGAAAGGGGTGAGGTCAATAGTAGACAGTCTAAGGTTAAAGTTTTTGGGGTTTGGGAAAAAAAACCGCAGAGTCAAGTAGAGTATTCATTGACCACTCTGTTGCTGAAGTCATATTTCCTGAAATCAAGTTTGGTGTGATTAACTTTAAGTTTGTATCTATTGTTTGCTCTAGTGTTGTTATGGTTGAAGCTGAAGTATTCATTGACAGGTAGGACATTGCAATGTATGATTTTTATATACTATACTAAGATCGGACCGAAGGCAGGGTAATTCTAGATTTTCTAGGTCTAGAATTTCAAGTCTGGTGGCATAAGATATTCTGCAACGAGTAGAGGAGTGGAGAACTCTTCTTGTGAAATATTTCTGGACTTTCTCAACTGTGTTAATGTCAGATACGTAATGTGGGTTCCAGACTGATGAGCTGTATTTGAGTATTGGTCTAGCAAATGTTTTGTATGCTCTAGTTGTTAGTCTAATATTACCAGAGAAAAAGCTACGTAAGATTAGGTTAACAACTTTTAACGTCTTTTTGGCTATGCAGTTACAGTGGACTCTAGAACTTAGGTCATTTGAGATGAGTACTCCAAGATCCTTGACAGAGTTTGGATCATCAACAAGGTCTTGACTATTCAGCCTATATTTTATTTTCTGATTTTTTTTTTGCCAATATGTAGG
Source organism: Laticauda colubrina (assembly GCA_015471245.1). Taxonomy (NCBI): domain Eukaryota; kingdom Metazoa; phylum Chordata; class Lepidosauria; order Squamata; family Elapidae; genus Laticauda; species Laticauda colubrina. The sequence continues at coordinate 14,699,239 of BLBF01000019.1, read as the reverse complement.
ACATTATTTATTTGTTGAGATTTGAAGTTGCCATTTGTTTGACCATTCTGATACATAGTCAAGGTCTTTTTGAAAGGAATCAGTATTGTCTGTGGTATTGAATAGCTTTACATCATCAATGAAGAGAACGCAGTTGCTCTTGATATGATCACAGAGGTCATTTATGTAGAGTATGAAAAGAGTTGGTCCTAGAACACTGCCATGGGGGACACCACTGTTGACAGATACAGAATTTGATAGGATGCTCCCAATTTTAACCATTTGTTGTCTGTTTGACAGGAATGCTTCTATTCAGTAATGCAGGTGTCCAGAGATACTGTAAGATTTTAGTTTTAGTAGTTTTATGTACCACTGTTTGTAGTAGTTTGTCATGTACCACTGAATCAAAGGCTTTACAGAAGTCTATGTAGATTGCTGTTGAGGTAATTCTGTGTGAGGAGAATGAGACGTATTTGAGAGTAATGTTTGAATAATACACACACAGCACACAGATACACTGTACAGTAAATGTTGGTTTTTACTTCCAATAAAGGTTTTAAGCAAAGTTCAAAAGAAGCAGTCCAAAGTCATTCACAGCTTAAATCAGTCAGTTTTTAGTCCAGGGATAATCCAATAATAAAATCCAATGTCAAAAACAGTTCAGTAACAGATTTACATCAATGATCAGTAACAGTCATTTAGGAACGGCAACTCTCTCCAACAGAAGAAAAAAGAGACTCACTGAGACACACTCTCTTCTGAGACTAAGACTAAACAACCCAGGTTTCTGGCTCCATCTTATGGCCGTTTGAGAAACCACACCCAACTACAGTTTTGCATTTTCTTAAAGATACAGTATTAAAGCCCATGTCACACTGCCCAATGGATGCAAAAAGGACACAGCGGACGAGAAAAATGTTCCATCCGTTGTTATCCGCTCTCAAAAGGGGCAAAAATTTGCATAACCGGAGCGGATAACACGGACGCGGGGAGGACGCAGGGCGGATGCAAAGCGGATGCGGAATGGAAGCCTAGCGGATGAAAGTGGATGGGAGCGGATGGGAGTGGGTGGCACATCTGCAGGGCTTCCGGGGGGGCCTCAGTGAAGCGGGCGTGGAACGGAAAGAGCGGAAGCAGAGCGGACGCCGAACGGATAAAGCGGATGCAGAGCAGAAGCCTAGCGGATGCACAGCGGAAGCCTAATGGATGCCTGGCATTAATTGCACATGCGGGGAGGATGCATTGCGTCAGCCCCGCGGATATAACGGAAGCAGCTCGGAAGCAGGACGCCATTCAGAGGAAAGACCTGCTGCCGGACACATCGACTGCCTTACCTGCCCTGCCTGCATGTCTGCCTGCCAGCCTTGCTACCAGCCTTGCTGCCAGCCTTGCTGCCAGCCTTGCTGCCAGCCGGTCTGCCTGCCAGCCTTGCTGCCAGCCTTCCTGCCTGCCTTGGTTCATGTCTGCCTGCCAGCCTTGGTGCCTGCCTGCCTGCCAACCTGCCTGACAGCCTTGGTGCCAGGCTCCCTGCCAGCCTTCCTGCCAGCCTTTCTGCCAGCCTTGGTTCCTGCTATCCTCCCTGCCAGCCAGCAACCCCACAACCATGCAGAAGCACAGCAAGCCTCAGCCATCTGCTGGCAGCCCTTGCAAGAGGGACAGGGCTACCATCCCGCCCCCTGGCCCTCACTCTGGTTCTGTTGGGGCTTCTGCAGCACGGGCTTGCTCTTCTGGGGCTGGCGCTTCTGCTGCTTCTGCTTCTGGAGGAGCTGATGACAAGCATTCCAGCACCAGCCACCTCCACAGCACCTGGACCCTTCACCCATGAGACTGAGCGACCTAGAGGAGTGCCAGAGACTCATTTTTGTTTTATAGCTTCTTGTTAATAAAGTCTATTTTTGATTCATACACTTGCTTCATTTCTTTTTTTTACTAAAGTCTTGCTGGAAACTGTTAGAAATGGTTTAAGCCTTTGCATGCTTGTGGGATGGGTAAGGATAGCTTTGGGATGGGGTAGGATACCTATGGGATGGGTAATAGCTGTGGGATGGGTTAGGATAGCTGTGGGATAGATAAACCTCCAGTGCAAGCATAGTGGGACTGTATGGTCCACCTTCCCAGGTGCCACACCTTGGGCCCTTTATTATCAATAATAATGTAATAATTATCCACACATGTCAACATAAACACAACTCTTTATTAAACGCCCTGTTCATTGTAGGCCAACCAAACATGCATGGCCCAATCTCATCTGTGTGATGAGACAGGCTGAAGGAAGCATCCATTAAACATCTACCATCCTGTCTTGCCACTCCACTGTTCCAGCTGGGGAGTTGGACCATTGTCTCAGGAGGTTGTGCTGCTTCTTCGCTTCATTTGAGGCTCTGTTGAGGCCTTGCACATCCTCAGTGTCGATCAGGTTTCGCCCTTGCCTCCATTCCCCAGGCTCCATGACCCCATTGGCTTATTGGAGGTCCACGAGCCTGTTCTGCAAGACTGGGTAGTGAGTGCGCATGAGATTGTGCAGGATGCAGCAAGCTTCCATGATCCTCCTCATGGTCTCTGGGCAATGCTGCATGGTGGTGAGAAGTACCTGGAACCTGTTGGCCAGGATGCCAAAGGCGTTCTCCACCACCCACCTTGCCCTGGACAGCCTGTAGTTGAAGATCCTCTCTTCACAGGTGAGGAGTCTGGAGGTGTAGGGCTTCATGAGGTAGGTTGTGAGGGAGAAGGTGTCATCCCCCACGATGAAGTAGGGCACATCTTGTGTGTCGTTGGGCAGGGGTTCTGGATCTGGGAAGCCCACGATGAGGTTGCATTCCAGCCCCTCCTTAAGGTGACTGGCGTTGTATACCTGGGCATCCGAAGATGAGCCGTTGCCTGAAGCATCGATGTACATGAACTTCTAATCAGCATCGACCATGGCAAAGAGGATGATGCTGAAGAAGCCCTTGGAGTTGAAATAAGTGGACCCCGACTTGGCTGGAGATTTGCAGGCCACGTGCTTGCCATCTATGGTTCCAATGGTGTGTGGTAAGTTCCACTTCTGATACCACTGCTCTGCAACTTTCTTCCATCCTTCTTCAGTGGAGGGGTACTGGAGGAGCTCCTCCTTGTATTCTTCGATGATGGCCTGCACCACTTCTCTGACCACAATGCTGATGGTGTTGGATGGCACCCTCCAGCTGTTCTGCATGCTCCTGTAGGAGGTCCCAGAGGCCAGGTGGCACAGAGTGAGTGCCACCTTGAGCCCAGGTTCCAGGCTGGGCCGGAAGCTGGTGTTTGTCTTGGTCAACCTGGATGTCAGGCACTGCACAACTTCGTCAAACATGGCTGGAGGCATCCTCATAAAGTTCTGGAATGCACGAGTGTCTTCGTTCCTGAGCTCCACCATCAGCTTGTTGTACAGTCTGTCCTCCGCTCTACTGGCAAACCATCTTCGGACCCAGACTCATTTTGGGTGGCTCCTTTTCTTCCCGTAGTAGTGTTCACAGAGCCTGCAGATGGCTTCGCACTGTTGCAGAACGATGGTGGCTGCTGAAAGGACTTTGTTACAATCCACGGTGGACATGACTGGATGCTGTGGAAGAGGAAGAGTCAGATGAAGGGTGCAGAGGTCTGCACCGCTGGGCTGCTGTTCTAAAAGTGCGATGCAGGCGAGTTGCTCCCCCTTTTTATTGGCAGTATAGGTTTTCCGCTAGGCTTCCTCTAGGCATCCTCTAGGCATCCTGTAGACATCCTTAATATCCGAGATAGGTCCCCTCTGCAAACTTTTTTTCCGTTTTAAACACTTTGTTTCCGTGCTGCATCCGCTAGGCATCCGTTCTGCATCTGTTCCGCATCCGTTCCGCTTCCTCCCTGCGTCCGTTTACCGCTGGAGTGGATGGAGTTGCGTGGATGTGTAGCGGACGCCTAGCGGATATAGCGGATGCATAATGGATGCGTAACGGATGCGTAGCGGATGCGTAGCAGATGCAGAATGGACGAACTGGATACATTTTCCGTGCAAAAGTTTTAGGCAGCCCAAAACTTTTGGAGCAGATGAAACGTCCATAAACGGATGCTGGACGGATAGAGAGGAAGCAAAACGGAGGCAGTGAGTACAGAATGGATACATCACGTTAACCAATGAATGGCAAGGTTTTTTGTCCATTTTACATCCTCTTTGCATCCGTTGGTTCAGTGTGACATGGGCTTAAAATGTTTATCCTGGTTTACATATTTCCAACCCAAATAGTTGTTAGGTGACTTATATTCCGAACAATTGCATTTATTGCTTTGCCCTGATTGAGTTGTGTAGCCCATATGTTTTTGCAGTGTAAGAGTTGCAAATTACATGATAGTTTTTTCCAAAAATCAAATTGTTTATTAGAGAGTAGGTTGATTCCATGACTTTACAGGTGAAGCAGCATAAAGAGATTGGTCTGTAATTTTCAACTAGGGTCCTTTTTGAAGATGGAGATGACCATGGCTTGTGTCAATAGTTTTGGCAAGGAGCTGGTCCTGAAAGATTTTTCAAAGATTATGCTTAGAGGTTAAAAATATGTTGTAATGGTTTTCTACAGTGTTGCATCCAGAGAATAGAAATTGCCAATCAAGGGATGAGAGATCGTTGTTTATAAGATCATAGTTGCCTTTTTTGAAGTTATAATTGGGGATTCTGTCATTATGATGATATTTGTGTGGACATATGTTGAGACAAAAGTCAATCATGATGTGGTCACTGTTGAAAAAGGGTTCTTTAATTTGTATTCCGTAAATTGAATTCAAGCTATTGCAGAAGATGAGATCAAGGCAGTTGTTAAGTCTAGTGTTGTTGGTTACTAGTTGTTCTAGTCCCAGATTTGTTACTGCATTGTAGAAGGTTGCATGTGTGGGTTCAGTTGTACATTAGTTAAGGATCCAGTTAATATGAGGTAGATTGAAGTCATCAAGAAAGATAAAAACATGTGGGCAGGATGTTGCCCATGTTAATTGTGTATTTAGCTTGTTTACATGTTTGATGTCATAATCAGGGGCTCTGTAACATAGTAAGAACCAAAATGTGATATTTAAGGACAGTTCACAGACAATGGTCTCAGGAATACCAAGCTCCTGGGTAACTTGGATTTTTTTTAGATATAGGGACATTTTATAGAAGATAGCAACACCACCTCCTCTATGGATTTCACGATCTGATTGGTAAACATGATAGTCTCTTCCTCTGGTAATGGAGTCAGGGAGAGATGCATTGAGCCATGTTTCACAGACAAATATAATGTCGAATTTAGCCATATTTAGTAAAAGGAGAAATTCAGGTATTTTATTTACAAGGCTTCTTGCATTGAGTAGCTTGCATTCAAGGCCAGTTGTGGTTGGAATAAAGGTAGTTAGCGGCGTGCATGCATAATTTTGAATGATGTTGGATTGGATGGGGTGAGGTTGGATGCAGAGTTGTGGGTTGTGTGACTTTCTTTTGATGCAATCAGCTCTGTAGTCAATGTATAGGTCTTTTTCTCCATTGTCTAGATGGTTTTTGAGTTCTGCGCGGAGTTCACGGGAGTGGATTCTTTGCAGTATGGATAAGTCTGGTCTTGAGTGAAGTTTTTTGTGGTTGGGATTGATTTTTGCAATGGCATTTATTGTATGAATGAATATGTGTTTGCTGGATTCATTTTTGCATACAACTCTACAAAATCTGGGGGCCAAAGAACCGTCATTGTATTTGTACCCATGGCCATCTCTGGTTATTTGTATGATATCGTCAGCACAGATGTTTGTTGTATTTGAATTGCTAATGATATCACGAACTTTGCTGATGTCATCTGATTCGTTGGTGTCTTCAAGACCAAATAAGATGGCATTTGTACGTTTCTGTTCACGTTCCAAGTTGTCTCTGATAAGTAAGAAGATATTATTTGTGGAATTATTTGAAGGGATAGTAATTGCTGTGGTTTGGAGGCTATTTTTGGTTGTAGTTGTGATTGTAGTTGAGGTAGTGGTTGTAGTTGTTGTGGGATTTGATTTTGAGCGAATAGGTACTCACTTATCTGTGCTGTATTTTTTTTTCAAGAGAAATTAGGCTTGCTTGTATAGTTGTTTCAAAACATTGCTAAGCGTTGTTCAACTGAGTGAATGAGTGATTCTATGCTTTCAACTCTGTCAGGTAGGGTACTCAGTTTGTTTAGCTTAGGAGAATATGATGGACATAGAAAAAAGAATGTATATGAATTTTTAACCATATCAGCTAGATTTACATTTAAGGTTTACATTTAAGCAGGCAGGATGGGCTAGATTATCACATAGGCGGCATTTGATGTAAATTTTGCTTTTATTGATGGTTTCAAGACATTTGAAACATGTGCAGGAGTCTGGGAGGTCATTGGTCGAAATATTTTTCTTTTGTTTTGGTTTGGAGTTTTTGGCTGGCATGGTCAATGGCAATAGTACAGTAATCAATTCCAATAGCTAGTTAATGTGATAGGTAGATAGTTACTTAATGAATGTTGGTAATTAATAAATATTAATTGATATGTTAGAGAACAAATCAAAAGTAAGGTTACTTATTACTAAAATCAATCAATCAATTGATTGATTTTCAAATCACTCTAATCAAATTTTGCTAAGCAATAAACAGCCTAATTTATTACAGTAATTACTAAACACGCTGGTCAATTAAATTCACTAAATCACTGATTTTACTAATCAGATATTCAGTAATTACACTATATGCACTAAACATTCAATCATACTAAGTGAAAAACAATAAATCAATTGATTATTTGATAAAAAAAATATTATTTTAAAGAAATTGATTTTTTTGAGATAATGAAAGTAAGTCATATGAAGTAGGATTGAGAGTTGGTAAGTAAAGGGTTAATGCTTTGCTTTGGTTTGCTTAGCTGTTGCTGATATCTGAGAATAGGTTTATAACCCTTTATAAACTGGCAGGAGGTCTCTTTTCCTGGGTTGTTTGTAAACAATCAATGAGCAAGGGTTTACACTCTCTTTCTTGTTTTGTAGATTGAGTTTTTGAGATGATAAAGATGAAAAGATGTTGAAGGGAGGATCTCTGGCTCCTCAATGGGAAGCAATAGGAAACGTTTTGTTTTCCCCTGATGAATGGGATTTCTGACCCCCTCCTAGTTGATTTAAATTCACTTACAAAGTTTGTTGCTTTTAAAAGAAAGAGAAAGAAAGATAGTTTTGCACTGGCAATTAGAACAGTTTATATTTTTACTATGTAGACTCAGATTTGTCTTGAGCATTCGCTCCTGGCTTCAATATACTTCTGCTTATATCACAGGAAATATAATTGCTTCCAATCTTCACAGGAGTTCGGTTATAACAATACTTCCCTACTTATTGAAAGTCCAAAGTTTGAAAGTCCAAAGTTTCTCTTTCCTTTGAAAGAGAAAGTCCGGATTTGCAATTTGGTGAAGAGGGAAGAGGGAAGAATGGGAGGCAGGGGGGAAGCAGTCTGTTTCACATCCTGGCTGCAAACATCTGAAGACCGACTCACAGCTCCTGGTGCTCACCACCCTGCAAGGGTGGGATGAATCTGGTTTTTCTTTGAAGATGTTTTGCTTCTCATCTAAGAAGCTTCTTCAGCTCTAACTGGATAGTGGGGAATGTTGTGTCTTGCTAGTTGTAAAAATAAGTGTTTAGCTTTTTATTTATTTGTATTTATTATTAGATTTTTATCTCACCTTTACTACATTATAAGTAACTCAAGGCAGCAAATATACTATACTCTATCCTCTTCCTGTTCGTATATGTATTTGTATTGCTTACAAATGTAAATATCAAATGCAATGCAACCGTCCTGACATTATTCTGCCATACATTCTAAAATATTGCGAAACAATTAACATTCATATTATTTATACAATATTGGTTTTATTACAGTTGATTTGACCATTTCACTCAATTAAATCCTCTATCATATCACATTCTAGGGCTATTCATCCTGATTTTTTCTTCCAATTCCCCCTCACTTTTGCAACCATTGATAGAACTTGTTCCAATTATCATAGTATTTTGTTTTCCCCTTGTTTTTCAGTTCTAAAATTAGTCTATCTTATTTTGCATAAGCCAGTATTTTCCTTATTATCTCTTTTTCTGATGGTGTATTTTTATTCTTCCATTGTTGTGCATAAACCATTCTCGCCGCTGTCAGTATATATCTGTGATGGCGAACCTATGGCACACATGCCACAGGTGGCATGCAGAGCCATTTGTGCCAGCACACAAGCTGCAGGCAAACTTACCTCAATGCAGATGTGCAGCCTCACAGTTGATTTTTGGCAGGTTTGAGGCCTTTTTCAGCCTCCCAAAGCTTGAGGAAGACTTCTGCAGGCTTCTGGAGGTTTTGCAGGCTGAAAACTATCCCCGTTTCATTATTTCCTGTTTTTCCAAAAATACCAGAAGGAACAAAACTGGGCTAGTTTTTGGCTTGCAAAGCCTCCAAAAGCCTGAGAAACTTCCTCAAGTCTTTGGGAGGCCGAAAAAGGCCTCAAACCTGCTGAAAATCATCTGTGAGGCACAGTGCAGGTAAGTGGCAGCGGTGCATGTATGTGTGTGAGATTGCACATGCATGGGTAAGGTATGTGGTGGGCATGCATTGCCTTCTGGGTGCTGGCACATGAGTGTGAGCATGCAAGCGAGCCCACAGTTTTTGGCACAGGAGTCCAAAAAAGTTAGCCACCACTAGTATATGTAGTATTAAATATGTTGAGCCTTTACTGTAACCTTCTGTTATTATTCCTAATAGGAATAATTCTGGCTTAAATTATATATCATTTGCTCTAACCATTTCTGAATCTGTTGCCAATATTTCCTTGGGTGGTTACATGTCCACCACATATGATAGCATGTACCCAGTACATCCTTGCATTTCCAATATTTTGGTGATAGATTTCTGAACATTTTGGCCAGTCTTGCCGGAAGAAGATGCCACTTATAAATCACTTTGTGATGACCCAGAGTGTAACACAAACATAACAAAATCCAAAACGTAAATAAATGTCCATTAATGCCTCCAACTTAGTCCCGCTGTTCAATAATACTCAGCTGGAGATAAAACATACTTAAAAATAGTCTTCAAAAGAAAGCAAAACAGTCCAAGCTAAATGAGCAGATAGAGGTGAAATAAAAAAGCCAAAAAAACTACAATGACAAAATTTCCACAATGGAACAGAAGTATTTACCAATTTCAAGGAGATAACAAGGCAGTCTGTTGGAAGGACGCCAACCAAGATAACTTCAGACCAAAATAAAACACACTTTGTTTTCAGCATTTGCCAGTATGCAGGTCCAAACTTTTATGCAGTTGTCACACCTGCATCCCATGAAGAGGATCAATCCCTCTCCTCTCAAGGAGACCACATCTCTCCCTTATCCTCTCCTCCCTGTGTGTCCTAGGATGGATATGGAATGGGCCTGTTCAGCTAACTCTGACTGCTCAGCCAGCCTCCGCCCTTTCCCAGCCTCCTCCACAACCTCTGGAGCCACACTTCCACTCCCTGTTGGCTGCTGCTCCTCTCCCTCAGAGCCAGTCTCCACCAAGGGCATGACACATTTTGTATAAATTTTCCTTATATGATGTGGCCAGTGTTAATTTCCTGTTCTTTTCCAGAGATTATGCCATGATGGCATGGGCCAATCCGAAATTTTTGGCCCATACCATGATTGTTTTCTTAACCTGCTCTTCCTCCATTTTATAATTTAATAGGTATTTATATATACCTTGATCAATTTGTCATCAATCCCTACTAAGAGTTTGTTTAATGTTGTTAATTCTCTATTAATGCACCATGTTTTCACATCCTGTGTGTATCTCAACTGTGTTTGTGGATATGACCAGCACTCCAGTTTAACCCCTTGTGTTATTAGTTCTTATCTGGTTTTCTATTCTCCTTTCTCATTTAATATGTTCTTATATACAACAATTTTCCCCATATTTATCAGATTTGGGTGTATTAGTGCTTCTAGTATAGAGAGCCAGACTGGAATTTCCATATCATAATTTTGGTGTTTAATTTTCTTCCACACTATCAAGAGTGCCTGTCTTATATAATGTCTCTGAAAATATTTATGTACTATGCCTTTTTTGTACCAGAGAAAAACATGCCATCCTGCTTGAATATCATGGCCTTCCAGTATTAGTAACCTATTATTCCTTAATGTGATACGTTCTTTTTTCCAGATGAGTGCTGCAGCTTGATAATATAACTCCCAGTTGGCAGGTCAAACCCTCCTTTTTTTTTTGGCATCTTGCATTAATTTCAATTTGATTCTCAGTCTCTTTCCTTACAATATGAATTTTGACATTGTTTTGTTCAAATTTGTAAAGGACCTTTTCTCTAATTTTATAGGGATATTTTGAAATAAAAAGAGTATCTTTGTTAAAATATTCATTTTAATTGCGGCTATTCTGCCCATTAAGGAGAGTCGCAGGTTCTTCCATCTCTCTAGATCTGCCTTTATTTAATTTGTTAATTTAATGTAGTTATCTTGCTGTTAAGTATATTCCTAAATATTTCATTTTTTTCACTATTTGAATACTCATTCCTTTTGTCAATTCGTCCTTCTGTTTCTTTGTCATATTCTTAATTATCATTTTAGTTTTTTCCTTGTTGATTTTTAATCCTGCTACTTTTCTGTATTCTACCAGTTCCTCCAGACTGGTAGAGGGCTCCTCTAGATTAAAAACTAAGTCGTCCGCAAAGGCTTGTAATTTATACTTTTCTCTTCTAATTTCTAATCCTTTGATTTGTTCATCTTTCCAAATATTCCATGTCAATGCTTCCAGCATTAGGTTGAACAGTAGTAGAGATAGTGGGCAACCTTGAATCCTACCCTTCTGTATTGCAAAACTTCGTGTCACCTCACCATTCATTATTACTTTGGCCTCTTGTTTTGAATATATTGCCCTGAACAAATTTATAAATTTGTCACTGAAATCCAAAACCTTAATTGTTTTAACATAAATTTCCAATTTACATTATTGAATGCCTTTTGATCATTTAAGCAGTGCCACTTGTTTCTCACTATGTGTTTCATAGTATTCTAATGCATAGTGCTGTTGTCATGTTATTCTTTATCTGCCTTTAAGGTAGGAAGCCATTTTGGTTCACATATTAAGGAATCTTTCCAAATGTTCGACTATTATAGATGCAAATATTTTATAGTCTGTATTCAATAGTGAAATAGGCCTATAATTTTTGAATTAGCATTGAGTCTGCATCAGTGGTGGGATTCAAATTTTTTTTACTACCGGTTCTGTGGATGTGGCTTGGTGGAGGAATGATACTATAATTCTATAGTATACTATAATGTGGCAGAGGAATGATACTAGAAAATCTTCAGCCAGAGGTGGTATTTACTCAAAATTTCTGCTACCAGTTCTCCAGAACTGGTCAGAACCTGCTGAATACCACTTCTGGTCTGCATCCTCCTTCAGAATCAACACTATGTTGGCCTCCACCCATAATGGAGGTATCTTCACTTCCATGAGAACGCATTATAAATCTCTAGTTGCATTTGGCCTAGACTATCCTGAGGTTCTTTATATAAATCTGTTGGGAGTCCATAGGGGAACAGTACTTTGTTGTTATTTTGTTTTTTGATAGCCTCTATTAGTTTTGGAATTCTTATTTCTTCATTGAGCATATCTTTTATTTCTTCTGGTATCTTTGGCAGTTCATCCTTTTCTAGATACTGTCAGATTTTTTCTTCTATATAGCTTTATTTTCTTTGTATAGTTTCTCATAGAAGACCTGGATTATTTGTCTTCATTTTGGTATTAAATATTTCCCTCTTCGTCTTGCAATTTATTAATCCATTTTTTCTTTCTGTTCTCTTCAGTTTATACACTAGCCACCTCCCTAGTTTGTTCACATTCTCAATTTTTTTAATTTGCTTTTTTTATATACTGTGCCAATTCTTTTTTGAGGATGTTCAATTTATGCCATCTAATCTTTTAGACTTCCTTTTGTGACTTTTTTTGTAGCTCTGGCTCTAAAGTCCTATATTCTTTTTCCAGATTTTTTAATTTTTGCTTCTTACTTTTGTTTTACATAGCCATAAATTATATAGCAATACCTCTCATGAATGCTTTAACTGTATCCCATAGATTTTATATGGACGTATATCTTCTTTCTTGTTTTCTTTGAAGAAGAATCCCAACTGTTTGGTGATCCTTTGGATAAAATCTTCATCTTTTAAGATTGTTCAGTTAAGTGTCCATCTTGAGCTTTTCCTCTGCCCTCTCCAGGTGATTCTCATAGTGTTAGCTTTAAAATTCAGCTGTCACATTTCATGGAAGGGGGGGTGGAGTAGTGGAAAAGTTCAAGTTTATTCTGTATGCCTTATTAAGAAATTCCAGTTGCAGTTAATTGGGTCTCATGATTTATGAAGTGTAGAAGTGGGAGGAAAGAAGGAGGATTCTATGGAATGCACAAAAATAATTTCACTTTGGGAAATTGCCTTTGACATGCCAGATCTGTTTCTAAATAAATCAATTGGAGAGAAAATGTCTCAGAGTGATTGATATCATGGATACTTTCTGGATGCCTTACATTTATTTCTCAAAGTGCACTTTTATTTTTGGAAGGGGCTTGGCTGATGCCCCGGAGTTCTTTTCCCAGTGATGGAGAAAGAACAACAATCAGCCAAAGTTGAGACATGCAGGGGAGAGATTATGGGAAACCTCCCTCTGGAACATTAATTGAATCTGCAAGCCCTTGTTTGGAGGAGATGATGGATGCTTTCAGAATGACAGTAGAAGAAAGAGGTTTGGGAGCTATACCAAAGCATTTCAACTCAAGAAGTTGTTATAACCCAGAGATAATCCAGCTGTTTGAAGAGAAATCTTTCTCAGGCCCCAGGCATAATGGCTATGCTGTCAGATTGGAGGGAGGAGACTATACAGATGACAGTTGGAGGAAGCCAGAAAGACATGTCAACTGACAGAGGTATGTTACAGCCAAGGCAATCCCCTCATTTTCCAGAGGCAATTTTGCTGCCTACAGAGAGTATCCCTCTTGGGTGGGGATTTTATTCAGGCCATGGGTGGATTCAATACCAATGGCAGCCAGCACCAACACAGTCCTGGTCTAAAGGGGGGTTGCCCAGACAATGGACAGCAGCCACTTCCCCTCCACCCGACCAGGGAACCAGGCCAAACCCATCTTCCTCCTGGCAACCAGCAGCGAGGCCACCAAGCCCCAACCAGCAGCGAGGCCACAGGGACCCCTATTCCAGAGAGGCACCATCCAGCCAGGATACAGGGGTCCTATCCAACCTACGTATGCCACCAGGCCGGTTCCTATCATTCCAGTACAACCTGCAGGGGCCTGGCCTTCTCCTGGCCACCTCCACAACCACGATCCAGGCCGGACCAAATAAACTTTAAGGTTGTATCCGAAGGCCGCCATGAACATTTCAATTACTTCCTCACTCGAATCTGATTCCATATAAATCAATTTGGAGATCAATACGCCACAGCCACAGAGCGTGATTTGGTTATGGCTATAACAAATGGGATGAATGAAGGGTATGCTTCAGACTGGGTGGCCCAACTACACAATGAACAAGCCCCCGAATTATACGATGTAAATGGATTTATTCAATTATTAAGACTTAGATTTTAAAATCCAGACAGGGTAGCAGAGAATAAAGAGAAGTTAATGGAAATGAGGCAAGGCAAGAGACCCTTGTCAGAATTTATTTGGGACTTTACAAGGGTTGCAAGCCACCTCATGGATTGGCCTGAAACAATGACTTTACACTATTTTAAAAAAGCCATTGATCCAGAAGTAAAGAAGGCCTGTGAAATTAGGGGAATCCCAGAGACCTTACAATTGTGGTATGCCACCTCCCTCAGCTTAGATCGCAGCATCAACCCACATAGGAAATCCCTTCCGGCAGCCCCACCTAAGAGAATTGTGACTAGGAAACCACCGAACAGACCAGGTGAAGCTGCTCATACCAAACCCACCAAGGTGCTGAAATGTTACCAATGTGGCCAAGCTGTCATAGAGAAGCATACTGTCTGGCCCCTGTTCCTGTACCACAAGCACTGCAGTCAAAGTCTAATCCAGCTGTTAGAGGTCAGAAGAATCAAGGAAGACTTCTGGGCAAGGACGGGTTTGCCAAACACAGCTGGGAAAGCCCCCTCTGCGCAGATGGAAGCAACAAACCACCAGACTGCCACCAGGTTCCCGAGAATGCAACCTGCAAAGATGACTCAATGATGAGTGATTCCATCATATCTTTTACAGTCAAAGTCAAGTTAGTGGTACCAAACATGGGGGAGGTCGGAGAGTTAGAACCTGTCATTGATACTGGGTGTTCTAGATGTCTTATCGGACTCCCGATCATTGAACAATTGGGCATAAGGACTAACCCACTAAAACGCCCAATCAGATTTGAGCAAGTAGTTGGAACCTTAATTGGGGGGGGGGCAACCATTCAAATGACAGAATTGATAAAGATGGAATTAGGGCCCCATTGCGAACTCATCTGCTTCATAGTGGCCCCCAAGATGTCAGAATCAATCATACTGGGACTTGCTTAGCTAGACAATGATCAAATGGGAGGATGGATTCAGAAAAATCCTCATTGGACCGGGCCCATTGCCCCCTCTTCCACCCACTACAAAGCCACCAGTCAGCTTGAACCCAGAGTCTGAGCCAGCATCCATGGCATCCCACCTTCTCCCAGATAACCCCCAGCTACCCGACCAATACAAAGACTTCGCTGAAGCATTCAGTGAAGAAGAGTGTAATGTTTTACTTCCCCATCAAGCCACTGATTGCACCATAGAATTAGAGTCCAGGGTGAAATTATCAAAACCAAAGATGTATTCCATGACGCCTGCTGAAATGACTGAATTAAGGAAATACATTGACAGCAATTTGGAATGAGGTTTTATTGAGCCTGCCAAATAATGATTAGCTGCCCCCGTGTTGTTCAAGAAAGATGGTGGGTTGGGATTGTGTGTTGACTTTAGAGGTGTGAATGCCATATGCATCAAAAACATGTATCCTCTCCCTCTTATGAACGACTTATTGAACCACTTTTCAAAGGGCAAGGTATTCACCAAGCTAGATGTCAGGGAAGCTTACTACTGGGTCCGCATCAGAGGGAGATGAGTGGAAAACTTCTTTTAACTGCCCTCTGGGTAGCTTCCAATTCAAAGTCATACCTTTTGAACTTCAGGGGACTCCTGCAGTGTTTATGCAGCTTATCAATGAGGTGCTACACCCGCACCATTACTGGGGGGGGGGGATCCTCAAGTACCTGAATGACATCCTTATCTTCAGTGAAATCATGGAAGAACATGTTCAATTGGTCCGACAGGTTCTAGAAAAACTGCTAGCCACCAAATTATATGTGAAACTCTCAAAATGCGAATTCCACAAAGAGTCATTGGACTACTTAGGCTACTGAATATCCAACTTGGGGATTGAAATAGACCCCGGAAAGGTGAAAGCGGTGCTGGACTGGCAACCCCCCAGAACCGGAAAACAATTTCAAAGTTTCTTGGGGTTTGCCATCATCTATAGACAATTCATTCTGTTCTTTGGTGAACTTTCCCTCCCATTGACGGAGCTATTAAAAAAGAGCCCGTCACCCACCAAACTGAAGCCAAGCCAACCCCTGGCTTGGACTATGGATTGTCAGAAAGCGTTCGAGGCCTTAAAACGCCTTTTTGCAGCTGAGCCATCCTCCAGCACCTAGACGCAACCAAGTCTTTTATCGTCCAAATGGATGCAAGTGATCTGGCAGTGGCAACTGTTTTGCTGCAAAAGGACTCTCAAGGCTGACTGATGCCTTGCGCTTATGTGTCCAAAAAGCTGACAGACACAGAGTGAAGGTGGGCAGTCTGGGAGAAAGAAGCATTCACCATATGATGGGCTTTCTTGGAGGCATTTTCTAAAAGGGGTGCTAGAGGCCTTTGAGGTATGGACTGTCATAAGAACCTCGAGGCTCGGAAGACCCCAAGGAGATTATCGCCCAAACAAGTCCGCTGGGCCCAATATTTCAAGTGATTCAACTTTAACATTAAATATATTCCTGGAGGAAAAAATGTACTGGTGGATGCTTTGTCCAGAAAACCTCAGTTTGACAGCCACCAAGAGGAAATAGCACAAGCCTTAATTTCAGAAGCTCAATCGGCAGGCCAAGTTACCACTCAAGCCCAAGCCAACTGCAACCCCAAACACTTGCAAGATAAGCAGACTGCAGAATTGAAAACAGCCCTATTGACCAATCCTTGGTTCCTGGACGATCAAATCAAGTTGACAATGAATGATGGACTAGCTTGGAAAGGGACTAAGCTTTATGTACCCACAACCCTAAGACTACTGGTACTAAAGTGTAGCCACAACTCCTGGCTGGGAGGTCACTTTGGATTCCTAAAAACCCTACATTTACTGAGAAGACACCTCTGGTGGCAAAAAATGAAACCTGATTTCGAGGACTATGTAAAAATTTGCTCAATTTGTGCCACAATGAAACCTAGAACTGGAAAAAACCCTGACCTCCTGCAACAAGTTGCTGAACCAACCTAACCTTGGGAAGAGATTGCAATGGACTTTATTGTTGAATTACCTAAGAGTGAAGGGAATACAATCATTTGGACTATAATTGACTTATTCTCTAAATAGGCCTATTTTATAGCCTGCAAAGGACTTCCATCTGCGAAAAAACTTGCAAAACTATTAATGAAATATATCTATAGACTACATGGAGTACCTCATAGAATAATATCAGACAGAGGGGTACAATTTATCACAAAATTTTGGAGGGAATTTCTGAAATCCATTGGTTCGTCTCAAGGGTTATCCTCAGCTTTCCATCCTGCTTGTAATGGAGCAGCAGAGAGGGCTAACGCCATGATTGAACAATACATTAGATGCTATGTAAATTATCAACAAGAAAATTGGGCTGAGTTGTTACCTTTTGCAGTGGTTGCTTACAATAATGCAGTACATAGCAGCACGGGATTGACTCCATTCCAAATCAACACCGGAATGGATTTTGTCTTCATGCTAGAGTTACCTAGACAAACTCCCTCATCCATGTCCCTAACAGAATGGATGAACTTATTAAAGAAAGGATGAGAAGATACAAAAAAAACTTTAACCGAAACTACAAAAAATTATAAAAACAGGCAGATAAACATAGATCCCTTCAAACACCTTTTAAAGTAGGGGACAAAGTATATTTGTTGACCAAGTATCTTCGGTTGAAACTGTCCAGTAAGAAGCTGGGTCCAAAATTCTTGGGTCCATTCCCAATTTCAAAGATAATCAATGTGGTCACTGTCCAATTAAGTTTTCCTCGAATATTAGAGAAAATTCATCCAGTATTCCATTGTAGTTTACTAAAACCAGCTACTACATCAATGATAAGACCACCGCCAATCACTCCCTCTAAACCGTTAATGGTACAGGGGGAAACACATTATGAAATTCAAAAAATTCTGGATTCTAGATTACTCTGTGACCAATTGAAATATTTGGTCTTATGGAAAGGATACCCTGTCTCAGATGCTAGTTGGGTAGTTCATGCTAGGATTAGAGCTGGGATGTCCATGCTGATCAATTGGTTAACCAATTACATGAGGATTTTCCCCACAAGCCGAAGGGTCCTCGTGGAGGGGGGAGAGAGGGTTAAGGACAATGTGTTAACCCCTGTATCTGTTTTTTTCCTTTTCTTTTAGCAGGAAGAGTTTTCAAGGGGGGACGCCTGTCAGCTTTAAAATTCATCTGTCAATTTCATGGGGGCGATGGAGGAGTTGAAAAGTTCAAGGTTATTCTGTATGTCGTATTAAGAAATTCCAGTTGCAGTTAATTGGTTCTCATGATTTATGAAGTGTAGAAGTGGGAGGAGAGAAGGGAGGAGAGGAGGTGGATTCTGTGCAATGCACGAAAATAATTTCACTTTGGGAAATTGCCTTTGACATGCCAGATCTGTTTCTAAATAAATCAATTGGAGAGAAAATGTCACAGAGTGATTGATATAATGGATACTTTCTGGATGCCTTACACATAGGATTATAGTTTGTCCAGAGGTTTCTGTCTATTTCTACTTCCTTTATTTCCGAGATTAGCTCCATCAACATTCAAACTATTTCAATTCTGGACCAGGATTCATGTCTGTTCAAGTCATATGTATATTGTTTCCTCTCCTGGTTTCTCTCTCTCCATATGTCCTGAATATTTAGCTCTTCTGTCATTTGAAAAAACATTCTGGGTAATATTCTTCTGATTCTTTTTTTGGGGAGGAAGGGGGGAAATCTAGTTTCTTGTCTGTTATGGCATTGAAATATCCTAAAATTCATACATTGCTGCTATCTATCTCTTGAATTATGCTATGTTCTTTTTTATAGAATTTTTCCTGTACCCCATTTGGTGCATAAATTTCAACCAGTAAAATCCGTTTTTGATTTAATATTATTTCCACCATCAGTATCCTTCCGTCTTCATCCTGATAAATTTGCTTGGCCTGGATTGTTTAATGAACATATAGCACCACCCCTCTCGTCTTCTGATGTGCTGATGTTCTGATATGCCACAAATAATTTCTCCAGTCTGGGGTATTCCAATAATTGTTTATGTTGCTTTTTGATGTGGACTTCTTGTAGTACTATTATGTCTAAGTTCAGTCACTGTAATTTAAGGGCATGTCACATAGGCCGACGGATGCAAAACGTATGTAAAAAGGACACAGCGGATGAGAAAATGTTCCCTCCATTGTTATCCACTCTCAAAAGTGCCCCAAATTTGCATAAGCAGAGTGGACAACAACAGAAAGGAATGGACGGGGGGAGGATGTAGCCAGGATGTAAAGAGGATGGCACATCCACGGAAGCCTAGCGGATGGAAGCAGATGGAAGCAGATGGCACATCCGCAGGACTTCTGGGGGAGCACAGCGAAGCAGACACGCAACGGAAGGAACGGATGCCTAGTGGATGAAGCGGATGCATCACAGACACCTAGAAGATGCCTAGCGGATGCAAAGCATTCACTGCGCATGCGGGGAGGATGCATTGCATCAGCCCCGCAGATATAAAAGGATGCAGCTCGCAAGCAGGTCACCATTCAGAGAAAAGAACTGCTGCCAGACACAGCTCCAGCCAGCCAACAACCATGGGGAAGAAGAGGAAGACTGTGCCTTCTGCTGCCAGCCCTGGCAAGAAGGACAGGGCCACCATCCCACCCCCTGGCCCTCACTCTGCTTCTGCTGGGGCTTCTGCTGCTCGGGCTGACTCTTCTGGTGCTGGTGCTTCTGCTGGGGCTTACTCTGCTGGCGTTGCTCCTGGTGCTGGGGCTTCTGCTGGTGCTTACTCTGCTGGCACTGCTCCTGGTGCTGGGGCTTCTGCTGGGGCTTACTCTGCTGGCGCTGCTTCGGATGCTAGGGCTTCTGCTGGTGCTTACTCTGCTGGCGCTGCTCCTGGTGCTGGGGCTTCTGCTGGTGCTTACTCTGCTGGTGCTGCTCCTGGTCCTGCTGGTGCTGCTGGTGCTCCTGGTCCTGCTGGTGCTCCTGGTCCTGCTGATCCTGCTGGTGCTCCTGGTCCTGCTGGTGCTGCTGGTGCTTACTCTGCTGCTGCTGATCCTGGTCCTGCTGGTGCTGCTGGTGCTGCTTTTGCTGCTACTGTTGTTGTTCTTGCCGCTGCTGCTGTTGTTGTTCTTGAAGCTCCTCTAATGAGGGCCCAGATGGCCCTGCCAGAGGGAGGAAGAGGCATACGCATGAACGGGAGAGGAGGCAATACTCCACCAAAGAGGAACATGAGGATGAGGTGCTGCAATGGCTGAGGGAGAACGAGTATCTATGGCGGAAGGGACACAGGCTCTATCGAGACACCAAAAGGAAGCAGGCTGCTTGGAGAGAGAAGGCGGAGAGCCTGGGCTACACTTCGGAGGTCCTCCTCAGCTGGTGGAAGCACATGCACACCTGGTACGGGAAGCTGCACCTCAAAAAATATGGCCAGGCCACGGACAAGCTGACTGACCAGGAGACCTACATGATGGCCAAGTGCAGCTTCTTGGAGAGTGAGATCCACCACCGAGGAGAAGCCCCTCTGACAACCTCTCTCTCAGGCAGCCCAAAGAGAGCCAGTCCTCTTCTGGCCAAGTGTCAGCTCCTGTGTCCAGGCAGGTATCTGTGGAGCGCCACGTGACGGAGACCTCCCCGACAGCTGCACTCCCCATGGCGGAGCGCGTGGAGGACCTCCTGACACAGTGGGAGCAAGGAGAGGGCACAGTCACCAGAGACCAGCCCACATTCACCCCCAGCTCCACCTCCACAGAAAGCAGGCAAAGAGCCAGACCGGAGGGGCAGAGCCACACTATCCTGTTGGAGATCAGGGACACCATCAAAAGCAGCGTAGATCTCCTCTCTCAGCTGGTACACA
This sequence comes from Laticauda colubrina, assembly GCA_015471245.1. Taxonomy (NCBI): domain Eukaryota; kingdom Metazoa; phylum Chordata; class Lepidosauria; order Squamata; family Elapidae; genus Laticauda; species Laticauda colubrina. Next base: position 14,678,855 of record BLBF01000019.1, on the reverse strand, counting down.
CCGACATACCATCCTCCAACCGCAAGCCCTTCCTCACCTACATCAACCAGACCCTCATGGACATGTCCGAATCATAGTACCAGGTGATCAAGGACAGGTCACCGGTCTTCTTCACATCCCTCCAGACCCAGATGAACCTGCTCCCACCCAGTCCAGGTCTGCTCCTCCACCCCAGGTGATGTCACTGCCCTTCCAAGGCTTTCCACAGGCCCTCACCTACCAAGGCTACAGCTACCAGGAATTCCAGCAGCACAGGCAGCCCTTCCCAGTCCAGGCACAGGTACATCGGACGCCACCGGTGCCACCGATTCCACTGACGCCACCAAAGCCAGAGATGCCACCCACACCACAGATGCCACCCACGCCACAGATGCCACCCACGCCACAGATGCCACCCACGCCTCACCTCGCTCACCTGCAGATGAGACATCCCCACTACACTCCTCCTTCCTCCACCCCACAGCCAAGCCCGGCCTCAGAACATCTGTCATTGGTCTTGGGACTGACACCCCATGTCCTGGAGGAAGGGGCTTCACAGGACTGAGCCAGCTCTCTGAGAGCTTCCTCCACACACCATCCCCTGTTGTCCTCTCGGGGCCAGGCACCCCAATGGCATCTCAGACCAGCACTCCAGCAGCAGCCACCTCCACAGCACCTGGACCCTTCACCCCTGAGACTATGGGCATGCCTCAGAGTGACTGAGAAGAGTGCCAGTGACTGGGTTGCTACCTGATGACTTTATCTTTGCTTGGGACACTTGGGTCATTTTCTTTTACAGTTTGTTATTAATAAAGATTATCTTTGCTTCACACACTTGGTTCAGTTCTTTTAGTCAATAAAGTCTTGGTGGAAACTTTTAGAAATGGTTTAAGCCTTTGCATACTTGTGGGATGGGTTAAGAAAGCAGTGGGATGGGCAGGGATACCTTTAGGATGGGTAATGGCTATGGGATGGGCAGGGATACTTTGGGATGGGTAATAGCTGTGGGATGGGCATGGATACCTGTGGGATGGGTAATAGCTGTGGGATAGATAAACCTCCAGTGCAAGCATAATGGGACTGTTTGGTCTACCCTCCCAGGTGCCACACATTTGGCCCTTTATTATCAATAACAATGTAATCATTGATCCACCCATTTCAACATAAACACAACTCTTTATTAAATGCCCTGTTCATTGTAGGGCCACTCAACATACATGGCACAATCTCATCAGTGTGATGAGACAGGCTCAAGGAAGCACCCATTAAGCATCTACCATCCTGTCTTGCCACTCCACTGTTCCAGCTGGGGAGTTGCACCAGTGTTTCAGGAGGTTGCGCTGCTTCTTCCCTTCATGTGAAGCTCTGTTGGGCCTTGCACATCCACAGTGTCTATCAGGTTTCGCCCTTGCCTCCATTCCCCAGGCTCCATGTCCCCATTGCCTTGTTGGAGGTCCACGAGCCTGTTCTGCAAGACTGGGTAGCGGGTGCGCATGAGATTGTGCAGGATGCAGCAAGCTTCCACGATCCTCCTCATGGTCTGTGGACGATGCTGCATGGTGGTGAGAAGTACCTGGAACCTGTTGGCCAGGATGCCAAAGGCATTCTCCACCACCCGCCTTGCCCTGGACAGCCTGAAGTTGAAGATCCTCTCTTCACGGGTGAGGCATCTGGAAGTGTAGGGCTTCATGAGGTAGGTTCTGAGGGAGAAGGCGTCATCCCCCACAATGAAGTAGGGCACATCTTGTCTGTCGTTGGGTAGGGGGTCTGGATCTGGGAAGCCCATGATGTGGTTGCATTCCAGCCCCTCCTTGAGGTGACTGGCGTTGTATACCTGGGCATCTGAAGCTGACCCGTTGCCTGAAGCATCGATGTACATGAACTTGTAGTCAGTATCGACCATGGCGAAGAGGATGATGCTGAAGAAGCCCTTGTAGTTGTGATAAGTGGACCCTGACTTGGCTGGAGTTTTGCAGGCCACGTGCTTGCTATCTATGGCTCCAACGGTGTGGGGGAAGTTCCACTTCTGATACCACTGCTCTGCAACTTTCTTCCAGCCTTCTTCAGTGGAGGGGCACTGGAGGAGCTCCTCCAGGTATTCTTCGATGATGGCCTACATCACTTCTCTGACCACAATGCTGATGGTGTTGTGTGGCACCCTCCAGCCGTACTACATGCTCCTGTATGTGGTCCCTGAGGCCAGGTGGCGCAGAGTCAGTGCCACCTTCAGCCCAGGGTCGAGGCTGGGCTGGAAGTTGGTGCTCTGCTTGGTCAACCTGGGTCTCAGCCGCTCCACAACTTCGTCAAACATGGCTGGAGTCATCCTCATGAAGTTCTCGAATGCACGAAGGTGTTCGTTCCTCAGCTCCACCATCAGCTTGTTATACAGTCCATACTCTGCTCTTCTCGCAATCCGTCTTTGGACCCAGATGCTTCTTGGCCGCCTCCTTTTCTTCGCGTAGAACAGGTGAAAGAGCCTGTAGATGGCTTTGCACTGTTGTAGAACGATGGTGGCTACCAAAAGGAGTGTGTGATGATCCATGGTGGAGATGACTGGATGCTGTGGAAGAGCAAGAACCAGATGAAGGCTGAAGAGGTCGGCACAGCAGGGCTGCTGGACTGAAAGTGAGATCCAGGTGAGTTCCTCCCCCTTTTTATTGGAAATATAGGTTTTCCGCTAGGTGTCCTTTTGCATCCTCTAGACATCCTGCAGACAACCTAAATATCCGAGATATGTCCCCTATGCAAACGTTTTTTCCATTTTAATGCTTTGTATGCGAGCTGCATCCACTTTCATCCTTTCTCTGTCCTTGCTACTAATGCTGCGTGTCCATTCCACGTCCGTTTCGCTTCCTCCCTGTGTCCGTTTTCTGCTGGAGCGGATGCGAGTTGCGCAGATGCGCAGTGGATGCCTAGCAGATATAGCGGACGCGTAACGGATGACAGACATCTAACGGATGTTTCCCGTATGCATAGCAGATATCTAATGGACGTGTTGGATACATTTTCCGCTCAAAAAGTTTTGTGCAGCTCAAAACTTTTTGAGCGGATGAAATGTCAGTTTACGGATGCTGGACGGATAGACAGGATGAAAAACGGACGCAGTGAGTTTAGAATGGAAGCATCATGTTAATCAACGGATGGCAAGTGTTTCTCTCCGTTTTACATCCTCTTTGCATCCGTTGGTGCTGTGTGACAGGGGCTTTAGTAAGAATTTTCTTTCTTTTCTGGGTGGAGTTTTAGCCATTAAGGTTCAATAATAAAATCTTTAATTCTTCTTTCATGTATCTACCTCTTGTGCTTCTTGTCACTCTGATCTCTCTGTTCCTTAAGCCTTTCTTCTTTACTTTCTGATCCAGCTGCTTTGTTTTTTCCTCTGTTTTAATTGTAGTTCCTTTTCTCCTCTTGCTGTATTCTTTGGTCCCTTGCGGCTATTACTTCTCTCTCTTCCACTTCCTCCTCATTTCCAAAATTTGATTGTAGAATTCCTCCGCTTGGTCTACCATATCTATTCTATATCTCTTTTCTCTCCATGTTACCAATATGCCTTCTGGCATCAGCCATCTGAAGTTAATATTATGATTAGTCAGCAATGATGTTAAAAATTGGTATGGTTTCCTTAATTCTCTCATTCTTCTTGGGACCTGCTTTAGAACTACCAATTATCTTTCTTGTGTATACTATTCATCTCTGATCAATTTTTTGACAAATCTCATGTGCACTTCCTTTGGAAGGTTGTGCCTTCTTGCAAAGTTTGTTTGGATTCTATATTCATAGTTTGTTCGGATTTTGTTAGTTGTTGCCTTCTTTATAAATTCGGTGACCTGTTCCAATACTTCTGTTCAGCTCTTGGAGTATGTGTTACACTTTCTCTTTCAAAACCTCAATTCTGAAATTAATCTATCTTATTTTTCTGTCAGGGCTGCCTCTGTTCATTCCCTAGGAAAAAAAATCCTTGACTTCATAGATTTAGAGAAAAGTACTTTTTCTAGGAACAAATTAAAAGCAGACAGTTTCAAGCAAGCTATGAGGAAGAAACGCATGAACACAGTACTTTCGAATACAGTATAAAGCCCAACCCCCTTGTAGCTAGGCAACCTCATACCAGAGCCAAAGGATTTGCAAAACTGCAATGTAAACAGAATTTACAATACTGCAATGTAAATTTCCCCCTATTCCTTCTCCCCAAGCAACAGGCTAGCTGACATTCAGCCCCCTGTTACAGAGAGATTTTATACACTTAAAACATACATCACATCAAAACAGCGATCCTGTCAAGGTTTGTCAGGGTATTTTTTATGGAAAGTCTGGAGGAGTTTAGACGCCTGAACATGTTTAGCATCCACCCATTCAGACTGCACAGGGGGAAATGTTTCCAGAAAGTTAGATATTGGACTCTCCATGTATCCTGGACTCTAGAATTTCTTTAACTTCAAAATGCTGCTATCCTTCATCAGAGTGGATACAGGAGGAGTGTCAGGAGCAGGCAAAGGGTTGATACAGTTTTAAGTTTCAGCAGACTGCAGTGAAATACAAGGGGAATACGTTTGAGGTTCTTGGGCAACTCCAGTTGTATAGTAACTGAGTTAATTACTTTAATAATCTTTTTAAAAAAAGTTTTTTATTTTTAAACTTTTACATCATTTTTAGTGAACAGTGCATTTCCAGGTTTTTACATTTCCATACAAATATGGCCATAATTACATATCTATCTCACATATTCAATTTCTTATCATATCATTACATTTTCCATTTTCTATAAATTTTCAAAAATATTCTTGTATTTTAACTTTTATTTTATCTAATTTTAATTCATATAACTTATTCTATTTTTCATTAATTATACTCATCTTCTTTGTATATCTTAAAATTCTTTATTTCTTACTCTATATTCATTATATTCTTATGCTTTTATCTGTCATATTTGCCATTTCTTCACATTTTCTTATTTCATTAATCAATAAATTCCATCTTAATATTAATAATTCCAAATATTTCCCCTTTATAGCCCATTTGAATGCACCACCTTTTTATCTTATATATCTTCAATTTACTCTGCTTTATCTCATGCTAAAAATTACCATAACATAATCATTTTTAGTTATCAGCTAAATACTACTTATCACATATACATTTTAGTTTGGACTCCACCTGGTATATTCTTTGTTCTAAAACATTTATTTTTTCTAATATATTAATCTTTCCAGCTGAATAAAGGAACTGATATTTATCTTTTTAGACAATGCTTCATTTTAACTATCTTTTCCTTTTCATTTAATGTAATTAACATTCTTATTATATTAGCAATAATTCTTAGAAAACAAACAAATAAAATGATTAAAATAAAAAATAAAAACTCAGTCATTCCATTTTTTACAATCTATAGTCTTATACCTCTTTATATACTATCTTGTAAAATCCCCCTCCCCCCCAATTCACCCATTATCTTTCGGTCTTCTAACCATATGTCTCCTTTTCATTCTTTTTAGCTTTCTATACCTCCTTCTTTTCTGGTCCTATCTCTTATTCCAGGTTCCCTTTGCTTCTTTGTTTTTTATTTTTCCCCTCCCTTTCTGACTCCATTTTTATCCTTCTCCCTCTTTTGAACCTTCTCTGTGTTTCCCCTTTCTGCTGTTTCTTTTTTCTTCATTTGACTTTCCTAACCCTTTAATTATCCCCTCAAACTTCCAATTTTTAGTTTCCATGCCCCCCTCCCCATTTCAATGTTCGCTTTTCCATTTGTTTATTTAAGCTGGCCTCTTCTTTAATCGACTCCTCCCCTTGTGGTTCTCCTTGCTTGTTTTTGTTCTCCAATGACACCATTTCTAGCATTTGCAAAGAAATATTGCATAATTTTATTTTTTCCCATATGATTTCCCTTATGTTTCTTAAGTCTGATTTTAACTTCACAAAGTATTCTGCCATTTTTGTGCATCTCTTTCAAATTTAATTTTTCTTTTACCTCTTTCTTCAATAATTAAATCCAGTCCAGTTATCCAATAGTTAGTTTAGTCCAGCTTCTAACCATCCTCTTCTGTTAAATCCTAATTCAGATTTCCAGGTGCAAAATAGTCAAGTGTTCATATATTTTGTTGTTAAATTACTTCTGTTGCGCTTTAAATTTCTTCAATGTCACCTAAGGTTCCCAGGGTTCAGACTTCTTCTTCCTCCGTAGTATGATAAAATTCACTTTTCAGGGTTATATTGTTTCAAAAATCTTCTTACTTTGTAGCAAGATTCAGTGTTTATGGAACCAAACACTTTTTTAAAAAATAACTTATCAAAAGTTTTCCTTTACCATTAAGTGGCACTCTCTATTATGTCCAAGTTCCGCCTTTTCTTTCCATTTTCCTTTCCCTTTTAAGGCTTTTAAATTTAAAAAGAATCCAGTAGATCCAATTATTATATATTTTTTCCTTTTGGCACCTTCAAGTTCAGCTTTTAAATGTGCCTATTTAGTTCCAATTGTATAATTTAATAAAATCCAGTTTACAAAGATGTTTCACTCTTTCAATTTGCTTCTTTTACTGTTGAAAGCACTTTCACTTGTCTCCAATCCCCCCCCCCTCTGGTTGCCGCTGTTCCAATCTTTTTTTCTTTTAAGTCTCTTTATATTTTAAAATACAGGATACTTTATATTGAAATGTTGCGCCCACTTTGCCTGGTCTCCACATTGTCTGCTTCTTCACTGCTCCTGCATGATCTTTGTCCCGGATAGCTCTCCTTCTTCAGGGTGACTGTTTAACCACCGTTGCAGCCTGTCTCAGGAAGGAATTTAACTCGCCAAGGAGGGGAGCAGCTCCCCTCAATCTGACAGGTGGTCTCCCCATTCTTCCCCACCCCTCCAAGGTGGTTCTAGCCCCATTTGGAGCCTTCTAACAAGTGCATCATGAATCGAAACTGCGCACGATTGTAGTTTTCGGTCTGTCCTCGAAGGAGATGCAACCAGAAGTTACTTTAACAATCTTTTTTGAAGATAGGAACCACATCAGCTCTTTTCCAGTCCTCTGGTAGTTTCCCGGTGCTCCAGGAATTTTGAAAGATGCCGCCAGCTTTTTAGATCTCTGGGATGTAATCCATCAGGTCCCAGTGATTTCTATTAATCAAGATCAAACAGGTGTTCTCTTATCATTTTTTTTTTGCTTATTTTAACTTTTATTTCTACTCTGTTTTTTACAGTTATGTTTTTGGTAGGTTGGGCTATAGTTTGTTTTTGTGTGAAGACCAATGCAAAGAATGAGTTAAGTAGTTCTGCTTTCTTTTTGTTGCCTGTTATATCCTTGCCATCTTTTCTTTTTAATGAACTGTTTCCTTGATTTTTTTTTCTTGTTATTTATATGTTGGAAGAAACTTTTTAAAATTATCTTTGACTTTTGTGGCAAGTCTTTCTTTATTCTGAGCCTTTGCTTTCCTGACTTCGTCTTTACAGATTCTGGCTATCTGCTGATATTCTGCCTTAGTTGTGTGTTCCTCTTTTCATTTTTTTGTACTTGTCCTTTTTGTCTTTCAATTTGCCAGAGAGATCTTTATACAGCCATGCTTGTTTCTTCTTGGATTTCTTGTTTTCCTTTCTCTGTGGTATTGTGCTGCTCTGGGCTTTTATGATAATATTCTTCAGAGTTTCAGGATGTTTATCCCAAAGTACAGTGCTACATTTCTATGGAGATTGTCAATCATCCAGGTCCTGGTTGTCTCAAAAGTGCTTTTTTCAAAAGGGAGCTGGACATTCTGTTTTTTTCTTTGAAGACATTTCACTTTTCATCCAAAAATCTTCTTCAGCTCTGATTGGATGGTGGAAAAAAAGCTGAAATCACTTCTACCATTGTAAGTATTAGAACAGGTTACAGAATTTATAAAGAAGGCACAACTAACACAACACAACATCCCCACCATCTAGTCTAGAACTGAAGAAGCTTCTTGAATGAGAGGCAAAACAACTCAAAGAAAAACCAGTATGTCCAAATTGCCTCTTGAAAAGAGCACCTTTGGAACAACCATGATCTGGAGGATTAAGAATCTTAAATGACATGATGGTGTTGAAAGCTGAGTTGAAGTCCACAAAAAGGACTCATGCATAGGTCTTTGAAGATTTTAAAATGTTACAAGATATAGTGCAGTGCCATACTGACAACATCATCTGCCAATCTATTAGCAGGGTAGGCAAACTGCAAGATGTCTAGCAGCAGATTTGTGATTATTTTCAGGTGGACCATCACTAAATTTTCAAAGGTTTTCATAATTGCCAATGCCAATGCAACTGGTCTGTGGTCATGCAGCTCCTTGGAGGATTTCTTGAGCACCTGGATGATAGACTAGCTAGAATTTTTTTTTCTTTGCATGAAAGAGAATTATTCAGACTCTAGACTACAGAATTAAATGATGAATTTATTCCTACTTTGCTCATCCTGTCCCAAGAATTTATTGTTGTGGAAAAGTTTAGGGAGAGAATACTCTGTTACACAGACATGAATTCCAGGAGAAAAGGTATCCAGGTAAACCTAAATAAAAGGATAATAATTTGGAACTAACACCAGAACAGCTCCCAATTGTAGATCTCCTCACAGCCATAGCCATCAGGAAAAATAAACTAGCAGAAGCAGAACAATTAAGGATGGAGGCATTTGCAGTCCTCGTCAATGCCAAAACACCCCCTTCCAACCTCACAATTCAAGAAAGGAGAATAGTGACATCCCTAGGAAGAGATCCAAACATCACTATCCTGCCAGCTGATAAAGAAAAATGCAGAGTCATCCTGAATACAAATGACTGTAAGACCAAGGTGAACAATTTTCTGAAGGACACTGCTACATATGAGATTCTGAAGAGAGACCTCACCAGCAGTTACAAGAAAAAGGTCATTGATTTCTTGCAACACCTACTGAAGGACAATGTCATTAACAAGCCACAATATCACCATCTTTACCCTGAGGAAACCACCCCATGCATATATCGACTCGCCAAAATCCATGAAGGGGAAAGTCCACTTGGACCAATTGTCAGCAGCATCAACTCTGTCACTTACAACATTGTAAAACATCTAAACACCTTATTAGTTTCTCTAGTTGGCAACGCCACCCATCAACAATTCATAGGACTTTGCCAACAAGATTTGGAGATTAAAACTGGACCTGGATGAGACCATACTTTCCTATGATGTGACTTCCCTCTTCAACTGCATTCCAACAACCAAAACTGTCATGGTAGTGAAAAAATGACTGCTACAAGACAGCACTTTAGGTAACAGAACTAACTGAAGCCCAGACCATACATGTGCCATGCTGGACCTTTGCTTGACCACTACCTATTTTAAATACAACTAGCTGATAATCCAGCGTTGCCCAGGTATTTATTTATCCCAATCCTGTATTAGACATACATATCAATGATGAATTGATGAAACAATTGTCTGCAGTTCAAGATGTGATTCTGTTTAATTTCTCAAACCATTAGTGTATGTGCATAGTTGTTAGGGATAACATTGTTTACCCTAACTGGTTTAGGTAAAATAATAACTATGAATCATAGTTTTGTATGTTAAAGTGTCTGCAACTTTAACTGTAGGATAGTAATTAAGGGAGTGGTTGTGAAAGCACTTTAAAAGAAGCAAGACTACAGCTTGCTCTCGCTCTGGCTTTGATGATCCCTGATTACTGCTTGGAATCAAGACTGCATTGCTCGAACGGGAGAGAGAACAAAGGACTAATTTGTAAGTGAACTGACATAGGATATTCTACATGGACTTTGCTTACTGAATATCCCTGAATGGACTGACTAAATGATACATGACTATTGGACTGTTATTTTGACTATGCTATGAACTTATAATGGAATAAACTATATTCTTGATAGCACAAGCGTATCTGTTATTTTTACTGTATGTTAATAAACATACAAGCTTAGCTCACTCATTTATCTGTGTGCCTATCTGACTAACGCTGCACATTCTGTTTAGCTTGTCTCCCTAACCCTGGTTGGGGAACCTAGGCTTAACAATAGTAATCCATCAGTGAAAGTTTCTTGCTGGTTGCTTCACCTGTTATTGGGTTGGTGTGCCTAAGATTAAAATGATATCCATCTTCACCATGGGGAATATCAGTGGGTACTGTACACGATCATAAGATCGATGTGTCTGAAATGCACTGCAATGATTTGCCACTTCATTGAATTTCGATATCCCGTTGATGAAACTCATTGCCTGATATAACTACTGCAACTTCTACCTGAGGAGCATTGAAGCACTGCTGGTGTTTGGTCTGCTCTTATAACTACTTTATATTCATCCATTGGCATATGTTCCAATGCTATTTTAAAAGTTTTAACAATATCATTGTGCTCATGAAATATCCTTTGTAAATGTAAGACAATCTGACATCTTGTTCCTGAGATGTAGGCGCACCTCTGGTCAGTTTTCAATTGTTCGTTTCCAATAAAATATAGTTGTAGAAATTTTGGTGATTGATCTGGCAGAGGAAGTAATGATCTTGCCTTATGGTAAATTGCCCTTGCATTGTGAATGTTGATGGAAATACAGGCTATTGAACAACTGACGTCACACTGAACAATGTCATTTAGAAAATCTATTTTCTGATGTTACCATGAAAGTACTCTGAAGCTTTAGATGTAGTAGCTCTATCTCTCTTATCTTTTAATCAGGCCTCACACTGATGTACTGTCTCTAAAATTCTAGATGAGGTCTTGGCTAGAAGATGCTTCCCAACAACTTCAGGATTGTTTTGAGAACACAAATTGGGACATCTTTTAGCAACCTGACCTAGAGGATCACACTGCAACTGTTCTGTGCTATATCAAACACTGCACAGATACTATCACTGTGAATAAATGTATTAGGATCTATCCCAATCAACCCTGGATGACCAAGGAAGTCCAGCGCCTCTTGTGTGATAGGACCAAGGCCTTTAGGTCTGGTGATGGGGCAAGATACAGTGTTGCCAGAGCTAATCTGATGAAAGGTATTTGGAAGGCCAAGACTGATTATAAGAGGAAGACTGAGGATAATTTTTGTAGCAATAACATGAGGCAGGTGTGGCGACAGATTCTACAAATTACAAACTATCAACCAACCAGTGTCATCCCTTCTGAGGGGGATGCTTCATTGGTCGAGGAGCTGAATCATTTCTTTGCTTCCTTTGAAGTGAAGACATCAGAAACAGCTAAAATGCAACCACCAGCCAGATGTGGAGGAACAGGAGGTTCCTCATTGTGGAGGAACAGGAGGTGAGGAGCATTCTGAGGGCTGTGGATCCTAGAAAGGCTGCCGGTCCTGATGGTATGTCTGGCCAAGTGCTTAAAGACTGTGCTGATCAGTTGGCTGGAGTCTTTACCAGGATCTTCAATTGGTCTTTATCCCATCCACTATTCCATCTTGTTTGAAGACTTCCACCATTGTTATGCTGCCAAAGAAGTTCCCTATCACTAACCTCAATGATTACATACCAGTGGTACTCACTCCTATCATCATGAAGTGCTTTGAGAAATTGTTCTGCCGGCACATCATTTCTGATCTTCCGCATACATTTGAAAAACACCAGTTTGCATACAGAAGAAATAGATCTATAGCGCTATAGCCATCACTCTTCACAATGTTCTGACTCATCTAGAACAGCAGGGGGGCTATGTGAGGATGCTTTTTTGTAGATTTTAGTTCTGCATCTAACACAATTCTTCCACATAGACTAGTGTCTAAACTTCTGGACCTTTGACTTTCTTATTCCATCTGCCTTTGGATTATGGATTTCCTGTCTGGACACTCACAGAGGGTCAGTTTAGGTAATCATACCTTTTCAGCCCTTATTCTTAACACTGGTACACCACAGGATTGTGTGTTGAGTCCCTTACTCTATACTCTATGTGCATGACTGCATTCCCACTCACGCTAGTAATACTATTACTAAATTTGCAGATGATACAACAGTGGTGGGACTCATCTCCAGGGGAGATGTTTCTGCCTTCCGAGATGAGGTGGACTGGTTGCTTTCGTGGTGTGGAGACAATAACTTGGTCCTCAACACTCATAAGACCAAGGAGCTTACAGTGAACTATAGAAGGAACAGATCAGACATCCAGCCCTTCCTTATCAATGGAAACCGAGTAGAGCAAGTGGCCGGTTTTAAGTTTCTGAGTGTTATCATAAAAGAGGACCTGACCTGGGTACTCACACTGCAGCTCTGGTCAAAAAGGGCCCAGTAGAGATTATACCACCTGAGACTTCTCAGAAAACAAGAACTGAATGAAAAACTGCTGGTGACCTTCTACCGCTGCACCATAGAGAGTATGTTAACTTACTGCACCTCTGTATGGTTTGCCAATTGCACAGTGGCAGATAGGAAAGCACTCCAGAGGGTTAACATCATTGCCCAGAAGATAATTGGTTGCCCTCTTCCCTCTTTGGAAGAGCTTTATAGCTGCCATTGCCTTAGGAAAGTTCAAAACATTCTCAAAGATCCACCTCATCCTGGGAAACCTTTTTTTGAATTATTACCATCTGGCAGATGGTACAGAATAATTAAAAACAAGGACAAATAGGCTGAAAAACAGCTTCTATCCCAGGGCAGTAGTTCTTTTGAATGCTGTTGTATAATGCAGTATTGGTGTGGTGTCAGGGGGTTTTGGTTCAATGTGTGGAGTGTGAAGGATATGTGTTTGTGTTTATTTTCATGGTCATGGTCATGATGTGTACTGAAGAGGTGTTTGATTTCGTTGTACGAGGTGCAATGACAATAAACTAAACTAAACTAAACTAACTAAACCAGATGTGGCAGCTCTCTCATGCAGAATCACAAGTCTTCTATTCCTCTACTCGGGAGTTTCTTGTCTACACTGGTGTTTCATTTTTGTAGTCTTTGATTGCACCTGGCCAATTACCTGATGTTTCCTTGGAAGCAAAGCATCATAACAGCAATGAAATATATTATTATGGTATACAATAAAGTAAATGTGAGAAAAAGACGCTTGAGCCTGGCCCTGTTACCTCAACCACTATGGTGAGAATTAGAGACCTAACTGCCCTGGCCAACAGCCTTGGAAAAATTCTACAGGGAGCAGCCTTTGACGTGATTATCTGCATTAGCAGGCACCTCCCCCAACAACTTGCCCTCTTTGCTTGAAGCTGAGGGATGTTTGTTTTTTAAGAACCAATCCCCCTTACCTGAGGGACCCTCCTTGTGGAGTACTTTGAAGCCATTACCATGGCAACTCCACTGTGCTGTACAATAGAAGTCATTTTAAGGCACAACAGGCTGTATCTTAACAGAACTTGAATCTAAAATGCACACTATCACTATCAAAAGTACTGTGATTTGACACTATAGATATAATTCATTCCTTTTCATTTCAGCAGCCCAGGCATTCCAGAGTTATGCTGGAAAACACACATACACACACACACAGAGGCAGGCAATCAGGCAGGCAGAGAGATAGAGACAGAAACAGAGATAGATAGATAGATAGATAGATAGATAGATAGATAGATAGATAGA
>BLBF01000019.1:14613407-14665370 GCA_015471245.1 Laticauda colubrina | reverse complement strand
AGATAGATAGATAGATAGATAGATAGATAGATAGATAGATAGATAGATAGATAGATAGATAGATGAAGATTTCTACAGACAAAAGCTGCACCATGGGTTCACCTATGTCCCTCATTGTGGCCAATCTCTACATGGAAAAGGTAGAAACTAAAGCCCTAGACTCCCTCACAGGAATTCCATCCACTCACTGGTTCACCAAACATATCAACTATGTGGACAGATACATCAAATTCACATGGGAAGATGTTAAGGAAAATAGTCTAACTGGAAGGTCCTGTAAATTTTCTCAAGAAAACAGAACTCTTGAAAAAAAAATCTTTTCAATAGGAAACTTTTATTTGAAAATTGTGATAGCAAGAGTTCTAAATAGGAAGTACTTTTCCTGCTCGAAACATTAGATTAAACCATTGCAGACAGAACCCCTCCAAAAATGTAATACATCATTGAGCCAATCCCAGTGTGTGAAGATATTATGGGAAACTCAGGCTGAAAAGGTGATAAATGCCAGTCTCCAAGGCAAACGCTGCTGCTCCTTTCCAGAGGCAAGGTCCCAAAAGTTACAGTAAAGCAAAGCATGGAATAGAAACAGAAACCCCAAAAAGAAATTCCGCCAAGCCTCTCCTCTCCAGAATGATAGCATCCCTATAGGAATCTATGGGACCTGACACTAACTTTCCTAGACTGTGCATTACAGAAGCCTTAACATTGAAGAAAACTCCACACAGAGATCAATATTTACATTTTGATTCCCACCACCCTCTGGAGCACAAAATGGGAGTCATTAGAACCCTACACCACCAAGCTGAAGGCCTGCCTACCAGCAAACATGGGAAAGAAAAAGAACTAAAACATATCACTTCAGAACATGTGGCTATCCCAAATAGGCCTTCATCAAATCTCAAAAAAGACCCTACAGGAGCTCCTCCAGAACAGACAATGAAGAGAACAATGTTCTACATAAATGAAGCAATGTTATCATTCCATACGTTGCAGGAATATCAGAAAAGCTCAGGAGGATTTTCAGCCAAGAAAACATGCGTGCATATTTCAAACCCAAGAATACACTAAGGCAGAAGCTTGTTCGCTCCAAGGATAAAACACCCAGATACAAACTGAGCAATGTGGTATGTGCAGTTCAATGCAGAAAGCCATGTGCAGATTTGTACACTGGGGAAACAAAACCACTGCATAAATGCATGGCACAACATAGGAGAACAAGTACCTCAGGACTAGATTCAGCAGTCCATCTTCATTTAAAAGACATAGGCCACTCTTTTGAAGACAGAAAAGTCCACATTTTGTACAGAGCACCAGTGGTTTCAAAGAGGTGTTAAAGAGGCCATCTATATCAAAATTGGACAGCCCTCTCTCAACAGAGGGGGAAGAATACAACATCATATATCTCTAGTCTACAACACAGTCCTTTCAACAGTTTCAAGAAAGCTCCACACCAATTTGCACCACCCAGGTGTCTGTTACAGTGCAGATAAACAGGTGGCCTTAATGACTTGCTAGAAAAATACAAATGACCAGCTGTCTGAAAGGAGTATAAATCTTTCCATTCCCCACCATTCAGTCAGAACTGAAGAAGCTTCTTGGATGAGAAGCAAAACATTTTCAAAGAAAAACCAGTAGGTCTGGTTGCCTCTTGAAAAAGCACTTTTGGGACAACCATGACCTGAGTGACTGAAAATCTCCATAGTCAAAAGGATAACACAAATAACTATTGTTATTGAACTGCTCTTTCATCCTTTTCACTGGTTACTTATTCAAATAATGTAAAAACTATATTTCTGATATATTACAAACTAACCATGCAGCTGATCAACCATATCCATCAACAAGATTCCCATGGGACAAAATACATAACTAGTTTAAATTTGGGTTTGCAGGCTTGGGATGCAAATTGTTAAAAGTTAAAAAAACTCTTCTCTGTTGATCTGGTACAGAGCATAATAACTATTTCTTTTTATTTATATATTTTGGTATGCAATAAAGATACTGTAATCTAAAGAAAACATTCATAAATTACCAAGTTTTTTAGAAAATTCAATCTACAATCAACATTTAGAAAAGTATTTTTTAAAAAATCTAAAAAATATATAAGACAGCCCATCTGCAATTTGCTGGTTATTCAGAAACACAATTATTTCCTTGATTAATATGGATATGATTACAGAAATTTGGAAAAATATACATACATACATACATACATACATACATACATACATACATACATATGTACATATGTTTGTGTGTATCTAGAATTAATTTACAATTATTTTAGAAAAAAATAATAACTTATACAATAAATTTTTGATATTGAATTAAATGAAACTTAGGATTTAATGAATGGGATTCAAAGAATATTAGACATGCTGAACAACTGAAGGTTGACCAATGCAAGCTTATTTTTTCCTGTAAAGTCTTTAGTGGAACTATTATTCCATTAGAATGATATTTTAGTTGTATAAGAATATTGCCATTAATCAGGTTGCAGACTCTGCTGTTGAACTGTTCTTCAGTAAAATTATCATGTATATACATTAATGACTACAAGTTGTGTATGTATATATGTATGTTTTCCATTCATGTTTTACAAATACATGAATTTTGCAATATAAGTGCAACCATATTTAAACTCACAATTCTGACTTACAACTATAATTAAGCCCACAATTTGACTCATAAGTTGTGATAGACTAGACTAGACTAGACTAGACTAGACTAGACTAGAACAGAACAGAACAGAACAGAACAGAACAGAATTCTTTATTGGCCAAGTGTGATTGGACACACAAGAAATTTGTCTTGGTGCAAATGGTCCCAGTGTACATAACATAAATGATAGATTTGTCAAGAATCATAAAGTACAACACTTAATAATAGTCATAGGGTACAATAAGCAATCAAATCATACTAGGAAATAGTCAATAAAATTGTTAGGATATAAGCAACATGGTTTCAGTCATACAGTCACAAATGGGAGGGGATGGGTGAAAGAAAGGATGGGAGGATTAATAGTAATGCAGACTTAGTAAACAGTTTGACAGTGTTGAGGGAATTATTTGTTTAGCAGAATAATGGTATTTGGGAAAAAAACCTGTTCTTGTGTCTGTTTGTTCTGGTGTGCAGTGCTCTATAGCATCGTTTTGAGGGAAGGAGTTGAAACAGTTTATGTCTGGTATGTGAGGGGTCTGTAAATATTTTCATAGCCCTCGTTTTGGCCCATGCAGTATACAGGTCCTCAATGGAAGGCAAGTTGTAGTAATTGTTTTTTTCTGCAGTCATAATTACTCTCTGAAGTCTATGTCTATCTTGTTGGGTTGCAGATGACAGACTCGATAATTCCTCTGTAGAACTGTATCAGCAGCTCCTTGGGCAGTTTGAGGTTTCTGAGTTGGTGCAGAAAGAACATTCTTTGTTAGTCTTTTTTTGATGATGTTTTTGATGCTAGATGTCCATTTTAGGTCTTGTGATAGAAATTTAAAGGTCTCTATTGTCGATACTGTGTTGTTTAGTACTGTAAGAGCTGGTAGTATGGGAGGATTTCTCCTAAAGTCTACCACCATTTCTACGGTTTTGAGTGTGTTCAGTTCCAGATTGTTCCGGTTACATCACAAGTCAATCTGTATGTGGATTTGTTGTTGTCTCGAATGAGACCAAACACTGTTGTATCATCTGCAAACTTTAATATTTTAACAGATGTATCATTTGAAATGCAGTCAATGGTATATAGGGAGAAGAGTATGGAGAAAGCACACAGACTTGGGGGTGGGGGCTGTGCTAATTATACAGGTATCAGATGTTATCCCACCTAGCTTCACCTGCTGCTTCCTGTCTGTTGGGAAGCTTAAGATTCACTTACATGTGTGTTTCAGATACCGCTAGCTGGTTTATTTTAGTTAGAAGAAAGTCTGGAATGATGGTATTGAATGCTGAACTAAAGTCTAGAGAAGACCCTTGCGTAGGTATTTGGAGATTCAAGGTGTTGTAAGATGTAGTATAGTGATGGTCATAAATCAGATCACCATATGATCACATCCAAATTTATGACTTTTTTTGTGCTGGTTGTTAAGTGAACACCATGATCATTATACTGACTCATTGTTTCCTATGTGATAGAAACCATAAGTAAATGCCAGTTTCCAGCAAAAATGTCATAAATAGCAGTCATGTAAATGTAGGGGTCCCGAACATGAGATCTTTGAATCTGAGTCATAAATTCTATTTCCATGGTCTATCATAATAGTTTTAAGTTGAAAACTACCTGTACATAAAATCATTAGATTGATCTATTAAATGTTTTACTATTTAATTTTTGAATTAAATTTAGAAAGTACAGTATGATTTATACATGTTATATATTGCTATCTTCAAATATTTGTGCTTAAAAATAGTTAGATGAGTTACCAGAAAGCTAGAGACTGATAAAATCTGTTCGCTGAGGATGAATTATATACAAAAAGCATACTTTAATTTTGTAAAAAATTGCAAGAAAAAAATTGGAAATCTAGAACTATCAACTGAGAGATGAGTTCCATGCATGCGTTCGAAGCTAGAAAATCAATCAAAAACTCATAAACTTCATCCAATATGTGTTTAACCATCTGATTTTCAAATAGATTGAGAATCATATGAAATAAAAAGCTAGGTTACAAATTTTATCCTCTTTCTTTATCCTAGAAGATTAACACAATCTAAATAGCCTAAATTTTATATATCAAATTTATATAGCCACTTATTTAACTAAAACAATTCTGTGAGGCATACAACAATCGAATAAACAACAAATAATTTCAATACCTCAAAGAAGTTACATAGATAAGACTGCAGCTTGCATAAAAAAAATTAAATTGTGGTTACCATTCTTATTTAGTAATAATTAGTAACATTATTACCCAATCAGCCATTGAGTGTTAATGCAAAGTCAACTATATTAATGAATGATCACATGGAATGCCCCTATTTATAGTAGATGTCATGAAATCATCACAAGACACAACTTTTATTTTCAGAATTGTTTCAAAAGCAAGTAGTAGGAATTTTAACAAAAACTATCAACTAGTTATCATAAGAGAAGTTCTTATGAAAAATGCTTTTTACCACTTATTTTTACTAACAACAACTAATGAGATTACTTTCATATATTTCATATGCTTCTTACCACTTACTATAACTAACAACAACCATGAAATTTCTTTCATAAGTTTTGGTTAACCTGGTTGACTTGCATGTATTTATATCTTTAAAAAAATAGGAATGAAAATTTCTCATGAGAAAAAAAAAAAAAACAGAAAGTGAATAAATGGCCTTTATTATTGCATAGGTTAAATTTTAGAAAACATTTTCAGCCAGAAAAGACTGAGCAAGTCCAGCATAATCCAAGGGAAGACTTCAAGACAGCTCAATTTTTAAGCAGTTTGTGGACTTCAGCTTATCAGTTCCTTCCACCACCACCCCCTTTAACCTGGATGTTTAGTTCCTTTCATGGATTAAACTCTTTATGTTATTAGCTAAATTTTGATCATTCCTTTGGCACTGCATTTTTATATCCTGTTTGCTTTAATTTTTCACATTTTTGTAAAGTATTACAAGATGTTTGCAGAAGGGCATTCAGTAAGTGCAAGTACATCTAAAATATACTTTTTACAATATCTGCAAGCAGACTTAATAAAACAGAAATGAATCCATTTTGATGAACTCAAATTTACTGAACTAGAACTCTCATCATGCTTGCTAGGTTGTTAAGGGATGAATATGATCTAACTCATTCAAAGGGCACCAGGTCAGAGAAAGCTCCCACAAGTATGAAACTCAAGTTCCTTGAAACTTTAGGGAAAAATGGAGGAAATAAAATTATTCAATTTAAGCAGAAATTCAATAATTTCAAGTGAATAACGAAAAATAAAAAAAAATAATTTCAAGTAAAACAAAAATATCCTGGCAAAAAAGAAGTCTATCCCATTTCAAAGCATCCCAAGAGAATAGCAGACAGATCCTTGAACTGCTTAATAACACATTTTTCTCATTGTTAGCAGCTGTGAGCAGAACCGAAGTCATGTTGGATGGCCCATTGAATTAAATAAGGAAGTGTATCAAACTCAGTAGCTCTGCCAAATAAGGAAGTGTTCCAGTTTGTGCACAAGAGAGAAAAAACAGAATGAGGTTAGAACAATGGGGAATTGTAATAAAGTGCTCATGTGTCAGAAACTGTGTAACTGCTTTTGCTAGATAGGGAAATGCATAAACCTTCGAAATATATATATGTGTCAATTTGAAAACAGAAAGAATGTGAGCCAAGCCCTCGTATGAGGGGGTGGACAGTTAGGGTATAAAAATACTGCCTGAATTTTGCTCTGGGTTCCTTCAATGCCTGAGGGAACCTGCCTCTGCAGATGCATAATAAACCTTGTTTTCCTTGGATCAACGAATCTTTTGGTGGACTTTTCATTAGTTCCACCTCACAATTTGGTGCTCAACGTGGGGCCCCAACAGAATTTTGACTGGAGAAAAGGGACTGGGTAAGTGTGGCACCACCGCCTCCCATTGTAGAGGGGCCCCTCCCTTGTCTCAGTTGGATCCTGGGGTAACTGCACTCAGCAGACGATCCTTGGAAACAAGAGAGAGAGAAGACGGCCTGACGCTCTGGGAGAGTCGTTGATCACCTGAAATGGGGACGCCCACACTCCTTTCGTCTCTGGGAGAGCAGGGGTGTATCAGTTGAGTTTGTTGCCTTTCGGGATGGAATCCAGCGACTGCTGGAGGACAGCAGAAATCCCTGAGTTGAGAATCTCTGGGAGATTGTTGGCGGGTAGCGTGGAGAATGGAAAAGGGACAAAGCAAGTGTGAGACGTTCCAAGAGGGAATGGGTATAGAGATAGAAAAGACCCCGAGAAGGCTGATTCCGACTGACTCCCCGTTGGGTCAACTACTGCAACAATGGTCGTTGCCCCGTCTGAGGACTTACACTCTGAGTCTAGAGAAAAAGAAAATGATCTACCTATGCTGACATAGGTGGCCGAAGTATCCCCAAGTAGACCCTGAGTTTCCTAACCACTGGGATCCCGAAGGGAATATCAGCACGTACTGGATAACTTGGTTGAAAGAGTATATAGTGAAACACCGGATGAAGGAGCAAATACCCTATGTGGAGGTATGGTATTATGTTCATTTCAAAGGTCCAGTTCCACCAGAAACAGCAGTAGGACAGATTGTCAACAAGGAGGAGGAAAGCGAAACTGAGGACTGGATGAGTAGTCCACCGGCATCGGTTCCGGCAGTCCCGGCACCACCGCCCCTGTCGGCTCCAGTTGCCCAGGCTCCACCTCCACCTGCATATCCAGGACTCAGAAGGGAACTGGCTCAATTAAACAAGGACCTAGAGAATTTGCCTCTAGGAGGAAGGTCGGCCAATCCTGTGTTGGCTTTCCCAGTCAGAGAAGTCCCAAATGGCATGAATGCGCAGGGGAATCCAGTCACCGTTTTCGTGGCTGTCTCCATAAAATCTGCCGAGTTACGGGATCTGAAAAAGACCCTTCCGTAACTCCATGAGAATGCTCATGAAGTGGTGGAACAGTTGAAATTGTTTCTGGGCCCAATGAATACACATACCAAGAACTGATGTATATTCTTGGACAACTTTTCACCCCCCAAAGAGAGGAATCTCATTAGGAGGGAAGCAATGGCTGCCTGGGACAGGAGACATGCAGGGCAACAGGGAGCAGTGGCTGCAGACACAAAGTTCCCCATAACCGATCCAAATTGGAACATCAATGACAATGCTCATAGGGAGCACATGAGAGACATGAAACACATGATCATTGAAGGAATTAAATTGGCCATCCCTCAAGGGAAAAACTTGACCAAAGTATTTGAAATAACACAAGGAAAGGATGAGTCCTCAGGGGATTTCTGTGCTCGGCTGCGGGAAGGCTTAACCAAGTACTCCGGAGTGGAGCCAGAAACCCCTGCCTTTGAGACTCTCCTGAAGATGCAATTCATCACAAAAGCATGGCAAGATATCCAGAAAAAGATTCAGAAGATAGAGGGATGGACTGATTTGGCCTGACAGATTTGATGAGAGCAGCCCAGCAAGTTTTTGTGAACCGAGACTCAGTTAAACCAAACAGAAGTCTCAGATGATGGTAGCTGCTGTGCAGATGGCAGCAAAGAATGAAGTTAGGAAAGACAGGGAGACCCAGATGTCAGATCCGAGGCCAAGGTGGAGAGATGAAAGATCTCCCAGCAGGGAGACCCCTGGTTAGGCGAGGAGGTCCAGGGGGCAATCGAGGCGGTTGATTCCAATGGCCATCCCAGAGTAGAACTTGCTTCAGATGCAGGAAAGAGAGACATTTTGCGCGCGAATGTCCCAAAACCCCGGAGGAACAAAGCTATACCCTATACAATTAGGGAGGTTTGGGCTCCCCTAGAGGGGAGCCACTGGTAAATGTGTTAGTGGGTCCTGATCATCAGGAATGGAAGAAAAGTTGGTGTCATTTGAGAGAGAGAAAGGAATCACCCTAATTCAGTACGTGGATGACTTGATAACTGGGAAGAAAGAGAAGGAAGTGAGAGCGGCTTCTGTGAGTCTGTTGAATTGGCTGAAGGAGCAGGGGCTGAAAGTCTCAAAAGAGAAGCTTCAATTTGTTGAAAAAAAGGTGAAATATCTGGGACATTACATTCAGCAGGGGGTTAGGTCCTTGGACCCTGAAAGGGTGAAGTGGATCATGAGCTTGGCTCCTCCCAGGAACAAGACAAGGTGCGGAAAGCGTTGGGATTGTTGGAGTACTGCAGAATCTGGGTAGACCAATTCACAGTGTTGGCACATTTTTTGCATAGAAAGTTGCCTGGAAAGGGAGAGCACATAGAATGGGAGGAGGGAGATAGTGAAAGGTGGGAAGAGCTGAAGAAGGCTTTGTCAACCGCTCCGGTTTTAGCCTTGCCAAACCTGAAACTACCGTTTCATTTGTATGTGGCTCAGGGAACAGCAGTTGGAGTTCTTGCCCAAAAGAGGGGGGGGGGGCAGTACCAGCCGGTAGCCTTCCTAAGCAAGGGTTTGGAGCCGGTTGTGAAAGGATGGCCAGTTTTTGTTCAGGCGGTGGCAGCAATAATGATGTTGGTGGTGGAGAGCAAAAAGTTGACATTTGGGGGAGCTTTGGTGGTGCATTCACCTCATTAGGTCAACTCAGTGTTGAGTCAGCTGGCTACCACTTGGATGACCGAAGGGAGGATATTGAAGTATGAAACCATTTTGAGAACCAGTCCTGATGTGGTAATAGGGACAGACAAGAATCTGAATCCAGCAGAATTCTTGGGGGGGAGAAAGCAGATGTGGGAACTGGAAGACCATGCTTGCCTATTTCAAGTGGATCTCATGACGAAGGTTAGAGAGGACTTGGAAGAGACTCCATTGGAGAAGGGAGAGAGGTGGTTTATAGATGGATCTAGCAGGGTGGAAAATGGAAAGCGAAAATCGGGGAAGGTGAGGTAATAGAGAAAGGGTCACTCCCAGCTGCTTGGTCAGCCCAGAAATGTGAATTGCTTGCCTTGATCAGAGCCTTGGAATTGGCTGAGGGGATGGAAGTAACGATTTGGACTGATTCCAGGTATGCATGGGTGGTGATGCACACGTTTGGAAAAATCTGGAAAGAAACAGGGTATATCAAGGCGGATGGGAAGCAAATAGAGCAAGTGCAGTTAGTAGAGCAAGCCTTAGAGGCATTGCAACTCCCCAGCCGAGTATCAATTGTCCATGTGAATGCACATTAGAAGGGGAACACACCGGAGACTGTGGGAAACCGATGGGAGGACAAATGGGCGAAGGAAACCGCAGGGGAAATAGAGTTGGTAATGGTATCTATACCAATACTGGAAAAGGAAGATGAGAGGGAGGAATGGGAGCCAGAGGAAAAGGAAAAGTTGGAGCTGTAGAAAGAGGGATGTGTCAAAATCCCAGAAGGATGGAAAACGGAGGGAGTCAAGGTGGTGTCACCCATTGTCATGAGGGGAATATTGGAGAAAGTTCATGAAGGAGGACATTGGGGAACGGAGGCCTTGGTCATGTCCGTTAAACCTCACTATTGGAGTCTGAGGATGTGGATGGTAGCTCAGAGCATCTGCTGGAAATGTTTGATTTGTTTGAAAGTAAATAAGAAAGCGGCACACAAGAAAGAGATGGGAGGGCGACCCTTAGTGGGTTGGCCTTTTCAGAGAGCACAAATTGATTTCACTGAGTTGCCAGAAAAGGGGGGTTGGAAATACCTGCTTGTGATCAAGCATCAACTAACGGGGTGGGTAGAGGCTTATCCCACTAGAAGAGCCACAGTTCCCACAGTAACCAAGATCTTACTAGAACAGATCATCCCACGATATGGAATAATGGAAGCAATAGATTCTGACAAAGGAACTCATTTCACTCAAAAGGTTCTGCAAAGGGTAATGGAGGTGGTGGAGGCAAAATGGGAATTACACACGCCATGGCATCCTGAATCCAGTGGGAAAACTGAAAGGGCAAATGGGAAATTGAAGAAACACTTGACCAAACTACAACTTGAAAATGGCTTGCCATGGACAAAGAATCTTCCCTTAGCTCTGCTCAGGATCAGAACTTGTCCAAGGAAAGACACAGGGGTCTCTCCCTTTGAAATGCTGATGGGGAGACCCTATTTGGCCAAACTAGGCAATCCCATACCAGAGTTCAGGGATTTGTTCCTTCAAAAATATTTGCTGGCACTGTCCTGGTCTTTGCTTTCTCTTCACAAACAGGGACTGTTGGTGCAACGACCACCTTTCGCTGGTAGCCAACACCTACACGAGGCTGGAAACTGGGTCCTGATAAAGACTTGGAGAAGTGAAAAACTGCAACCTAGCTGGGAAGGTCCGTACCAGGTGCTGCTGACGACTGAATCTGCAGTCTGTACTCGGGAAGGAGGCTGGACGCATTACAGCAGAGTCAAGGAAGCACCAGAACCTGAGAAATCTTGGAGAGTAATCCCAGGTCAGCTGCTAAAGGTAACTTTGAAGAAATAGCCAGCAGAAACCACCATGGAGGTGTCGGCTGAATTCTGGAGAGGAGTGTTTGCTACAACTATATTTACATTAACACATCAAAGAGGTTCACAATATGTTGGACCTGCGGGTAACTTGGGAACAGACTTGTGGGATGGCAATGTGTTCATAAAGGATCTCAAGAAGGTCTCACATTCTTTGAACATCACCAATTGCTGGTTATGCATGCACATGGCAGGAAGAATAGGTGAAGGATTAATTCTACACGCTATTCCACTTGATCAGAACAGACTAAAACCACAGGGGGATGGGACAGAGAAATATAGTGTAGAACAAAATGTAACAGGAAGGATTTTTGTTCATTTAAGGGAAAAGGCGTATGCGTGTTTTAAGAGAAATGAAACTAGAGGGCTCCATTTAGGAGATTGGGAAAAATGTAATAAGACTTTTGATATGCCATCATCTTGTAGTAACCATAGCTATACCAAGAGTTATCATAAATTAGATTACTTTATTCAAGATCAGTATCAGATGTGTATGTATTTTGAAGATATGATTAATTGCACCCGAACATCAAATCAGACCTATGCTATGGAAAACTTTAGGTGGGTATTGTGTGGGAAATATGCATACAGGGAAATGTCACCTCACTGGAGTGGCACATGTACAATTGGGTATGTGATACCGGTGATATATAAACTTGATGGCCTTCCCCAAGGCCGGATACGTAATAAAAGAGACTCAGAATCTGGCCTTACCCAGAGTCTCTGGACCCAAGTTTCCCGTGGTCTAATAACACCATTGAGAGTAGGCATGAACTACTGAGATATACATATTTTAAATAACTTCATGGTAACAATGTTCAATGATAGAATAAAGAATATTAAAATGATCAACACCGAGCTTTCTGAAGTAAGACAGGTTGCTCTACAAAATAGGTATGCTTTAGACATTGTATTATCTGCAAAAGGGTGTGTGTGTGCTCTGATTCATTCACATTGCTGTGTATACATCCATGATTTTCCAACCCAATATTACAAAGACAGTAAAAGTAATGGAAGAATGTATTCGTTCTAATCCATTGTCACAAAGAGATGACTCCTCATTGCCAGACCTGTGGGGAGCAATATGGTATTGGCTTCCCAGTTCTACTTGGTTGAGATCTACCATCATGGGAATTATATTAAATAAGGAAGTGTATCAAACTCAGTAGCTCTGCCAAATAAGGAAGTGTTCCAGTTTGTGCACAAGAGAGAAAAAACAGAATGAGGTTAGAACAATGGGGAATTGTAATAAAGTGCTGATGTGTCAGAAACTGTGTAACTGCTTTTGCTAGATAGGGAAACGCATAAACGCATAAATATATATATATGTGTCAATTTGAAAACAGAAAGAATGTGAGCCAAGCCCTCGTACGAGGGGACGGACAGTTAGGGTATAAAAATACTGCCTGAATTTTGCTCTGGGTTCCTTCAATGCCTGAGGGAACCCACCTCTGCAGACGCGTAATAAACCTTGTTTTCCTTGGATCAACGAATCTTTTGGTGGTCTTTTTATCTGTTCCACCTCACACAGCTGTTCATTGTACAACTATGTACATCAGTATTATACAACTAACCAGTTGTGTAGGAAAGGGAATGAATCAGTAGGGAAGAGTTTCCTCTTAAAAATCAGCTGCAGCAATGAGATATGTTATGTCAGCCATCTTTTTGGCTAATATCTTAATCTTGTTCTGCAAATTATTCTGGATTTTTCATAGCTTGAATTTTGCATGATGAATCCTCCTCCATTTTGCCATTATAAAAAGTTTTAGAAGAGCTTTTTTGTTGTTGTGAGCAAGTATATGAAACATATATGCAACAATTCAGGATCAATTTCTAGATCCCATATGCCTGAGAGAAGGAATGCTATGGAGAAATCTGTGCTTTTTGTTTTGGTTTGGGAGTACATCCAGGACATCAATATTTGGCCCAGATTAAGACCCTGAGAATGCATATTGCAGGGAAAGGTGGGAAGTAAAGGGGAAAAAAGTACCTTTATGGGGTGAGAGGAGGGAATGGAATATATGGGGTGACTAAAGGAAACTAATAAAAGGTCAGGGAGAAAAGTTAATGATGCCATCTTTGAAATCAAGTGTAACAACAGTGATTAATAGAAAGAGTGGAATTGGGAAGACTCATAGGTGGGCTAGAATACAGTGGTTCCAATTTGAACAACCAAAATGTTCTGGATTTTACATTCTATTCAAACTGGTTGAGAAAAATCTCTGAGCTACGAAGTGTTGCTCGGTATTTTTTTCTCCCATTCATAAAGCAAAACATGTTTTGGAATTGTTGATACTTTTTAAAAATACATTTTTATTTTTTCTTGTTTTTACAAACATATTGTGTGAACAATGTGGTACCAGAGTATCTTAGATTTTGAAACAAATATGATAATATTCTTCATATTCAATACAGTTGACAATCTTATAAAGTTTCATATTAATACACATATTTTCTTTGATTCTTAGGCCCAGTACTCTTCAATATCTTAATTAACGACTTTGATGAGGGAATAGAAGGGGAACTTACCCAATTTGCAGATGATACTAAGCTGGCAGGAATAGAAAATTCCAAGAAGATAGGCTCAAGATCCAGATGAATCTGGACAGACTAGAACATTAGGCTGTATCTAACAAAATGATATTCAGTGTGGAGAAAAGTAAAGTCCTACACTTAGGCAAGAAAAACCAAAAGTACACATATAGACTGGGTGAAACCAGGCTTAATAGCAATAACTGTGAGAGGGATCTTGGAGTCTTCGTGGACAACCAGCTGAAAATGAGCCAGCCGTGTGCAGCAGCAGCCAAAAAAGCGAATGCAATCCTAAACTGTATTAGCAGAGGGATACAATCAAGATCAAGGGAGGTACTAATACCACTCTATAAAGCCTTAGCAAGAGTAACACACCTAGAGTATTGGCATCCAGTTTTGTTCACCACATTACCAAAAAAATGTTGAGACTCTAGAAAGAGTACAGAGAGGAGCAACCAGGATGATTAGGGGACTGGAGACTAAAACATATGAAGAACGTTTACAGAAACTGGGCTTGGCTAGTCTAGTAAAGAGAAGGACCACGGGAGACATGATAACAGTCTTCCAATTTTTGAGGGGCTGCCACAGAGAGGAATGGGTCAAGCTCTTTTCTAAAGCATCTGTAGGCCAGACAAGGAATAATGGATGGAAACTGAACAAGGAGAGCTTTAACCTGGAAATAAGGAGAAACTTTCTGACAGTGAGAACAATCAACCAATGGAACAGCTTGCCCTCGGAAGTTGTGGGAGTGCCATCATTTGAGACATTCAAGAAGAGATTGGACTGCCATTTGTCAGAAGTGGTGTAGGGTCTCCCGTTTGGATGGGGGGATTAGACTAGATGACCTACAAGGTCCCTTCTCACTCTGATTATCTGTTAAATCTGATTATTTACCATTTCAGTATCTTATTTTTATGTCTATCTCCATGTTTTAAATATCTCTTTTTTACTGTGAATAAAATATTATTAATAATATTTGTAGTGTTTAACAAACTTGATTCTAATAATAATTCATTAATTTATATTATAATCTTCCATTATTTATGCCCTTTCTGATTTTTAATTATTTCACTATTATATTAAAAAAAAACCCTTTCAAATTATATTTTACAACTTATTTAATACAAAAAATATATATTTATATTTGAAGATATATAATTTTAATAATGATATTTTTATCAAATTAGAATTATTCTCTTATTTGATATTCCAATGTTATTTTTATGTCATTCAAATTCTACATAGCATTCCTTTTTCTGCAAATGGAATGTTAACATTCATTTTTACATTCAACAATCTTATAAAGTTTAATCATAATACACATATTTATGTTGAATTATATTCAATTGTTTGATTATTCGATATATCATATTCAAAATTACTCTCATTGAAATTCTAAAATCCCTCATTGTTAATTCACCTTATAATGTAAAAACATATTTTCCATTAATCCCCCTTTCTCTAATTTCTAGCCCTTCCATCATCTCTCACTCGCATCAAAGCTTTAATTATTTGTTTCTTGGCTTGTTACCCATATTCCTCTCTTGGATCTTTAGATCTATCTGCTACCAGTTCTTGGCCCATCCTCTTAGGAAGGATTTCTTCTTTCTCTACCCATATCCATTTTCTCTTTTTCAAGTTGTCTACTCTTACCCCTGTCTCTTTCCCAAAGAAAACTCCCTGCAATTCCAATTTCTGTTCAACTTCCTTTAAAATACTCTCCTCTTAATTTATATCATCAATCATTGTCATTTTTCTTTTTTTCTCCTTCTTATCATTTCTTTTTGATTGTTGTTTTGTCTTTTTTGTTTTTCCAGTTGTTCTTTCAGTAAATTCCTCCACTTCCTGGACATCCTGTTTTCCCTTTGACATTTATGTCTTAATTTCCAGATCATTTATGTTCTATATTTTATTCAGAATCTCCTCACATCTTCTTATCAAAATATCCTTCATATCCTGAATTTCTGATGCAATTTCTTCCCAAATTCCAATCATCTTTGTTTTTGTTTACTTTATTTCTTTTTGTCCAATAATCCAAAAATCTTTCAAACCAAAGCCACTTCTCAAACAAAGAATTCAATATCCAATGTCCAGGAATCTGCGTCCTCAGGTTTTTCTGTATAATCGAAAAGTGGGACCTTTATAGAATCTCCTACCAATTCAGTCTATATTGAAACTTTCAGGGGTCTTTTTAGTGGTAAAGTTTTTCTTATTCTCCCCTTTAAATCTCCAAAAGCCAGGCCTTTCCAGTATTTTGGGAATATATTGTACCTTCCTTTGACAGCAGGTGACTGCTCTTACATCACTTTTCACTTTATCTTGTCTTTTATTTCTTGTTCAATTTTACTCAAATTCTCCAAATTATTAATATAAAATTAGCTTTTTATATGAATAGTTCCAGCATTTTACAATGCCTACCCAAAGTCAGTGTCTGTCCAATTTAAAAGTCCGTTTTTCTGTGTTTTTAGCAAATATTCTGTTTTCTTCCTTTCTTTCCATTTTAAAATCTTAAACTTTTACTCATAATGTCAGGCCACTGCTGCCACTTTAATGATAGTTCTGAGTCTCTCTTTTTCTGAATCTTCTTTTTTCAGAGTTGCATCTTAAATACAAAGGGTTCTTTTCATCCAGCTACAGACACTGCTCATCGGGTCCGCTCCAGCATTCTTCTTGGATGTTAAGCTGTAAATCTCTGGTTGTGTAGCAGTCACCTTGGCTGCCTTTTCTTCCTGCTGTGGCATAGAGGGCACAGAAAGCCCTGGGGTTCTATAGGAGAGTTCTGTTCTTCCCTGAGACCTCGCAGGATGTCCCTCTGTTGCTTCATTGCCTCTCCAAGGCAGCTTTGGCTTCTTCTGGAGCCCACGAACCAAGAGAACTCAGTGCAGAGATGGAGAGCTCTGTTCTCTTGCGACTGTTGTCACTGTGATGTCAGTTCTATCGGAGTTGTTGACACTTCTACTTGAGAGAATTACTTTTTCAAGAATGGTTGGTTTTTAATGTCTTTCATGAAACTATAAATGCAAGTGCTGATTTAGTCATTTGTATTTCAGTAAGATAAGATAAAACAAGGTAACAAAGTGTATTTCAGTAAGGTAAGATAAAACAAAGTAATTCTGACATTATTAAAAGGGTACTTAGTGAAATTGCTCCCTTTCACTGCCAATAAATAAAATTCATTTAAATTATCTAGTAAAATAAATCTCTAAACCCACAGACAACTTTACCAATTTTTCAAAATTTTACCTTTTTAAATTAGAACTGGCCAGTCATAAGATATTAGAAAAAGTACTGTCACATCAGAGAAAAGAATGTATTTTTGTAAAATAAGACTGAGGAGTTGGTGGGAATCATTACAACCCTTCACTAACATCTGAATTTGACGTGAATAATACAAAAAAAAAAAAAAAAGGTTTAGACATGATCTGTTTTATCCTAAACATTTATTTCAGATATAAATTTATTAGTTCCTTTACAGATTTTGCTAGGTTATTAACACGTTTGCTATTCAACATAAAATATACAATGAATCTTATTTAAATGATTATTTTATAATAGAACTTATATATTTGTAATATATTAATAAATCTGAAGCCTTGCTCCTTCCCTCCCAATCAATTCCTCCCCTTGCCCATCTCTCCTCACTTTAGGTAAGAGGACTATTGACAGCCTGCTGTCATTGTTCTGAGTTTGGCCAGCAAAGGAAAAGACCATGCTGAGGAATTTAACGGAAATTTTTACTGGACTTGGCTTGGCACACAGTGAATACAAAAACAAAAAATGTTTCTAACCAGCATTATTGGCTTCCACTGGCCAGCTGGCTATGAAGGTCTGCTGCTGCTCTGCTCTAGAAAGTACTCTTTGCCGGCTGTCTGCGGGCTCCAGGAAGCCTAGATTCATGGCCTCTGATCCGGCTGTTTCTGTTAAGTTGGGAGATCAGAATAAACATCTGGAGCCAAGGATCTGCAACACTTGTTTATTGAAGGTAAGTACAGCAACAATGTAGCAACAACGAATGACAATGGCTGGTGGGCTGCCTTTATATAGCGGCTGCCTGCCATTCTGTTATCGAATAATTTTGAATTATTTTTCCCATGCTGCTTGCAATGGGCTGTTCTGTGTCTGCACCTGCACAAACACAACACCCCTCACCCCTGCTGGAACTTTAATTATAGCCTCAGCTACATTTGTACTCTTCTAGGTACAAGGGTCACCAGCGGTTCTGTGCCGATTTTCAGGTCTCTTGTATTCTGGACTGCTCATCCACAGCCCTCCTCATTCTCCCAATGTTCTCCCTCTCAGCCATCGGTGGAACGTTCACGACAGGTGTGGTGCTGGACTCACCCTTCCAAGTACCGCAATGTTCTCTTCTCATCCATGTTGTTTGCCCTCATCTCCCTGGGGGTCTAGGTCTTCCACTTTGCTCTCTGCCTTTAGTTCAGGCTCTCTCCAAAGCTGGTCAATATGTCTGAGCCACACTTTGCCATATCTGAAGTTCCACACAATACGACCATGGACCCGTGACTTCCAGAAAATGTCCAAATGGGTTTTCCCACATAGTTCCTTGCATACATTCTCTCCCCTTGTTTGAAACTCCTGATCCTGTCATCCTCCCCTCGCTGGTCTGTTCTGTAGTCCAGGTGTACTCTATCCAGGTGTGTTCTCAGTCTTTCTCCAGGCTCCTGCCACACATCAGCAGGTATTTCTTTCGTTTTTCTTGGACATGTCCTTGCTACGGGGTGAAACAGTGTGGTGAGTGCATGACAGATCCCTCAGTTTGCTAGGGATAACTTGAATTACCTTGCTGTGAATTGTGGTCCCTTGTTGGAGACCAGGACATCCAGCAGACCATGGGTTTCAAACAATCTATGTAGCACATCAGTGATGGCATCAGTGGTAGTTGTGTTCATGACATCCACCTCTAACTACTTCAAGTATACCTTGACAATTATGAAGAATTTTCTGTTTACCGGCCCAGCGAAATTAATGTGTATTCTGGACAATGGACTCCTGGAAGTCTCCCATTCTCATGACAGTATGATGGGGCAGGACGGTCACTTTGCTTGGCATGGTTTACAACTGATCCACTGTTTGATGTCTTTGTCCAGGGATAGGTAACTGCTGGCTAAAGCCTTCGTCCAGATGATCCCAGGGTGGCCTTCATTTAGCATCTGAGGCAATTATTTCCTTAATGTTGGGGGTATCACTACGTGGCTTAACAGGCAACTTTTTGTACAGACAGTTCATGTCGTCTCATCTTAAAAGGCCTGAATTCTCTGCTGGTTGGTTCCTTCGGCCACCCACTCCACACCCAGTTTAATACTTTTGTTATCATTGAGTCTTCTTTACACTTTCTGGCTACCTCAGAGGCCGTGATCAGTCCTGTTTGCATTGTCTCCACTAGCAATACTGTCAGTATTGGTACCGGGTATTCCACTTGTTTAGATAAAGGGCATCTGCTAAGCACATCTGAGTGGTTTATACTTGTGCCCAGGTGGTGTATGAGTTTTTATTGGTATGCTGCTAAGAATTCTGTCCATCTAATCATGCATGGGGACAGAACTTGAGGTGTTTGTTGGTCTCCTGCGAGGAGACCCAATAATGGTTTGTGATCTGTTATGAGTTTGAACTTCCGCCCATATACACACTCATGGAATCTTTTTATCCCTGCGATAGCAGCTAATGCCTCCTTATCAAATTGGCTGTAATTTCTTTCTGCCCCGGATAATGTTCTTGAAAAAAATGTGACAGGCGCTTCCTTCCCCAGGCCCATGGGGTTTTCTTGTCCAGTAGTCAGTGGAGTGGTTCTGCAATGGATGCCTTGTGCCTGAGGAAAATGCTGTAGAAGTTTAGGAGTCCCAGGAACACTTGGAGCTCTGTTTTGTTCATCGGTGTTGGGGCGGTTTTGATTGCCTGTGTCTTTTCCTTGGTGGGGTGTAGTCCAGACACATCAACGAGATACCCCAGGAATTCCACTTGTTCTACAGCCACCAAACATTTTTCTTTCATCACCTTGAGCCCCACCTGCTGGAATTTCTTGAGTACCACCCGCAACCATTTGAACAGTTCAGTTTTGGCAGAGATCAGGACATCATCAAAATATAGGATGACCCCAAGGATTCCATGCAACATCCTTTCCATTAGACTTTGAAAAGAGACCAGGGGCAACACTCACTCCAAATAGGCATCACTATTGGTGTCTCCCACCATGCATGATCTACTGGCTCCAGAACTTCTTGTTGGATTAACTTGTCCAACTGTTCATCAGTCTTGGGCTTCAATGTGAATGGCACCCATCTAGGCTTTAGTCTAATTGGTGCCACTTGCAGATCTAGGCTGAATGATATTGGCTTGCCTTTATATTCTCCCAACCAGCCATCGAAAACTTCTGCGAATTCTTTGCTCAGGTCCTTGGCTATCTCTGTGATTGTTGTGTCGATACCGGTGATTTCCAGCTCCAAGGATGCAAACCAGTCCAGTCCCAGGAGGCTAGGCAATGCTCCCTTGACTATCACCAACAGTAGGTACCCCACAAATTGTCCATACCTTACACAGAGGGTAAATCTTGGTTGGCCCTGCTTCCCTTCGTTTGGGCAGCCCAGAAATCCCTTTTCTGTGTTGGCTGAGGATGTTTCGGGAAAAGCTACATAGCATATGTGTACTAAATGTCCTTTCTTTCCACACTGCCTGCAAATTGTGTTCACTGCTGCTCTCGGGTGGCTTCCGCCACACTCCATGCACTAGGCTGCCTTTCACTCAACATCCCAGTCATGCTTTGGGGCTGCTGCTTTCATCTGATGTACATCCTCCTCATTGTCTTCTTTCTCTTCATCTCCCTCAATGTCCTCAGTTTACTTGTGATGAACCATGGCACCCTGCCTCGCAGCTCGTGGGCTGTTAGTTTTCCGTGTTTTTATTTGTTCTGCAGACCTGCTGGTTTGCTCAGCGCAATGGCCTCATCTAGAGCCTCCTGTAATGTTAGTGTGGCTCTGGCTAGTAGGCGCCTCTGTAAGTCTTATGTCCCTGATGCTGCTCACTTACTGGGCCTCATCCCAGTCATAGAAATCGCAATACCGAGTGGCATTGCAGAGCACAGACATACAGTGACTTATTGATTCATCCTTCACTTGGTCCCTCTGGTAAATGTGTGCTGCCTTGTGCAAGAAGGTCAGGGGTGTTGTGTTGAGTCAGCTTTTTCAATAATGTATCCCATAAAACCATCTGCAGGGGGTCTGGAGCAATGATTGTGCATGCTGTCTCGAAAACCTCTCTCCAGCAGCTACTGAGGAATAGTGCCCTTTTCCAATTGTCTGTAATGTTGTTGTAGTCATTTGCCTCCATAGTCAAATTGAATTAAGTACGAACCCCATGTCTCCGCTTCAGGATCAAATGACACGAATTTCAGTGGGGGGGGATTGCTCTGGGCAATTCAGCTGCTCTTTTGCTGCTTCCGAGGTCTCCTGCAGCGATCCAGTGATAGCTCCTGTTCCGACTGAAATCCCACCTTCATCACCAGTTGTTAAGTCGGAGATCAGAATAAACACTCAGAGCAAAGATCTGCAACACTTATTTATTGAAGATAAGCACCGCAACAATGTAGCAACAACAAATGACAAAGGCTGGTGAGCAGCCTTTATATAACAGCTGTCTGCCACTGTTATCCAATAACTTTGAACTATTTTTCCTGTGCTGCTCATGATGGGCTGCTCTGTGTCTGCACCTGCGCAGACACAACAGACTCTTCCCAATCTTCCCAGAAGCATGGGACTTCTTGCAATCAGGCCCTGAGCCTACTTGCAGTTTCTTCTGCTGCTGGAGGATGGGCTGCAGTGGCCCCACCTTGTCCCACACCAATCTTTGCAGTCGCCCATGCCAGGATTGCGACAGAGAATCTCTCCCTTTGGGGTTTTTGTGCAGGTTGGAGGGGGGCAGAAATTCTGATGAGATCTCAATCTTCAACCTCCTGATGTAGGGCTTTGGGCAAAGGCTGGAGGGAAACACCTCTGGTGCCCTAAGGAGCCTAGGTGAGGAGTGGCTGGGAGAAGGGCAAGGAGAGGCCAAGAGAAGCAGCCCTCAATCTGAGTGACATCAAGTTGGCTATAACCACCCAGTCACATGACCACCCAGCTACACTCACCTAACTGGTCATTAGGGCAGAGAACCAGTTGTTAAATTATTTGAATCCCACCAATGCCTCCACCTCCCTATGAAATAACTAAATAGATTAAAGAACATGGAAATGAAGTAATTCTAAATGATTCTATTATTTTTCATAGAAAACTGGGTGGAAATCACCATCATTCAAAAAATATTGATGTTGCAAAAATCTGATTCCAATCTTTCTAGAAATATAATCTCTAAGTATATGTTGAATTTTATACTGAAGATCAAATTAGTTATGGAAAAAATATGCTAAAGAGCTCTACCTGCTTATAGATTGAAAACAATTATCTGACATGTCTGTAGAGCTCATTATCCAACACAACTTATTCAAAGCTATTATAGCTTTCATTCAAAGTGCTGCCTAAATACTGTAGCAAAACAACAATTCAAAAAGGAACCTAGGTATATTTTAGCTAATGTGATTATTCTATCAATTTCAAGGAATACAAAGGTGCTGCTGTTAAAAATCAGTGAATTTAATTTCAACAAGAAATTTGAATCTGAACAACAAAAGTATTGTTGTTGAACAAAAGTGTTGTTGAACAGAAGTATTCAAGATTATTACCTAAAGCTTATTGTTCAATTTTGAGATTGTTAATTCTTGCTTCTATTGGAGCTTCATAACTTTACAAATAAATGATTTTTCCAATAAACAGTGCTAACATTGTTTTCCCTTTTGTTCCATAGTCCTGAGTCCTGGCTGCTCACTTGATCTCTTGAGGGAAACAGAGAAGAACGCAGAGATGGAGAAGCAGGGGGAAGGAGCCACCTGTTTCATCACAGTCCAGCAGACTGTGGCGACACTGACAGAGGTAACCCTCCCAGCAGTGACACAGCCCAAGTCTGAGCATAGGTTCTTACCACTGGGGACTTGTATGTCATCAGATGCCAGGGCTCTGTTCAGAGGCTTGGGACAGAATTCCCACTAACATCTACATGTGAGTTGGCCACTTTCAACCCACACAGGAGAAAAGTCTCCTGACCTTGATGAGTCTGGGTAATGGAGATATATGACAACTCACCCAGGGCACGTGGTGGAAACCCTGCAGGAGAGGTTTGACCAGATGAGCATTGAGGGGATGAGGCAGGCGTGTAGGCTTGAACAGCCCAATGGAATCCTGAACTGACCTATCTTGATATTCCTGTCCTGCAGTAATCCATCTCCAGTGGCAGTCAAATGGCTGGCTAGCCCTCCTCTGCTGTGGTTGGCTCAGTCAAGCCCAGGCCGGTAGCAGAACCCACTGCACCACTGTTGGGTAGCAAGCCCACCCAGTTGCATGCCCCACCCTCCAAGGTGGCATGGTCCTCCACTGTGGACATACTACCCTAGGATCGGATGGGCTTCTGACTCCTGGCCGCTGGCTTGGGCGCCACTGCAACCACTTCTCCCTCCTCCTCACCCAGCAACACCTCCTACTATGAAAGCCACCTTCAACAGGGACTGGAGAAACTGCCTTTATGAACCAGATGTGGGTCACCTAGATGATGATATCGCGGACTACGCAAGTGATCCAGCTCTATGATAAGGATGTGCCAGAGCTGGGAAACATCAACACCTTCTTTCAAGAGTTGAGGTTTCCCAGGCCCTGCAAACCAAGGCCAAAATCTGCAAACTAAAGACTAGGTCCCACTGGCCGATGGAGGCAAATTATATGCATAAAGGACACAGCGGATGAGCAAAATTTCAGGGGTGGCTCCATCCATTGTCATCCGTTCTAAAAAGTGGCAAAAAATTGCATAAACAGAATGGAAAAGAACGGATGGGGTAGTACATAGCGGGGATGTTAAATGGATGTTCATAGGAAGCCTAGCGGATGACAGCGGATGGAAGCGGATGACACCTCTGAAGGGGTTCCGGGGGAGAATTGCGAAGTGGACGCATAGCGGAAGGGGCGGATACATAGCGGATGGGGAGGATACATAGCGGATGACGCGGATGAATCACGGACGCCTATAGGAAACAAAGGGGATGCCGTGCGGAAGTATATCGGATACAAAGTGTTCACTGCGCATGAGGGGGGTATGAATTACGTCAGCTCCACGAATATAAAAGGATGCAGCACGCATGCAGTCAGCACATGGGGGAAAGACGTGCTGCCACATACATCTAGCAGGAACACCATGGTTCCAGTCAGGCAAGACGAGGAAGCCCGTGCCTACTTGTTCCAGCCCTGGCAAGAAGGACAGAACCAGCATCCAAACCCCTGGCACTGACTCTGAACCTGCTGCTGGTGGTGCTGGTGCTGCTGGTACTGCTACTGCTGCTGTTGCTACTGCTGCTGCTGCTGTGGTGGACCAGCCCCAAGGCCTTCAAGCCCCTCAAAGCCCTGCTGCTGAAGGCCCTGCTGCTCAAGCCCTGAAGGCCCTGAACAATCTCCAGAAGACCTTGATGCTGAAGCCCCTGAAGGCCCCACTGAAGCCCCTGCCAGAGGGAGGAAGAGGCAAGGGAAGGAGAAGGGAGAGAGGAAACAGTATACCGTTTCCAAGGAGCACAAGGATGAGGTGCTGGAATGGCTGAGGGAGAATGGAGAAAGGGCCACAGACTGTATTGAGACACCAAGAATAAGCAGGCAGCTTGGAGAGACAAGGCAGAGAGCCTGGGGAACACTGCAGATGTACTCCTGGGATGGTGGAAGCACATGCACACCTGGTATGGCAAGCTACACCTCAAAAAATCCGGGCAGGCCATTGTCAAGTTCACTGACTGGGAGATTTACGTCATGGCCAAGTGCAGTTTCCTGGAGGATGAGATCCGCCACCGAGGAGCAGCCCCTCTGACACTCCTCTCCCTCAGACAGCCCACAGACAGCCAGTCCTCTTCCAGCCAGGAGCCAGCGAGCGTGTCCAGGCAAGTGTCTTCAGAGAGCCCCACAGCAGGGACTCCCCCGACAGCTGCACTCCCCATGCCAGCGGACTTGGAGGATCCCCTGTCGCAAATGGAGGAAGAAGCAGAAGCCACCAGAGACCAACCCACCCTCCCCCCAGCTCCACAGAATGCAGGCAGAGAGGCAGATTGGAGGGCCAGAACCACAGTGTCCTGTTGGAGATCAGGGACACAATGAAGACCAGCATAGAACTTCTCTCTCAGCTAGTCCACTTGGACAGAGGATCCTCGGGCCGCCACACCTTCATCACCTACGTGAGCCACACCCTCAGGGACCTGCCTGAGGTCCAGTACCAGGTGATGAAGGAGAAGATCACAGCAATTCTGCACAACCTCAAAGCCCAGCTGAACCTGCTCCTACCCAGTCCAGGTCTGCTCCTCCACCCCAGGCGATGTCACAGCCCTTCCATGGCTTTCAACAAGCCTCTATCAAAGCTACGACTACCAGGACTTCCCACAGCAAAAGCAGACCTTCTCAGTCCAGGCCCAGGTTCATCACACGCCACAGACGCCACACCTCACCCAGCTGCAGACCAGAAAGCCCCACGACACTCCTCCTTCTTCCACCCCACAACCAAGCCCGTCAATGGACAATCTGTCATCAGTTTTGTGCCTCACATCTCAGGTACTTGATGAAGGGCCTCTCAAACTCACGGGACTGAATCAGCTCTCGGAGAGCTTCCTGAACACACTATCCCCTGTTGTACTCTCGGGGCCAAGCACCCCAATGGCGCCTCAGACCAGCACTCAAGCCACAGCCACCTCCACAGTCCCTGCCCAATTAACAACTGAGACCATGGACATGACTCAGAGTGACTGAGATTAGTGCCAGAGACTGAGTTGTTTACTTGTTCACTTTATCTTTGCTTAAGACACTTTACTTGTTTCATTTTGCTTATTTAATAAAGTCATACAGTTTACTTAAGACAGTTAATAAATGTTATCTTTGCTTAACACACTTCATTCAGTTTACTTGGTTCATTTTGCTTATTTAATAAAGCCATAAAGGTTACCTAAAAAAGTTAATAAAGGTTATCTTTGCTTAAGACACTTAGTTCATTTTTTTCTTAGTGAAGTGTTGGTGAAAACTTTTAACAAATGGTAAAGTCTTTGCATGCTTGTGGGATAGATAAGGATAGTTGTGGGATAGATAAACCTCCAGCGCAAGCATAGTGGGACTGTCTGGTCCACCATCCCAGCTGCCACACATATGGACCTTTTTTTATCAATAACAATTTATTCATTGATCAACACATTTCAAAATAAACAAAACTCTTTATTAATGC
Source organism: Laticauda colubrina (assembly GCA_015471245.1). Classification (NCBI taxonomy): domain Eukaryota; kingdom Metazoa; phylum Chordata; class Lepidosauria; order Squamata; family Elapidae; genus Laticauda; species Laticauda colubrina. The sequence goes on along the minus strand of BLBF01000019.1, from coordinate 14,639,454 downwards.
CCTATTCATTGTAGGACAACTCAACATACATGGCACAATCTTATCAGTGTTATGCGACAGGCTCAAGGAAGCATCCATTAATCATCTATCATCCTGTCTTGCCACTCCACTGCTCCAGCTGGGGAGTTGCACCAGTGTCCCAGGAGGTTGCGCTGCTTCTTCCCTTCATGTGAAGCTCTGTTGGGCCTTGTACATCCACAGTGTCTATCAGGTTTTGCCCTTGCCTCCATTCACCAGGCTCCATGTCCCCATTCCCTTGTTGATGGTCCACAAGTCTGTTCTGCAACACTGGGTAGCAGGTGCACATGAGATTGTGCAGGATGCAGCAAGCTTCCACAATGCTCCTCACAGTATTTGCCTCATGCTGCATGGTGGTGAGAAGTATCTGGAATCTGTTGGCCAGGATGCCAAAGGCGTTCTCCACCACCCGTCTTGCCCTGGACAGCCTGTAGTTGAAGATCCTCTCTTCACGGGTGAGGTATCTTGAACTGTACAGCTTCATGAAGTAGGTTCTGAGGGAGAAGGCATCATCACCAATGATGAAGTAGGGCACATCTTGTGTGTCATTGGGTAGGGGGTTTGGATCTGGAAAACCCATGATGAGGTTGCGTTCCAGCCCATCCTTGAGGTCACTTGCGTTGTATACCTGGCCATCTGAAGCTGACCCGTTGCCTGAAGCATCGATGTACATGAACTTGTAGTCAGCATCAATCATGGCAAAGAGGATGATACTGAAGAAGCCCTTGTAGTTGAAATAAGTGGACCCTGAGTTGGCTGGAGCTTTGCAGGCCACGTGCTTCCCATCTATGGCTCCAACGGTGGAGGGAAAGTGATACTACTCTGATACTACTCTTCTGCAAGTTTTCTCCAGCCTTGTTCAGTGGTGGGGCACTTGAGGAGCTCCTCCACATATTCTTCGATGATGTCCTGCACCACTTCTCTGACCACTTTGCTGATGCTGTTGTGTGGCACCCTCCACGCATACTGCATGTTTCTGTATGTGGTTCCAGAGGCCAGGTGGCGCAGAGTCAGTGCCACCTTCAGTCCAGGGTCCAGGTTGGCACGGAAGTTGGTGCTAGGATTGGTCAACCTGGGTCTCAGACGCTCTACAAGTTCGTCAAACATGGCTGGTGGCATCCTCATGATGTGATGGAATGCACGAGGGTCTTCATTCCTCACCTCCACCATCAACTGGTCATAAGGTCCAAACTCCATTCTTCTCACGATCCATCCTTGGACCCAGACAGCTCTTGGATGTCTCCTTCTTCTCCTTCTGTATAAAAGGTGAAACAGTCTGAACAGGTTTTGGTTCTGGTGATGAATGATCGCAGCTACCATACGGACTGTGTCATGATCCATGGTGGAGAACAATTGATGATGTGGAAGACCAAGACCAAGGGTGAAGAGGTCTGTACACCATGGCTGTTGGACTCATACTGAGATTCAGATGATTTCCTCCCCCTTTTTATAGAAAATATTGGTTGTCCGCTAGGTGTCCTTCTACATACTCTAGACATACTGCAGACATCCTAAATATCCGAGATACATCCCAGATACAAACATTTTGTCCATTTTGAATACTTTTCTACGAGATGCATACGCTTACATCCTTTCTATTTCCGTGCTACTAACGCTGTGTAGACATTCCGTGTACTTTTTGTTTCCTCCCTCTTTCCGTTTTCAGCTGGAGCGGATGTGAGTTGAGAGGATGTCCAGAGGATGCAGAGAGGATAGAGCAGACGTTTAACGGATGATAACGGACATAGAACGTTTGCTGCCCGTATATGCTGCGGATGTACATCGTTCATCCGCTCACAAAGTTTTGTGCAGCTCAAAACTTCTTGTGCAGATGAAATCTCAGTGGATGGATGCTCCAGGGATACAGCGTATGAAACATGTATGCAGTGAGTACACAATGGATGCATAGCGTTTTCCAACGGATGGCAAGTTTTTAATGTTTTACATCCTCTTTGCATCCGTTAGTGTAGTGGGACAGGGGCTTAAAGCAGAGGGGCCGACCCATCAAAGAATATGTCCAAGAGTGTGTGGCTGGGAGGCTGCTGGTCTACTTGTTTAAAGAAAGTCTGGACCATGAGCTGCTAAATGTATGTGTTTACAGAGGGGTCCCTGATCAGATCTACGAGTGGCACTGGATGGCACTAGTGATGGACTTCAAGCTCAAACGATGCAAGTGGCGTGGAGCCATGGAACCAAAGCCAAAGGCCCAACCAGAGAACTGGTGAGGCCCAACCTCCTTACAGAACTGGTGAGGCTAGAGATGGGCAGGCACTGGGAAAACATCCGCTTCATGCTAATGCCAAAAATGACCGAAGGAGTGATTTTGGGACTGTCCTGGCTGGACAAATAGGCCCCCTACCATCTGGTTGGAAGGGAGCAGAGAAAGCTAAGAGTAGGTATAGGCCCTCTCCCCCTTTCCCAGCAGCCCTGAGAGGGGAGCTGTCCAGAGGCTGAAGGACACTATGCAAAGTGATAAAGTAAAAGCTGAACAGCCCCCAGGGATCCCCTTGATCCCCAAGGAGTACCAGGACCAAACAGAAGTTTTCAGCAAGGCAGAGTGCAATGCCCTGCCCCCTCAATGGCTCACTAACTGTGCAATAAAAACTTGGCCAGAGGGTTCATGCATCCAGTGAAGTGGCTGCATCCATGCTATTCAAGGAGAAAAAAGATGGGTCAATGAGGCTATGCATTGATTTTAAAGGAATAACTGGGGTCTGCATGGAGAACATGTACCCATTCCCCCTAATGAAAGAAATGCTAACCCATACTATCAAGTGAGAATTAAGGAAGGGGATGAATGGAAAACCACATTCAATTGCTCCAAATAACTGTAAATGCCAGCTGGTTTCTGAGCATCTGAGTTTCTGAGCAAAATATGGTCATATCACTGAAAGGGAAGGGTGATTGTCAAAAATCCAGAACTGATTAATAATTATCTTTGGGTATAGTTATTACCCAGTTCTGGAGTTTTGTGACATTGATTGACTAAATGACTAAGTCAAGGACTGTTTGTATTTTATTTTTTTTAATATGAACATTCAGTAAGAGAATTCAAACACAAATTACTCAGTGTACATCAAAAGGAGGAGAAAAGTAGAAAAGTAGTCAGTTCTGTATATTTTTGGGGTTATCAAACTATGATTTCCAAAAACCTTGGCTGAATACCTAAATTCATACATGATAAGTCAGAATTATTTTTTAAACATGGTTAACTGAACAAAGCATAGTCTTAATGTAGTTATGGTGATTAACAGGGCTACGCATACTTATAGAAATAGGCAGACATACTTTGGATCATCCATAATTGCAGGCACATTCTTTGTTATTCACTAAAGCCCATGTCACACTGCACCAACGGATGCAAAGAGGATGTAAAACGGAGAGAAACACTTGCCATCCGTTGGTTAACGTGATGCATCTGTTCTGTACTCACAGCTTGCGTGATTCATATGTTCTATCCATCCAGCATCCATCTACTGAGATTTCATCCGCTCAAAAAGTTTTGAGCTGCACAAAACTTTTTGAGCAGATGAACTTTCCGCCACGTCCGTTCTACATCTGTGACACATACGGGGAACAAACGTCCGTCGTCATCCGTTAAAAATCTGCTATATCCGCTCGGCATGCGCTGCGCATTCACGCAACTCGCATCCGCTCCAGCAGAAAATGGAAAGAGGGAGGAAGCGAAACGGATGTGGAACGGACATACAGCGTTAGTAGCACGGACATAGAAAGGATGAAAGTGGATGCATCTCGTATAGAAAGCATTAAAACGGAAAAAATGTTTGTATATGGGATGTATCTTGGATATTTAGGATGTCTACAGGATGCAGAAGGACATCTAACGGAAAACCGATATTTCCTATAAAAAGGGGGAGGAAATCACCTGGATCACACTTTCAATCCAGCAGCCCTGGTGTGCAGACCTCTTCAGCCTTGCTCTTGCTCTTCAACATCATCCATTGATCTCCACCATGGATCAACGCACACTCCTTTTGGTAGCCACCATCATTCAACATCAGAACCAAGCCCTCTTCAGACTGTTTCACTTTTTCTATGCAAGGAGAAGAAGGAGACGTCCAAGAGCTGTCTGGGTCCGAAGATGGATCGGGAGAAGAGTGGAGTTTGGACTCTATGACAACCTGATGGTGGAGCTGAGGAATGAAGACACTCGTGCATTCCAGCACTTCATGAGGATGCCTCCAGCCATGTTTGACGAAGTTGTGGAGCAGCTGAGACCCAGGTTGACCAAGGCAAACACCAACTTCCAGCCCAGCCTGGACCCTGGGCTGAAGGTGGCACTGACTCTACGCCACCTGGCTTCTGGGACCATGTACAGAAACATGCAGTATGCCTGGAGGGTGCCACACAACACCATCAGCATTGTGGTCAGAGAAGTGGTGCAGGCCATCATCGAAGAACATGTGGAGGAGCTCCTCAAGTGCCCCACCACTGAACAAGGCTGGAGAAAACTTGCAGAAGAGTAGTATCAGAGTAGTATCACTTTCCCTCCACCGTTGGAGCCATAGATGGGAAGCACGTGGCCTGCAAAGCTCCAGCCAACTCAGGGTCCACTTATTTCAACTACAAGGGCTTCTTCAGTATCATCCTCTTTGCCATGATTGATGCTGACTACAAATTCATGTACATTGATGCTTCAGGCAACGGGTCAGCTTCAGATGGCCAGGTATACAACACCAGTGACCTCAAGGGTGGGCTGGAACACAACCTCATCATGGGTTCCCCAGATCCAGACCCCCTGCCCAACGACACACAAGATGTGCCCTACTTCATCGTGGGGGAGGACGCCTTCTCCCTCAGAACCTACCTCACGAAGCTGTACAGTTCAAGATACCTCACCTGTGAAGAGAGGATCTTCAACTACACGCTGTCCAGGGCAAGACGGGTGGTGGAGAACGCCTTTGGCATCCTGGCCAACAGGTTCCAGATACTTCTCACCACCATGCAGCATGAGGCAAATACTGTGAGGAGCATTGTGGAAGCTTGCTGCATCCTGTACAATCTCATGTGCACCTGCTACCCAGTGTTGCAGAACAGACTTGTGGACCATCAACAAGGGAATGGGGACATGGAGCCTGGTGAATGGAGGCAAGGGCAAAACCTGATAGACACTGTGGATGTACAAGGCCCCAACAGAGCTTCACATGAAGGGAAGAAGCAGCGCAACCTCCTGGGACACTGGTGCAACTCCCCAGCTGGAGCAGTGGAGTGGCAAGACAGGATGGTAGATGCTTAATGGATGCTTCCTTGAGCTTGTCTCATAACACTGATGAGATTGTGCCATGTATGTTGAGTGGCCCTACAATGAACAGGGCATTAATAAAGAGCTTTGTTTATTTTGAAATGTGTTGATCAATGAATAAATTGTTATTGATAAAAAAGGTCCATAGGTGTGGCAGCTGGGAGGGTGGACCTTACAGTCGTACTATGCTTGCACTGGAGGCTTATCTATCCCACAACTATCCTTACCCATCCCACAGCTATTATCCATCCCACAGCTATCCTTGCCCATCCCACAGCTATTATCTATCCCACAGCTCTCCTTGCCCATCCCATAGCTATCCTTGCCCATCCCACAGCTATTATCCATCCCACAGCTATCCTTGCCCATCCCACAAGCATGCAAAGACTTAACCATTTTCTAAAAGTTTCCACCAAGACTTTATTAAGTAAAAGAAATGACCCAAGTGTGTGATAACCTTTATTAATAACAAACTGTAAAAGCAAAATGACCCAAGTAAAGTGTCTCAAGCAAAGATAAAGCCAACAGGTAACAACTCAGTCTCTGGCACTGTTCTCAGTCACTCTGAGGCATGCCCATGGTCTCAGGTGTAAAGGGTCCCGGGACTGTGGAGGTGGCAGTGGCTGGAGTGCTGGTCTGAGACACCACTGGTGTGCCTGGCCCCGAGAGGACAACAGGAGATGGTGTGTGCAGGAAGCTCTCAGACAGCTGGCTCAGGTCCGTGAGGATGAGAGGCCCTTCATCCAGGATCTGGGATGTCAGGCACCGGACCGATGACAGATGTTCTGTTGAGGGGTTTGGCTGTGGGGTGGAGGAAGGAGGAGTGTAGTGGGGCTGTCTGGTCTGCAGCTGGGTGAGGTGAGGCAACGGTGGCATCTGTGGCATCGGTGGCATCGGTGGCGTCGGTGGCATCGGTGGCAGGCGATGAACCTGGGCCTGGACTGGGAAGGGCTGCCTCTGTTGAGGGAAGTCCTGGTAGCCATAGCCTTGGTAGGAGAGGGGCTGTTGAAAACCTTGGAAAGGTTGTGACATCGGCTGGGGTGGAGGAGCAGACCTGGAGTGGGTGGGAGCAGGTTCAGCTGGGCCTGGAGGGTGGTGCAGAAGCCCAGTGATCCTCTCCTTCATCACCTGGTACTGGGGCTTGGGCATGTCCATGAGGATCTGGGTCACATAGGTGAGGAAGGGCTTGCGGTTTGAGGATGGAATCTCGAAGTGTACCAGCTGAGAGAGGAGATCTGTGCTGTTCTTGATTGTGTCCCTGATCTCCAAGAGGACAGTGTGGCTCTGTCCCTCCAGTCTGGCTCTCTGCCTGCTTTCTGTGGAGCTGGGGGTGGGGGTGGGTTGGTCTCTGGTGGCTGCGGCCTCCTCTTGCTCCATCTGCGTCAGGTAGTCCTCCACGTCTTCCGGCATGAGGTGTGCAGCTGTCAGGGGGGTCTCTGTCATGGGGCGCTCTGCAGACACCTGCCTGGACACACTAGCTGTTTCCTGGCTGGAAGAGGAGTGCCTCTCTGTGGGCTGTCTGAGGGAGAGGGTTGATAGAGGGGCTGCTCCTCGGTGGCGGATTTCACCCTGCAGGAAGCTGTACCTGCCCATGATGTAGGTCTCCCAGTCCGTCAGCTTGACAGCGGCCTGGCCGGATCTCTTCAGGTGCAGCTTGCCATTCCAGGTGTGCATATGTTTCCACCATGCCAGGAGGACATCAGAAGTGTAGCCCAGGCTCTCCGCCTTCTCTCTCCAAGCCGCCTGCTTTCTCTTGGTGTCTCGATATACCCTGTGGACCTTCCTCCACAGGTACTCATTCTCCCTCAGCCATTCGAGCACCTCCTCCTCATGGTCCTCTGCAATGGAGTACTGTTTCCTCTTCCCCTTCTCCTTCTCCTTCGATTGCCACTTCCTCCCTCTGGCAGGGCCTTTAGGGCCCTCATCAGCAGGGCTTTGAGGGCCTTGGGGCTGGTCCACCACACCAGCAGCAGTAGCAGCACCAGCAGCAGCAGGACCAGCAACAGAAGCACCAGCACCAGCAGCTGCACCAGCAAAAGCACCAGCAGCAACACCAGCAGAAGCACCAGCAGGAGAAGCACCAGCAGCATCAGCAGCACCAGCAGAAGCACCAGCAGAAGCACCAGCAGCAGCAGTGTCAGCACCAGGGGGTGGGATAGTGGTTCTGTCCTTCTTGCCAGGGCTGGCTGGAGAAGGCACATGGTCTTCTTCCCCATGGTCTCTGATGAAGATGTCTCTGGCAGCAGGTCTTTCCTCTGAATGGTGACCTGCTTGCGAGCTGCCTCCTTTTATCTGCACGGAGCTTACGCAATACATCCTCCCCGCATGTGCAGTGAATGCTTTGCATCCGCTATGCAACCGCTAGGCATATGTGATGCATCCACATCATCCGCTACGCATCTGCTACACATCCGTTCCATCCGCTATGCATCCGTTCCATCCTCTACACATCCGTTCCGTCCGCTATGCGTCCGCTTTGCTGTTCTCCCCCCGAAGCCCTGCGGACGTGCCATCCGCTTCCATCCACTTCCATCCGCTAGGCTTCCGTTGAGCATCCGCTTAACATCCTGGCTACGTCCTCTCCCTGTCCGTTCCTTTCCGTTGTTGTCCGCTCTGTTTATGCAAATTTTTGCCCCTTTTGAGAGCGGATAACAATGGATGGAAAATTTGCTCGTCCGCTGTGTCCTTTTTAGATATGTTTTGCATCCGTCGGCCAGTGTGACCTAGCCTTAAAGCAGATTGTCTTTATTTAGATTTCCATGCAAGTCTGAAACAATGTATGTGCTTTAGATTCCTTAAGGCATTATTTTTTTGAAGATCCCTAGTGATTAAATTAGGTATAATGCTAAACCACACTCACAGACAGCCACACATTTTGTCATTTAAAATTATCCTTGGACTGTGTTAACAGTTGAAACACTACTTTGCAGATGACTCACAATATAAGCTTCCTCCAATATCAGCTTCCTCCAATATCAGCTTCTAAATGTGCAGACTATTTGTTATTAAAGGCCTTATTTCAAAAAATATACTGTATAAAAAAACTACTATTAAGCCACTTTTTAAGGAGAGATAAATTGAAAAGTATCAAAATTTGTGCTGAACGATTTGGAACTTCACAAAATTTTTTGGATTAAATACTTTTCTGCTTTCCTAGGTGGTAATTTAGAAGTCTGATCATTTCAGTATACTCAGGAAAAGAGCAGCAACAAACAGCATTGTATTATTTCAACTGTAAGTTGATGTAATGCTATATCTTGATAGATAAACCAATTTTTTTGCAGTAAGTTTATTAGAGATTATTTCATACAAGTAAAATTTATACAATTACAAAATAAAGAGATACATTAAAGAAAACAAAAAAGATGCAAAAATATTAAAAAAAGAAAGAAAAACAATCCTTATTCTTAATCCCCAATGAGCATAATCAATATCCTCTCATGGGAGCATAATCAACATCAAAATCTTAAACAACTCCATTCCAGTGTCTAATCCATGTGAAACTTTTCAAAGCCTAGAATAATGATCCTCTTTCCATATATTCTAAATATAGAAATATTTAAACTGTTTTTTAAAGGATTGAAGGGCAGTTCCCCCAATCTTCTATATATAACAGCGAAATACCACTTACACATCATCATAAAATCTCTAGAACCCTAAAGCCTACAAACTTGAAATTTGGCAAATATGTTCCTCTTTGGCTTCTAAAAAGGATTTTTCAAAATGACCATCAGATCATTACTATTTCATATATTATTAACACATTCTGATGCTAAGCAATTCTAAACCCCTCCCATCTGAAAAACACAAGCAGAGGAGAGGAGTTTCAATTTCAGTTTTAGTTTCACAGCAGCAAGCAGCTTTAGTACAGAACAGTTGACCTAAGCCATGCCCAGGCTCCTTGCTGTCTCCTTCTTGCTCACACAGCAAATACTGTTTCAGTTTCCAAACAGCCCTCAACTCTCTCACACACTGACAGGACACTAGCCAGATGAATACTGATGGATGCTGGTAGGCAGAGACAGAATTTTTTTCTTCTTATTTTCCTCCCAAAAAACTAAGCCTAATCACATAGTTTCATAGCAAAGCACGGGTATCCAGATAGTTATTTAAATAATTGGGAAAGTCTAAATGTTTTTGATTGTTCAAGAAAATCAAAGAACTGAAAACAATAAAAATAAAAAAGAATTTTAAAAAGCCAAAGAATTGAGAGAGAGAGATGAGCCATGCAGACTTGAAGTCCATTACAATGTTATATGTATAATGGAACCAAGTAATTCAAAGCCAATTAAAAGCTGACCAATTCATCCCCCAAATTCCAAAAAAGCTGCACGGAACACATATGAGCCATGATGGCACAGTGGTTAGAATGCAGTAGTGCAAGCTAATTTTGCTGACTGCTGACTGCCAGCCGTTTGGCAATTCGAGTCTCAGGCTTCCATTCATCTTTCCAAGGTTGCTAAAATGAGGACCCAGATTGTTGGAGACAATATGCTAATTCTGTAAACTGCTTTGAGAGAGCTTATTTATTTATTTAACATATGGCAAATACATGGAGTTATAATAGTTCAAATGATAATGTCCGGTCCACCCACCGATTCAAGGAGAGGGTGGTCTATACTGAAAAAATCAAACATTGAGCTGATGTAAATGTCACACTGAACCAACGGATGCAAAGAGGATGTAAAATGGACAAAAAACCTTGCCATACGTTGGTTAACGCGATGTATCCGTTCTGTACTCACTGCCTCCGTTTTGTTTCCTCTCTATCCGTCCAGCATCCGTTTATGGACGTTTCATCCACTCCAAAAGTTTTGGGCTGCCTAAAACTGGTACTGCTGGTACTGTGGATCCACCATTTCCTTGAGGGTCTGGTTGACATAGGTGAGGAAGGGCTTGCGGTTGGAGGATGAGGAGTCGGTGTGGACCAGCTGAGAGAGGAGATCTATGCTGGTGCGGATGGTGTCCCTGATCTCCAGCTGGACATTGTGGCTCTGCCCCTCCAGCTGTCCGGCTCTCTGCCTTTCTGCGGAGGCGGAGCTGGGGGTGGTGGATGCGGCTAGAACTGTGGTGGACTCAATGTCTCCTTTCTCCCACCACACCAGGGAGTCCTCTACGCACTCCACCATGCTTACCACACCTGTCCGCGGGTTCTCCGCCGTGGCACGCTCCACAGAAACCTGCCTGGAGACAGGGACTGACTCTCGGCCGGAAGAGGACTGGGTGGCAGCAGGCTGCCTAAGAGAGAGGGTAGTGAGAGGGGCTGCTGGTGCTCCTCAGTGGCGGATCTCACCCTCCAGGAAGCTGCACCTAGCCATGACGTAGGTCTCTCTGTCTGTCAGCTTCACAGTGGACTGGCCAGATTTTTTCAGGTGCAGCTTCCCATACCAGGTGTGTATATGTTTCCACCAGCCGAGGAGCACCTCTGAAGTGTAACCCATACTCTCTGCCCTCTCTCTCCAAGCAGCCTGCTTCCGCTTGGTGTCCCTGTACAGCCGGTGTCCCTTCCGCCACAGATAGTCGTTCTCTCTCAGCCACTCCAGCACCTCATCCTCGTGCGTCTCCACAATGGAGTATTGCCTCCTCTCCCGTTGTCACATATGCCTCTTCCTCCCTTTGGCAGGACCAGATGGGCCCTCATCAGAGGGGCTCCCAGGTAGTAGGGGCTGCTCCTCCACACCACCAGCAGCAGCAGCACCAGCAGGATCATCATCATCATCATCATCATCCTCACCAGCAGGATCATAATCATCATCATCATCATCAGCAGCAGCAGCAGCAGCAGCAGGAACACCAGGACCAGGATCAGCAGCAGTAGAGTAAGCACCAGCAGGGCCAGCAAGTCCAGGAGCACGAGCAGGACCAGGAGCACGAGCAGGACCAGGAACACGAGTGGGACGAGAAGGACGAGCAAGACCAGGAGCACGAGCAGGACGAGCAAGTCCAGGAGCAAGAGCAGGTCGAGCAGGACCAGGAGCAGCTTCAACAGAGTAAGCACCAGCAGAAGCACCACCGCCAGGAGCAGCTTCAGCAGAAGCCCCAGCAGAAGCAGAGTCAGGGGCAGGGGGCGGGAGGTTGGCCCTGTCCCTCTTGCCAGGAATGGCGGCAGGTTGCTGAGGCTTTCGCTTCCTCCCCATGGTTGTGGGGTTGCTGGCTGGCAGGGAGGCTGGCAGGCACCAAGGCTGGCAGGAAGCCTGGCAGGAAGGCTGGCAGAAAGCCTGGCAGGAAGGCAGGCAGGCAGGCAGGCACCAAGGCTGGCTGGAAGGCAGGCTGGCAGGGCAGGCAAGGAACTCGAAGTGTCCAGCAGCAGGTCTTTCCTCGGAATGGTGGCCATGTGAGAGCTGCTTCCCTTTATATCCGGGGGGCTTACGTATTACTTCCCCCCCGCATGTGCAATTAACGCTCGGCATCCATTCCGCTTCCGCTGTGCATCCGCTAGGCTTCCGCTGTGCATCCGCTTTATCCGCTGTGCATCCACTGTGCATCCGCTTCATCCATTCGGCGTCCGTTCTGCATCCACTGTATCTGTTCTGCGTCCGCTTCGCTGAGGCCCCCTGGAAGCCCAGCGGTTGCGCCATCTGCTCCCATCTGCTCCCATCCGCTGGGCTTCCATTCCGCATCCGCTTTCCATCCGCCCTGCATCCTCCCCGCGTCCGTGTTATCCGCTCTGGTTATGCAAATTTTTGCCCCTTTTGAGAGCGGATAACAACGGATGGAACATTTTGCTCGTCCGTTGTGTCCATTTTGCATCCGTTGGCCAGTGTGACATAGGCTTAAGCTCTTGATGGACATTTGGACACAATGTGATGGATATTTTGTCGAGGACCACAGACCCTGAGAGGTAGAGTCAAGAATCCACTTAAACAATGAGTCCTGGTATATACTGTGTTGGATATGGATCCTGTTCAGAGCTGACCAATGCTGGCGAGGAAGGTCAAAACATGGCACCATTTGCATAGGGTCATCTATGTAACTGCCTGTATCTGGATGTTTAGCAGCCTGTTTGGCTTTCCACTGTATACTGATGTCAAACTTGTTAGACAGCTGTTGAGTGAGTGCCAGAGAGGGCTTCCTGGATTTAAGCCTGCCAAATGACAGATTAGGAAGATCAACGTGCACAGGGAAGAAGTCGGTTTCTCATAATTTTGTTGTACTCCTTCACTAAGGCTTCCTAACTTCGTAGAGGTGATGTTTCAATGTGGCTCAGGATGGGGAGCCATTAAATAGGAGTAGATTTTATGCAACTGCTTATGATCCTCATTGTATTATTTAGTCTAGCATTGATCTTGCTAATGTGGGAATTATTAAGCCAAACAGGGGGACAGAATTCAATTGTGGAGTAGGAGAGAAGCTTATAAAGCACTGTGGAGAGAGAGCTATAAGTCTGCTATTACTAAATGGGTAATTTGACAATCTCTCCTTAACTCCAGAGAGATTTCAGCTACCTGATTCCTTGCAACTGGGCAGTTTTCAGCTGAACATGTTCCTCTCTTTTAACAGTTTGCCATTAGGCTTACCAGATCAAACTGATTAATGAGAATAATATTTACTTGAAACCACTGTATTGTTTACCTATAGTTTTGTAAACCAATTCAAATGCAAGTTATCTCTTTTTAAAGTTTTATTGCATTAGGATTTAACAGGGAACACCTTGCCAAATTAAAGCTGTTTATTTGATCCAATCAATTTCAAATTTCCAGGAGCATTCCATTTTATGGCACATTCTTCTCCCTATTCCCTGAACTGTGCATCTTTAAATATTTTGAAATTAGAAAAATAAGGAAAAGCAATATTGTTTCAGTAAGTGAATGGTGCCTTTAATGTACTAGTTTTTTCATTGTTGATTTCTGATTCTTATGTCTTTAATGTACTTTTTAGATTTACTTGTACCATCCAGGATCTATAAGCATTGGGGAAGGTTACAAACATTCTTAAATAATTGAATGAATTAATTAATTTAATGACTATTTCCTTTCTATTGTCAATTTAAAATGAAAAATGAAGACTGCTTATAGGTTTTCTAGGGAAAAGAAGTAAACCTGGGTTTACAACCAATTCCCTAAGATTGTCCTTAATAAAAACCCTCTCCCCACTGAGCATTAATTCAAACCTTTCCAATTTAAGGAGATGACAGAAAAGCCAACAGACTTTTATAGGAGCCAAAAAGGATTTTGTCAGATGTACAGTACATATTATGTAAGATCCAACTATAAACTGAAACAGCTGTGTCCATATTAATCTTTGATATAGCAAAGCAAATACAGTATCTAAATTGTGTGTTTCCTTTTGTGGTATTTCTTAGCTGCATTTTTTTTTAATCTGGAGGAAACAGGTAGAATTGGTGTTTGGGCTTGAAGGGCTAATACTATGAAACTTTTTGTTTCTATTTAATAGTGCAGCATTTCAAAATGACAATATATCTTTAAAACACAGAGAAGCAGCAAACATCTTCAGCTTCCGGATACTATTATTCAGGGAGTGCTAAAAAAATAAAATCTTACAACTTGGAGGCATGAAGGGACTGCATGCATCAGGGACTCTCATGATCTCAATATGAATTAAAATTATCTTTTATGAGAAGTAATTACATTCTTACCCATCTCCAAAAGCCAAACAGACCCTGCCAGTGGAAAAGGATATATCATTTGCAAAAGGAATATTATGAACAGTGTGCTTCACTTTTTGACACTTTGCTAATAAAATATGGCTAAAGAACTGGATGATTGAAAGACAAACATACTGGTCAAAGGTCCTGTAAGGGGCACTATGAAATGAACATAATTTTCTTGTGCGGGGAATTATGGGCTAGGCTACCCTTGGAAATTCAGACATTTAAAATTCTTACACAGAAGTAGTGGTGAAACACAACAGTATTTTTTTTTAAATCAAAGAAAGCAATTACCTATATAATAGCTTTATAGGTTTATGTGCACTGAAACACTGCAACTGACACTCAAAGGTTGCTACTCACCAAAGATTTTTGTTAGTCGATTCTCATGTGCAACTATCTTGCTTTGGACTGTACTGAAAGGAGCCAGCTTGCCAGAGGATTGCTATACCTACACTCTGAGTGTCTCATGAGAAATAAAAATTGAAATCAACCTGTCACTATATCAATTGATTTTATTCTAAAGACAATTGCAGCAATCTTTGGATAATCACATTTCGTTGAGACAGATAAAATTATTTAAGTGTACAAACCTTTTCTAGATGTGCATACATCAATAAACTATATATCAATAAACTAATCCCCCTATGGAAGCAGAAGGTCTGAATTAATTTCCTATCAGAAAACATCTTATATTGGTCTTCCCCTTTTTAAAATAAGCCAGCAAATGCTCCTCCCAAAGATTAGGGAGGAACTACCAATAGCTTTTCCAGGTTTCAAATGACTTTGGTAAAAACAATGAGTTAATTCAGGGGTCCCCAACCACCAGTACAGGTCCATAGATCATTTTGTACCAGGCCGCAAAGAATGAATAATCGTGATTAAAATATATATTTTATATTAGCTAAAGCTAAGAAGCCCTTTACTATTGGGGAAAAATTGATTTTGCCGGTCCTTGAAAAAATGTTTCTGCATGAAACTGATCCCTGGTACAAAAAAGATTGGGGACCACTTAATTAATTTAAAGTAGGAGCATCTCAATACTTCTCCACCCTCTCTTTCTTATTTAGTGTGAGGGGCTCTTAAGATTTCTAACATTGTTTCGAAGAGAAAATGACTTCAACCAGACTTTTATTGAATACATTTTGTTATCAGAAGATGGGGACAGATCAAACATTAGACCTGCAAAATAAAACAGTACAACATACTTTCTAGTGAGATATTTTTATGGTCAACACTGTAGATTTTCCTATTCTTTATGATTTCGGTAGTTTCTATGCAGGAGCTACAAAAGCTAAAGGGATTGTCACATAGGCCGACGGATGCAAATAGTATATAAAAAGGACACAGCGGTTGAGAAAATTTTCCATCCGTTGTTATCCGCTCTCAAAAGTGCCCCAAATTTGCATAAACAGAGCGGACAACAACAGAAAGGAACGGACGGGGGGAGGACGTAGCCAGGATGTAAAGCGGATGCTCTACGGAAGCCTAGCGGATGGAAGTGGATGGAAGCGGATGGCACATCCGCAGGGCTTCCGGGGGAGCACAGCAAAGTGGATGCGCAACGGAAGGAACGGATGCAGAGCGGATACCGAGCGGGTACAGCGGATGCATCACGGAAGCCTAGCAGATGCCTAGCGGATGCAAAGTGTTCACTGCGCATGCGGGGAGGATGCATTGCGTCAGCCCCGCGGATATAAAGGGAAGCAGCTCGCAAGCAGGTCACCATTCAGAGGAAAGACCTGCTGCCAAACACATCTCCACCAACAACCATGGGGAAGAAGAGGAAGCCTGTGCCATCTGCTGCCAGCCCTGGCAAGAAGGACAGGGCCACCACCCCACCCCCTGGCCCTGACTCTGCTTCTGCTGGGGCTTCTGCTGCTCGGGCTGACTCAGCTGGTTCTGAGGCTTCTGCTGGTGCTGCTCCTGGTGCTGGTGCTCCTGCTGGTGCTTACTCTGCTGGCGCTGCTCCTGGTGCTGGTGCTTGTGCTGGTGCTTACTCTGCTGGCGCTGCTCCTGGTGCTGGTGCTTCTGCTGGTGCTTACTCTGCTGGTGCTGCTCCTGGTGCTGGTGCTTCTGCTGGTGCTTACTCTGCTGGCGCTGGCCCTGGTGCTGGTGCTTACTCTGCTGGCGCTACTCCTGGTCCTGCTGGTGCTGCTGGTCCTGCTGGTGCTCCTGGTCCTGCTGGTGTTGCTGGTGCTTGATCTGCTGCTGCTGATCCTGGTCCTGCTTTTGCTGCTGCTGTTGTTATTGCTACTGCTGGTGGTGGTGGTGTGGTGGAGCAGCCCCTAGAAACTTAAAGCCCCTCTGGTGAGGGCCCAGAAGGCCCTGCCAGAGGGAAGAAGAGGCATATGTGAGATAAGGATAGGAGGCAATGCACCATCAAAGGGGAACATGAGGATGAGGTGCTCAAATGGCTGAGGGAGAATGAGTTCCTCTGGCGGAAGGGACACAGGCTCTATCGAGACACCAAGAGGAAGCAGGCGGCTTGGAGAGAGAAGGCGGAGAGCCTGGGCTACACTTCGGAGGTCCTCCTCGGGTGGTGGAAGCACATGCACACCTGGTATGGGAAGCTGCACCTCAAGAAGTCTGGCCAGGCCGCGGACAAGCTCACAGACCAGGAGACCTACGTGATGGCCAAGTGCAGCTTCTTGGAGGATGAGATCCGCCACCGAGGAGCAGCCCCTCTTTCTACCCTCTCTCTCAGGCAGCCCACAGAGAGCCAGTCCTCTTCTGGCCAAGAGTCAGCTCCTGTGTCCAGGCAGGAATCTGTGGAGCATCCCACGACGGAGACCCCCCCCCAACAGCTGCACTCCCCGTGCTGGAGTGCATGGAGGACACCCTGATGCAGTGGGAGCAAGGACAGGGCACTGCCACCAGAGAACAACCCACCCCCACCCCCAGCTCCACCTCCACAGAAAGCAGGCAGAGAGGCAGACTGGAGGGGCAGAGCCACACTGTCCTGCTGGAGATCATGGACAACATCAAAAACAGCGTAGATCTCCTCTGTCAGCTGGTACACACCGATATACCATCCTCAAACCGCAAGCCCTTCCTCACCTACGTCAACCAGACCCTCATGGACATGTCCGAATCACATTACCAGGTGATAAAGGAGAGGATCACAGGTCTTCTGCACAACCCTCCAGGCACAGCTGAACCTGCTCCAACCCAGTCCAGGTCTGCTCCTCCATCCCAGGTGATGTCACAGCCCTTCCAAGGTTTTCCACAGGCCCTCACCTACCAAGGCTACGGCTACCAGGAGTTCCAGCAGCACAGGCAGCCCTTCCCAGTCCAGGCACAGGTACATCGAATGTTACCGATGCCACCGATGCCACCCACGCCACCGATGCCACCCACACCAAAGATGCCACCCATGCCTCCTCGCTCAGCTGCAGACCAGACAGCCCCACTACACTCCTCCTTCCTCCACCCCAAAGCCAAGCCCGGACTCATAACATCTGTCATCGGACTTGGGACTGACACCCCATGTCATGGAGGAAGGGGCTCTCAACATCACAGGACTGAGCCAGCTCTTTGAGAGCTTCCTCCACACACCATCCCCTGTTGTCCTCTCGGGGCCAGGCACCCCAATGGCGCCTCAGAACAGCACTCCAGCAGCAGCCCCATCCACAGCACCTGGACCCTTCACCCCTGAGACTATGGACACGCCTCAGAGTGACTGAGAAGAGTGCCAGAGACTGGGTTGCTATCTGTTGACTTTATCTTTGCTTGGGACACTTGGGTCATTTTGCTTTTACAGTTTGTTCTTAATAAATTTTATCTTTCCTTCACACACTTGCTTCAGTTCTTTTACTCAATAAAATCTTGGTGGAAACTTTGAGAAATGGTTTAAGCCTTTGCATGCTTGTGGGATGGGTAAGGATAGCAGTGGGATGGGCAGGGATACCTGTGGGATGGGTAATAGCTGTGGGATGGGTAATAGCTGTGGTATGGGTTAGGTTACCTGCGGGATGGGTAATAACTGTGGGATAAATAAACCTCCAGTGCAAGCATAGTGTGACTGTATGGTCCACCCTCCCAGGTGCCACACCTATGGCCCTTTATTATCAATAACAATTTAATCATTCATCAACACATTTCAACATAAACACAACTCTTTATTAAATGCCCTGTTCATTGTAGGGCCACTCAACATACATGGCACAATCTCATCAGTGTGATGAGACAGGCTGAAGGAAGCATCCATTAAGCATCTACCATCCTGTCTTGCCACTCCACTGCTCCAGCTGGGGAGTTGCACCAGTGTTTCAGGAGGTTGCACTGCTTCTTCCCTTCATGTGAAGCTCTGTTGGGGCCTTGCACATCCACAGTATCTATCAGGCTTCGCCCTTGCCCCCATTCACTAGGCTCCATGTCCGCATTGCCTTGTTGGTGGTCCACGAGCCTGTTCTGCAAGACTGGGTAGTGGGTGCGCATGAGATTGTGCAGGATGCAGCAAGATTCCATGATGTTCCTCATGGTCTCTGGGCAATGCTGTACGGTGGTGAGAAGTACCTGGAACCTGTTGGCCAGGATGCCAAAGGCGTTCTCCACCACCCGCCTTGCCCTGGACAGCCTGTAGTTCAAGATCCTCTCTTCACGGGTGAGGCATCTGGAAGTGTAGGGTTTCATGAGGTAGGTTCTGAGGGAGAAGGCGTCATCCCCCATGATGAAGTAGGGCACATCTTGTGTGTCGTTGGACAGGGGGTCTGGATCTGGGAAGCCCATGATGAGTTTGCATTTCCAGCCCCTCCTTGAGGTCACTGGTGTTGTATACCTGGCCATCTGAAGCTGACCCATTGCCTGAAGCATCGATGTACATGAAGTTGTAGTCATTATCGACCATGGCGAAGAGGATGATGCTGAAGAAGCCCTTGTAGTTGAAATAAGTGGATCCTGAGTTGGCTGGAGCTTTGCAGGCCACTTGCTTGACATCTATGACTCCAACGGTGTGGGGGAAGTTCCACTTCTGATACCACTGCTCTGCAACTTTCTTCCAGGCTTCTTCAGTGGAGGGGCACCGGGGGAGCTCCTCCAGGTATTCTTCGATGATGGCCTGCACCATTTCTCTGACCACAATGCTGATGGTGTTGTGTGGCACCCTCTAGGCGTACTGCATGCTCCTGTACGTGGTCCCGGAGGCCAGGTGGCGCAGAGTCAGTGCCACCATCAGCCCAGGGTCCAGGCTGGGCTGGAAGTTGGTGTTTGCCTTGTTCAACCTGGGTCTCAGCCACTCCAAAATTTCATCAAACATGGCTGGTGGCATCCTCATGAAGTTCTGGAATGCACGAGAGTCTTCGTTCCTCAGCTCCATCATCAGCTTGTTATACAGTCCGTACTCGGCTCTTCTTGCGATCCATCTTCGGACCCAGACACTTCTTGGATGCCTCCTTTTCTTCCCATAGAACAGGTGAAAGAGCCTGTAGAGGGCTTCACACTGTTGTAGAACGATGGCGGCTACCAAAAGGAGTGTGTGATGATCCACGGTGGAGATGACTGGATGCTGTGGAAGAGCAAGAGCAAGTGCAAGACAAAGGCTGAAGAGGTCTGCACCGCAGGGCTGCTGGACTGAAAGTGAGATCCAGATGATTTCCTCCCCCTTTTTATAGGAAATATAGGTTTTCCGCTAGGTGTCCTTTTGCATCCTCTAGACATCTTGCAGACATCCTAAATATCCAAGATATGTCCCCTATACGAACATTTTTTCCGTTTTAATGCTTTGTATGCGAGCTGCATCCGCTTTCATCCTTTCTCCGTCCGTGCTACTAACGCTGCATGTCCGTTCCGCGTCCGTTTCACTTCCTCCCTGTGTCCGTTTTCTGCTGGAGCGGATGCGAGTTGCGGGGATACGCAGCAGATGCCTAGCGGATATAGCGGACGCGTAACGGATGACGACAGACATATAACGGATGTTCCACGTATGCGTAGCGGATGTATAATGGACGCGTTGTATACTTTATCTGATCAAAAAGTTTTGTGCAGCTCAAAACTTTTTGAGCGGATGAAATGTCAGTAGACGGATGCTGGATGGATAGAGAGTATGAAAAATGGACGTAGTGAGTACAGAACGGATGCATCACGTTAACCAACGGATGGCAAGTGTTTCTCTCCATTTTACATCCTCTTTCCATCCGTTGGTGCTGTGTGACATGGGCTGAAGCCATGGATTATAACAAAAACATTTTGCAGCAATATAACTTTAGTGAAATTGAACCAGTGGTAAGATTCAAAAATTTTTACTGCCGGTTCTGTAGGTGTAGCTTGGTGGGCGTGGCAGGTGAAGGATACTGTAAAATCTCCAATCTGAAGAGGTATATACCAGTTCTCCATACTGCTGAAAACTTCTTCTACCGGTTCTCCAGAACCTGCTGAATACCACCTCTGGATTGAACTGCCACTGCTTGATCATTTTAAGATAATTGCTTCTTAAAATGATCAAGCAGTTTTATTGTTTATTTTTCCTTTTCTACCTACAAAGACAAAGAAATGAATACCAGGATCCAAAGGTAGGAAGACTAATGAAAAATATAAGCCAGAGAAAGAATTGGGAGATCTTTAGGAGCAGCTCTACCTTTACAATTGGAGGGAAAAAATGAAGCAGGGATGCCAGAGATGCTGAAACTACAATACTTGTGAGACTTACTAATAAATATCTGTCATGGGAAAAAGTCTATAACATAGCTGAATCAAAGAATTTTCAGCAATTCCAAATTTCTTTTATCTCTTATGGTATCAGAGCAAAAAGATTAGGTTACAAGAGTAGACGGTATCTCTCTATTCCAATGAAAACCCTGCTAATAACACTGGAAGTTTAGACATCTTAAAAAATAAAATGTAATGGCTATGCTAATCTTGGAAGATGGTCTGTTGTGCATCAGATCTGTACTACTTCATGGATATGCTCATGTTTTAGGTTCAGACCTATACCACTAGAATCAAAAGAAATAAAATACCTTGAGTTGCCATGGGCGAATAGGCAGCAATATAAATTCAATAAATAAATAAATAAATTACAAAGCTTCAGAATCAAAACTTCAATGCAGTGACTAGACAATGCAGAATGTGATATCCTATAACCACAGACGACAGAGGATAAAATATAATGAACATACTTTTCAACCCAAATATCAATGGCTTTATACTGCATGTATGTATAAAGATGTGTGCTGAAAAATATCTAATTAATGGTATATTCTCATCTTATGTATAATGTAAGACATAAAAGAACATATGTTTGATGCTCAAAGTCAAATAAAATTATTATGACAACTTTTATAAACCAAATTTAGTTTTCAAACAAGGGAAGCAAGCAGAAAGAGAAGGTGCATTGTGAAAGAACAAATTGGATTATACTGAAAATACAGGCAAACAACTCTGTGCAAATAATACATCAAATAGAATTATTTTGTTGGTGGTGGTTGTGAGGTCATTGACCCATCACAACCCCATGGACAATGTTCCTCGAGGCCTTCCCGTCCTCAACCATCTTTTGGAGTCCATTTAAGCTCATACCTCATGCTTCAGTGACTCCATCCAGCCATCTCATTCGCTGTCATTCCATTCTTCTATTGCCCTCAATCTTTCCCAGCATTAGGCTCTTCTCCAGGGAGTCCTTCCTTCTCATTAGGTGGCCAAAGTATTTGAATTTCATCTTTAGGATCTGGCTTTCTAAAGAGCAGTCAGAGTTGATCTCCTTTAGGAGATCCTCTAGGACTGACCGGTTTGATCACCTTGCAGTCCAAAGGACTTGCAGGAATCTTCTCCAGCACCATAGTTCAAAGACCCCAATTATTTGGCGCTCACAGCCTTTCTCATGATCCAACTTTCACAGCTATTCATTACAACTGGGGAAACCATAGCCTTGACTGTACACACTTTTGTTGGCAGAGTGATGTTTTTTAGTATGCTGACTAGATTTGTTATAGCTTTCCTCCCCAGGAGCAAGTGTCTTTTAATTCCTTGACTGCAGTCCCCATCTGTGGTGATCTTGGAGCCCAGGAAGATAAAATCTGTCACTACCTCCCTTTCTTCTCCATCTATTGATGGAGGCCAGGAATTGAGAGGGCCAGATGCCATGATCTTAGTTTTCTTAATGTTGAGTTTCAAGCCAACTTTTGCACTCTCCTCCTTCACTCGCATCAAGAGGTTTTTTAGTTCATTTTCTACCATTAGAGTAGTATCATCTGAATATCTGAGGTTGTTGATATTTCTCCCAGCAATTTTAATTCCAACTTGTGATTCATCTAGCCCTGCCTTTTTCATGATGTGTTCTGCACATAAGTTAAATAGGCAGGGCAGCAATATGCAGCCTTGCTGGACTCCTTTCCCAATTTTGAACCAATCAGTGATTCCGTGTCCAGTTCTCACTGTTGTTTCTTGACCCACATATAGGTTTCTCAAATCAGATGGTCTGGTACTGCCATCTCTTTAAGAACTTGCCACAGTTTGTTGTGATCCACATAATCAAAGGTTTCAGCATAGTCAATGAAGCAGAAGTAGATGTTTTTTTTCTCTATGATCTAGCGTTGGCAATTTGATCTCTAGTTCTTCTGCCTCTTCAAAATTCTGCCTGTACTTCTGATAGTTCTTGATCCACATACTGCTAGAGTCTAGCTTGTAGGATTTTAAGCATAACTTTACCAGCATGTAAAATGAATGCAATGATGAGATGGTTTGAACATTCTTTGGCATTGCCTTTCTTTGGAATTGGAGTAAGCTGACCTTTTCCAATCCTGTGGTCACTGTTGAGTTTTCCAAATTTGCTGGCAAACTGAGTATAGCACTTTAACTGAATTGTCTTTTAAGACTTTGAATAACTCAGGTGGAATACTATCACCTCCACTAGCTTTGTTATTACTCAGATTTCCAAAGGCCCATTTCTCTTCGGATTCTAGGATGTCTGGCTTGAGGTCAGTGACCACCCCATTGTGATTATCCGGAACATTAAGCTTGTTCTTGTATAGTTCTTGTAATTTTGCCCCCTCTTTTTAATCTCTTCTGTCTCTGTTAGCTCCCTGCCATTTTGGTCCTTTATCATGCCTTTCTTTGCATGAAACATTCCCTTCATATCTCCAATTTTCTTGAAGAGATCTCTGGTCCTCCCTATTCTATTGTTTTCTTCTATTTCTTTGCAATATTCATTTAAGAAGGCATTTTTATCTGTTTTAGTTATTCTCTGGAATTCTGCATTCAATTGCATGTACCTTTCTCTTTTAGCCTTGCCTTTTGCTTCCCTTCTTTCCTCAGCTATTTGCAATGCTTCATCAGACAGCCGTCTGATTTCTTGAATTTCTTTTTCTTTGGGATGGTTTTAGTTGCTATCTCTTGTACAATATTGCAAACCTCCATAATTCCTCAGGCACTCTGTTTATCAGATCAAACTTCTTAAATCTATTTGTCACCTCTACTCATCAGGGATATGATTTCAGGGTGGGATTCTACCGGTTCTGTCCAGCTCTGTAGAACTGGTAGCTTTGAAGAGCAGTAGACATAGAACCAGTTCTATGTCTGCTGGTGTTTTGGCCCACCTGCTTGTGCAGGCTCTTACCTGACCTTTATTTACTGCTTTTTCAACCTCAGCTGCTTTGCCCGGCAAAGCTACAGTTGAAGAAGCAGGAAAAAGTGCTTTTTCAACCACTGCGCACCTGCGCGCAGCGCTAAGCAGTTGTCCAGGCAGCAAGCTGACGATTTACACATGCGCACAGTACATGTCAGGCACACATGCCCGTGAAGCGCGAGTCACACATAAATCGTAAATCACCAAACCGGTAGTTACACTGGTCAGATCCCACCCCTGTATGATTTAGTTCATATCTGAGTCGCCTGGTGCTTTTCCCTACTTTCTTCAATTTAAGCCTAAATTTTGCAACGAAAAGCTCATGATCTGAGTCACAGTCAGCTCCTAGTCTTGTTTTTACTGACTTTATATAGCTTCTCCATCTTTGACTGAAGAGCACAGTCAATCTGATTTCTCTGTTGACCGTCTGGTGATTTCCATGTGTAGAGTTATCTCTTGGGTTGTTGTAAAAGAGTGTTTACTAGAATCATTGTATTATCTTGACAAAATTCTACCAGCCTGTGCCCTGTTTTGGCCTGTGTCCTCCAAGGCCAAACTTGCCTGTTATTCCGGTTATCTTTTGGCTTCCTACTTTAGCATTCCAATCCCCCATGAATGATAAGGACATCATTTTTTGGGTGTTAATTCTATTAGGTGCTGTAGGGCTTCATAGAACCGGTCAATTTCATCCTCTTCAGCACCAATGGTTAGGTCATGGACTTGGATTACTGTGATGTTGAATATTTTGCTTTGATTCAAACTGAGATCATTCCGTCATTTTGGGGATTGTATCCCAGTATTGATTTTCCTACTCTTTTATTGACTTTGAAGGCTACTCCATCTCTTCTGAGGGATTCTTACCCGTGGTAGTATACCTGATGGTCATCTGAATTAAATTCACCCATTTTAATTCGCTGATTCTTAAAGTACCAATATTCAGTCTTGTCATCTCTTGTTTGACCACGTCCAGCTTGTCTTGATTCATGGATCTTACATTCCAAGTTTCTATGGAGAATAGATCTTTATAGCATCAGACTTTCCTTTCACCACCAGATGCATCCACAACTGAGCATCCTTCGGCTTTGGCCCAGTTGCTTCACTCTTTCTGGCGCTACTACTACTAACCCTCTGCTCTTCCCCAATAGCATATGGGGAAGCAACTGGGCCAAAGCCGAAGGATGCTCAGTTGTGGATGCATCTGGTGGTGAAAGGAAAGTCTGATGCTTCTGACCTGAGGGGCTCATCTTCCAGCGTCATATCTTTTTGCCTTTTGGTATTGTCCATTGGGTTTTCATGGCAAAGATACTGGAGTAGGTTGCCATTTCCTTCTACAGTGGATCACATTTTTTTGGAGTTCTCTTCTATGACCTGTCTGTCTTGGGTGGCCATGCTGGCATAGTTCATAGCTTCATTGAGCTACGCAATCCCCTTCACCACAACAAGGCAGAAACACATGAAGGAGTTGTTTGCTGATTTGCTTTTTTTGCACATTATCAAATATTTTCACAAACCACATAAAACTTTTAAAGGCACTTTTGGAATGGGTTTAATAATTTACAAATTTGTTCCCTCTGGCTAACTACCATAAAATATTTAAAATATTATTTACTTCTTTGTTGTTGCACATTTTATTTAACAAATGTTGATTAAACTGAGGAATGTTACATAAACACATCAGCTGGAGAAATTACAAGCCCACCCAAATAACTGCAAAGTCACATAAAAATCCATGAAAAGAGAACACAAATGGGAAATTACAACATACTGAGAGTTTTGCAGTGATAATTCAGCACCAGAAAAATAAATGCAGATGGCTGATGCTTCATTTAATATCTTTAAATATTTAAACATAAGTAGATTTTACAAACCAATTGAGATTTCTCCAACATGGAGCAAACTCAAACAGAAACATGTTGCAAGTCCAAAGAAGAGCTCCAGCCTTCAGCAAGGAAGCAAGTTAGTTTCATCTTCAATAGTCAGCAAGCAAGCAAGAGGAGAGAAGCAGTTTCATCTCAATAGTCAGACAAAGAGCTTTATATAGCTGCAGAGTTGCAGAGCAGAGGTGGTATTCAATCGGTTCGCACCTACTCAGGCGAACCGGTAGCAGTTATTTGGCGTGGGTTGCTGAACCGGTGGCGACTCCTGGCTGTCCACACCCCCAACCTGGTTGCCCGGTCCTTCCCTTGCAATCGCTCTCCTAGCTTTCTGTTCCCCATGACCTCTTTCTGCCCAGGAAAAAGGAAGAAAGGCATGGACGCTTTCACCATGAGAGTAAAGTGTCTGCAGTGAGAAGGAATGCGATCTGACCAAAGGGATAGGGATGAATCGAGCCTTGGAGCACTTTTGCAATGTAAAAGAAATGCATTTTGGAAGCAGGTCCTTTAAAAACTTCTCCAAGGATTCCCCATGGACACGGCAAGTATCACTTTCCTCTTGTGAGTAAAAGTGGTGGAGTGACAAGGAGTGTGGTCTGACAGAGGGGGTGGGGAAATCCACTCCAGCCTTGGAGAAATTTAAAGGAGCTGCTTCCAAAATGCTTGTCTGTTAAGTGTTCTCTCTCTCTCTCTCTCTCTCTCTCTCTCTCTCTCTCTCTCTCTCT
>BLBF01000019.1:14573251-14585875 GCA_015471245.1 Laticauda colubrina | reverse complement strand
ACATACACAACTATGATTCATAGTTATTATTTCACCTAAACCAGTTAGGGTAAACAATGCTATCCCTAACACACCCCCAGCTCCTCCTCCACAGAAAGCAGGCAGAGAGCCAGACTGGAGGGGCAGAGCCACACTCTCCTACTGGAGATCAGAGACACCATCAGAAGCAGTGTAGATGTCCTCTCTCAGCTGGTACACACCGATGTCCCATCCTCCAACATCAAGCCCTTCCTCACCGACGTCAACCAGACCCTCATGAACATGTCGGAATCACAGTACCAAGTGATAAAGGACAGCATCACCGGTCTTCTTCACAACCCTCCAGACCCAGCTGAACCTGTTCCCACCCAGTCCAGGTCTGATCCTCCACCCCAGGTGATGTCACTGCCCTTCCGAGGCTTTCCACAGTCCCTCCCTACCAAGGCTACGGCTACCAGGAGCTCCAGCAGCACAGGAAGCCCTTCCCAGTCCAGGCACAGGTACATCGAATGCCACCGGTGCCACCGATGCCACTGATGCCACTGATGCCACCCACGCCATAGATGCCACCCACACCACAGATGCCACCCACGCCTCACCTTGCTCAGCTGCAGACCAGACATCCCCACAATACTGCTCCTTCCTCCACCCCACAGCCAAGCCCGGCCTCAGAACATCTGTCACCGGTATTGGGGCTGACACCACATGTCCTGGAGGAAGGGGCTCTCAACATCACAGGACTGAGCCAGCTTTCTGAGAGCTTCCTCCACACACCGTCCCCTGTTGTCCTCTCGGGGCCAAGCACCCCAATGACGCCTCAGACCAGCACTCCAGCAGCAGCCACCTCCACAGCACCTCCACAGCCACCTCCCTTCACCCCTGAGACTGGGCACGCCTCAGAGTGACCAAGAAGAGTGCCAGAGACTAGGTGGCTACCTGTTGACTTTATCTTTGCTTGGGACACTTGGGTCATTTTTCTTTTACAGCTTGTTATTAATAAACATTATCTTTGATTCACACACTTGCTTCATTTATTTTATTAAATAAAGTCATGGTGGAAACTTTTAGAAATGGTTTAAGCCTTTGCATGCTTGTGGGATGGGTTAAGATAGCAGTGGGATGGGCAGGGATACCTTTCGGATGGGTAATAGCTGTGGGATGGGTTAGGATACCTTTGGAATGGGTAATAGCTGTGGGATGGGCAGGGATACTTGTGGGATGAGCAGGGATACCTTTGGGATGGGTAATAGCTTTGGGATAGATAAACCTCCAGTGCAAGCATAGTGGGACTGTATGGCCCACCCTCCCAGGTGCCACACCTATGGCCCTTTATTATCAATAACAATGTAATCATTCATTCACACATTTCAGCATAAACACAACTCTTTATTAAATGCCCTGTTCATTGTAGGCCCACCCAACATACATGGCCCAATCTCATCAGTGTGATGAGACAGGCTGAAGGAAACATCCATCAAGCATCTATCATCCTGTCTTGCCACTCCACTGCTCCAGCTGGGGAGTTGCACCAGTGTTTCAAGAGGTTGCGCTGCTTCTTCCCTTCCCGTGAAGCTCTGTTGGGGCCTTGCACATCCACAGTATCTATCAGGTTTCGCCCTTGCCTCCATTCACCAGGCTCCATGTTCCCATTGCCTTGTTGGAGGTCCACAAGCCTGTTCTGCAACACTGGATAGCGGGTGCGCATGAGATTGTGAAGGATGCAGCAAGCTTCCACGATCCTCCTCACGGTCTGTGGGCGATGCTGCATGGTGGTGAGAAGTACCTGGAACCTGTTGGCCAGGATGCCAAAGGCATTCTCCACCACCCGCCTTGCCCTGGACAGCCTGTAGTTGAAGATCCTCTCTTCACGGGTGAGGCATCTGGAGGTGTAGGGCTTCATGAGGTTGGTTCTGAGGGAGAAGGCATCATCCCCCATGATGAAGTAGGGCACATCTTGTGTGTCGTAGGGCAGGGGGTCTGGATCTGGGAAGCCCATGATGAGGTTCCGTTCCAGCCCCTCCTGTACATGAACTTGTACTCATTATCGATTATGGCAAAGAGGATGATACTGAAGAATCCCTTGTAGTTGTGATAAGTGGACCCTGAGTTGGCTGGAGCTTTGCATGCCACGTGCTTCCCATCTATGGCTCCAACGGTGTGGGGGAAGTTCCACTTCTGATACCACTGCTCTGCAACTTTCTTCCATCCTTCTTCAGTGGAGGGGCATTGGAGGAGCTCCTCCAGGTATTTTTCGATGATGGCCTGCACCACTTCTCTGACCACAATGCTGATGGTGTTGTGTGGCACCCTCCAGCCATACTGCATGTTCCTGTACGTGGTCCCTGAGGCCAGGTGGTGCAGAGTCAGTGCCACCTTGAGCCCAGGGTCCAGGCTGGGCCAGAAGTTGGTGCTCTGCTTGGTCAACCTGGGTCTCAGCCACTCCACAACTTCATCAAACATGGCTGGAGGCATCCTCATGAAGTTCTGGAATGCACGAGAGTCTTCGTTCCTCAGCTCCACCATCAACTTTTTATATGATGACTGGATGCTGTGGAAGAGCAAGAGCAAGAGCAAGGCTGAAAAGGTCTGCACCGCAGGGCTGCTGGACTGAAAGTGAGATCCAGGTGAGTTCCTCCCCCTTTTTATAGGAAATATAGCTTTTCCGCTCGGTGTCCTTTTGCATCCTCTAGACATCCTGCAGACATCCTAAATATCCGAGATACGTCCCCTCTGCGAATGTTTTTTCCGTTTTAATGCTTTGTATGCGAGCTGCACCCGCTTTCATCCTTTCTACGTCCGTGCTACTAATGCTGCGTGTCCATTCCGTGTCCGTTTCGCTTCCTTCCTGTGTCCATTTTCCACTGGAGCGGATTTGAGTTGCGCAGATGCACAGCGGATGCCTAGCAGATATAGCAGATGTGTAACGGATGACGACAGATGTAGAACGGATGTTCCCTGTATGCGTTGCGGATGCAGAACGGACGCGTTGGATACATTTTCCGCTCAAAAAGTTTTGTGCAGCTCAAAACTTTTTGAGCAGATGAAATGTCAGTCGATGGATGCTGGATGGATAGACAGTATGAAAAACGGACACAGTGAGTACAGAACGGATGCATCACATTAACCAACGGATGGCAAGTGTTTCTCTCTGTTTTACATCCTCTTTCCATCCATTGGTGCTGTGTGACAGGGGCTTTAGAGAATCATTTCCTGCCATCATATTATAAAATTTCATCTGCTGTTGTTAAAGGAACTGTTTTAAGGCCTACTTGCATTAAAAGCTGATGAAAAATGAGTATGAGTTAGCAACATAAGCTAGAGAGTTTTAGAGTCATTTGATAGTGAAATGGGTCTTATATAAATTTAATAAATAATTTCTAATTAAGGAAATTGTATTTCTAGTTTATTCTGTCTTGATCAGAATAACCAATAAGAACTGTTTTCTGGGTTATTATAATACTTTCAATCAATCAATCTTTATTACAGTAATCAAGCAGCAAATAAAGCATTAAAATAATATTAATAACATTATTATTATTATTATTATTATTATTATTATTATTATTATTATTATTATTAACAATGATGAGGATGATGAGGATGATGAATTAAAATTAAACAATGAAATAATAATATATTGCGACTGGCAGAATATATTTAAATGGAAACTAGAAAGCTATCTTTTTGGAACATCCCCCAAAGACTTTCCAGTCTTCAGTGAAAGGATATAACTAAAAATTGACCGGGAATCAAATAAGGAAATTGTAGCAGATAAGTTTTCTCTGAAATGCTATAATAATAGAAAGCCCTTTCCTACAGACCTGCCTGCGTACATTTTAATTTAATTATGGCACTGAGCAAAAAGTTTATGGATTTTAGGCTCATGAACTCTGTCCAAATTCTATTAATCTAATTTATTTGGTGGTATATCATCATTTTAAGTTTTTTTTAAAATATTAGTTTATTGTTTATATTCTACCCTGAGATCTATGGATGGAAGATTGACTAAAGTTGCTTGGCTGAATCAGAGGCTTCCAGGCTGCACATTTTTAAGACAAGCAAATACTATCCAGAAAAAACTTCTGTTTAAAAATAATCAGCACAATTACAGAAAAATTAGGTTTTGTTACGCATTCTAACAACATGTCACTATTTTAAATTTATGAGTGCAATTGAAAGATAAGAAAAACAATAATTAAACATCTCTTAAAAAGGTTTCCTGAGTCATGTAATTGTTCCTGTGCATTCTCAGCTTAGTCAAATTAGCTTGCAGGCTTGTTTACTGCTAGTGTCAGTGCAATCAATATTTTACACCTCAAGGAACTATAGCCATATGCATTTGTCTGTACTCTTCACGTACATGCAGAACCAGAAAGCATGACATACCGTAGTTATAGGATAAGATTTTGGTTTTGATTCTGTGTGTGTATGTGCGCATGTGTGCATGCGCATGCGTGCGCGTGCACACACATACACACACGTGCACATGTGCTGTAAACACCATTCCTAAGGGAAAATAAGCCATATCTCTTGCTTATATAGATAATGAGATACATCTATTTCCCCCCTTATCCTATGCATCTGAACATTTCATTTATGTTCTTCTCTCTCCCAGACAACATAAACACCATCCACTTTCACCTTCCCCCTCCTCCAATATTTCTAGTAGAATACTGGATTTATTTACTGGTGAAAATGATGACTGGTAATTTAGAAAATATGAATGCACTTGTCTCTAAATCATGACAGAAGCATATTCTGAGGAGTTTGAAATGGACAGAGGGAAGATCATCTTTAAACAAATGCATTATGCATTGACTATGTTTGTTTTCCCATGTAACACAGAATTATATCACTTTTGTTACAGAAGGAATAAAATGTAACAGCTTTGAAGAAGTAGTCACTTAAATATGGAGCATGTCACCACTTGTATCTTTTCCATAATGAAAAACATATGGAAAATCCCTTTAAGAAAGCAGTGTGCAAAGCAGATTCCTCTCTAGTCTAAGTCACAGTGTGTCTCTGTGTCTCTGTGTGTTTCTTAAAAGGAAACATTAAAAAAAAACATTCATACACCTTGTGTTGACAATGCAATCCATAAAAATCTCAGTCGTTTACACATTTCCAATTACAAAGAAAGATCATTCAAAACTAATTGGTATCCATATGTGAGATGTATTATAAACTTAGGGTCCAGCTTGCCAATACAAGTAATCCTTGACTTATGACCAGAACTGAACCCAAAATTCCTGTTGTGAAGTAAAATATTTGTGAAGTGAGTTTTGCCCCTTTTTATAATCTTTTTTGCCACAATTGTTAAATGAATCACTGCAATTGCTAAATTAGATACATGGTTGTTAAGTGAATCTGGTTTCCCCATTGACTTTGCTTGTCAAAAGATTGCAAAAGGTGATTAGGACACAGCAATGGTCATAAGTTGAACCTATTGCTAAGTATCTGAATTTTGATCACATGATCATGAGGATGCTACAAAGGTTGTAACTGTGAAAAATGGCCATAAGTCACTTTTTTCAGTGTTGTTGTAACTTTGAACAGTTACTAAATGAATGTTGTGCATCAACTATCTGTAACTATACTTCCATCAAATTCTTCTTCAGAATCTCATAATTCATTTAATACTGCTGAATTTTAAACATGAACTGTACATTTAGATAGTGACATATTAGTTATCCAGTTATTTTATCATGCAAACAAAACTTAGTTAGTGGAATCAGCTACCATGAAATAATGCACATTTGAAAATATATTTCAAAATGGAATTCATATAGAAGAATGATTAAGCTAGAAACTATATTTCAGTTTATTTACTGTTGTACATATAAATAGAGAGACTTTTAAAACAGGTAAACAATAGTATAGAAGCCTTTTTTTGTAATCTTCAACACACGCGCATAGATAATTTCAGAAGCAATGTAACTGATACCCAAATGGCCTTTTTTTTTGTTTATCTGACATTCTCATTGGTTTTTTTTTTAACAATCTCAAAGTTTTAAGCAGAAAAGCAATCAATTTTGTCTAGCTTAAGTAGAAAGAATTCTAAAAGCATTCAAAATGTACAAATGAATACTACAGTTTTCAGTAAGACAACATAGAATATTATTGACATGTATTTATTTTGCTAAGTTTGAAACATATAGACTTTGTGAATTTTAAAAACTTTGAACTTCTGATTATATGCAAATTATTTTTAATATGCTTTCTTCCTTTAAATGTAGACATTGTCCTCGGAACCTAATGCTTATAATTTGAAAACTCTAACAAAGAACAATATTTTGAACAATAATTCAAGAACCATTAATTACAAAAAAACTATGCAAAAGGAAATTTGTTAAAAAAATAAAATTAGACTACAATCATTAGCAAAACTAAATGAAATTCAGCTTTAGCTGGAGAAACAGTGGATTTTGCCTTGTTTGTAAAAACAACAACAATTGATTACAGCTTTGGTATTAAATAGCAAAGAAGAAAAATAAAACCTTTAATTATCCACTAACATGTTGTTAGTATTTTTATTTCAAGACAGAAGACCTATCCAGAGATTGGATAAATATGAACAAAATGAACAGAAAGCTGACAGAAACAAATGAAAGATCAACTGGAAATGGAGTTGCTGCCACATTCTATTCTCTGCCAACACCCTAAATGTTCATGAAATACTCTTTGAATAATTCTTAATTCCTGAAATCTAAATTCTGAAGCAAATCTGAAATTTCCTTTTATTAAAAAGAAAAGAAATTAGATGAGTTATGAAATGAGCATTGCTGAAAAATATAGTGAAATTAGTAGAATGAAAATCAAAGTAGATTTAGTTTTGGATATTATATTCATATTAATTTTTGTTATTTTTATACTGTATTAAAACATTGCAACAATAATATATTTGATCTTATTCCATGTATCCTTGTAGCAATTAGACCCATAATCATTACCTCATGGTAACATGCTTATAGATAAATGAACAGACCAATCAACAATACATACTTAGAAACATGGAAAACATATTCTTCAAATGGGCATCTCCATGTAACAACACTGAAAGATAGGTAGGTAGGTAGGTAGGTAGGTAGGAAGGAAGGAAGGAAGGAAGGAAGGAAGGAAGGAAGGAAGGAAGGAAGGAAGGAAGGAAATCTCGGTTTTAGAAAAGCAAAAAGGAATCTGCCAAAAACCCTTCCACAATGCAAATTTCATGTAGGTTCTCATTTCTTTCTAAAGCTCCTATCACACAGCACCGATGGAAAGAGGATATAAAACGGAGAGAAACACTTGCCATCCGTTGGTTAACGCGATGCTTCCATTCTATATTCACTGCCTCCGTTTTTCATCCTCTCTATCTGTCCAGCATCCGTCGACTGACATTTCATCCGCTCAAAAAGTTTTGAGCTGCACAAAACTTTTTGAGCGGAAAATGTATCCAACGCGTCCGTTCTGCATCTGCAACGCATACAGGGAACATCCGTTCTACATCCGTCGTCATCCATTACGCATCCGCTATATCCGCTAGGCATCCGCTGTGCATCTGCACAACTCAAATCCGCTCCAGCGGAAAACGGACACAGGGAGGAAGTGAAACAGACACGGAACGGACACAAAGTGTTAGTAGCACGGACGTAGAAAGGATGAAAGCGGATGCAGCTCGCATAGAAAGCATTAAAACAGAAAAAACATCTGCAGAGAGGACCTATCTCGGATATTTAGGATGTCTGCAGGATGTCTAGAGGATGCAAAAGGACACCGAGCGGAAAACCTATATTTCCTATAAAAAGGGGGAGGAACTCACCTGGATCTCACTTTCAGTCCAGTAGCCCTGCGGTGCAGACCTCTTCAGCCTTTGTCTTGCACTTGCTCTTGCTCTTCCACAGCATCCAGTCATCATATAACAAGTTGATGGTGGAGCTGAGGAACGAAGACTCTCGTGCATTCCAGAACTTCATGAGGATGCCTCCAGCCATGTTTGATGAAGTTGTGGAGTGGCTGAGACCCAGGTTGACCAAGCAGAGCACCAACTTCTGGCCCAGCCTGGACCCTGGGCTCAAGGTGGCACTGACTCTGCACCACCTGGCCTCAGGGACCACGTACAGGAACATGCAGTACGGCTGGAGGGTGCCACACAACACCATCAGCATTGTGGTCAGAGAAGTGGTGCAGGCCATCATCGAAAAATACCTGGAGGAGCTCCTCCAATGCCCCTCCACTGAAGAAGGATGGAAGAAAGTTGAAGAGCAGTGGTATCAGAAGTGGAACTGCCCCACACCGTTGGAGCCATAGATGGCAAGCACGTGGCCTGCAAA
Organism: Laticauda colubrina; assembly: GCA_015471245.1. Lineage (NCBI taxonomy): Eukaryota > Metazoa > Chordata > Lepidosauria > Squamata > Elapidae > Laticauda > Laticauda colubrina. The sequence continues at coordinate 14,577,587 of BLBF01000019.1, read as the reverse complement.
GCTCCAGCCAAGTCAGGGTCCACTTATTTCAACTACAAGAGCTTCTTCAGCATCATCCTCTTCGTCATGGTCGATGCTGACTACAAGTTCATTTACATCGATGCTTCAGGCAATGAGTCAGCTTCAGATGCCCAGGTATACAATGCCAGTGACCTCAAGGAGGGGCTGGAACGCAACCTCATCATAGGCTTCCCAGATCCAGAACCCCTGCCCAACGACACACAAGATGTGCCCTACTTCATCGTGGGGGATGACGCCTTCTCCCTCAGAACCTACCTCATGAAGCCCTACACCTCCAGATGCCTCACCCATGAAGAGAGGATCTTCAACTACAGGCTGTCCAGGGCAAGGCGGGTGGTGGAGAACGCCTTTGGCATCCTGGCCAACAAGTTCCAGGTACTTCTCACCACCATGCAGCATCGCCCAGAGACCGTGAGGAGGATCGTGGAAGCTTGCTGCATCCTGCATAATCTCATGCGCACCTGCTACCCAGTGTTGCAGAACAGGCTTGTGGACCTCCAACAAGGCAATGGGGACATGGAGCCTGCGGAATGGAGGCAAGGGCGAAACCTGATAGATACTGTGGATGTGCAGGGCCCCAACAGAGCTTCACGCGAAGGGAAGAAGCAGCGCAACCTCCTGAAACACTGGTGCAACTCCCCAGCTGGAGCAGTGGAGTGGCAAGACAGGATGGTAGATGCTTAATGGATGCTTCCTTCAGCCTGTCTCATCACATGGATGAGTTTGGGCCATGTATGTTGAGTGGCCCTACAATGAACAGGCTTGGCTGTGGGGTGGAGGAAGGAGCAGTGTAGTGGGGATGTCTGGTCTGCAGATGAGCAAGGTGAGGCATGGGTGGCATCTGTGGCGTTGGTGGCATCTGTGGCATGGGTGGCATCTGTGGCGTGGGTGGCATCTGTGGCGTGTCTGGCATCAGTGGTGTGGGTGGCATCGGTGGCACCGGTGGCATCCGATGTACCTGTGCCTGGATTGGGAAGGGCTGCCTGTGCTGCTGGATCTCCTGGTAGCCATAGCCTTGGTAGGTGAGGGCCTGTGGAAAGCCTTGGAAGGGCAGTGACATCATCTGGGGTGGAAGAGCAGGCCTGGACTGGGTGGGAGCAGGTTCAGCTGGGTCTGGAGGGTTGCTTCCTCTTGGTGTCTCGATAGAGCCTGTGTCCCTTCCGCCAAAGATACTCGTTCTCCCTCAGCCATTCCAGCACCTCATCCTCATGTTCCTCTTCGATGGAGTACTGCCTCCTCTCCCATTCTCGTTCACGCATATGCCTCTTCCTCCCTCTGGCAGGGCCATCTGGGCCCTCATCAGAGGGGCTTCGAGGTTATAGGGGCTGCTTCTCCACACCAGCAGCAGCAGCAGCAGCAGCAACAACAGTAGCAGCACCAGCAGGACCAGGAGCAGCACCAGCAGAATAAGCACCAGCAGCGCCAGCAGGACCAGCAGGACCAGGAGCAGCAGCAGCAGCAGAGTAAGCCCCAGCGGCGCCAGCAAGACCAGGAGCACCAGCAGGACCAGGAGCATCAGCAGCACCGGGAGCACCAGCAGGACCAGCAGGACCAGGAGCAGCGCCAGCAGAGTAAGCACCAGCAGAAGCACCAGCACCAGGAGCAGCGCCAGCAGAGTAAGCCCCAGCAGAAGCCCCAGCACCAGGAGCAGTGCCAGCAGAGTAAGCACCCAGCAGAAGCCCCAGCACCAGGAGCAGCGCCAGCAGAAGCTCCAGCACCAGAAGAGTCAGCCCCAGCAGCAGAAGCCCCAGCAGAAGCAGAGTCAGGGCCAGGGGGTGGGATGGTGGCCCTGTCCCTCTTGCCAGGGCTGGCAGCAGATGGCAGAGGCTTTCTCTTCTTCCCCATGATTGTTGGCTGGCTGGCTGGTTGGTTGGCTGGCTGGAGTTGTGTCTGGCAGCAGGTCTTTCCTCTGAATGGTGACCTGCTTGCGAGCTGCTTCCCTTTATATCCGCGGGGCTGACGCAATGCATCCTCCCTGCATGCGCAGTGAACGCTCTGCATCTGCTAGGCATCCGCTGGCATCTGCTAGGCTTCCGCTCTGCATCCGCTGTATCCGCTCAGCATCCGCTCTGCATCTGCTCTTTGTGTTTCGCATCCGCTTCGCTGTGCTCCCCCAGAAGCCCCGCGGATGTGCCATCCGCTCCCATCCGCTTCCATCCGCTAGGCTTCCATGGAGCATCTGCTTTCCATCCTGGCTACATCCTCCCCCCGTCCGTTCCTTTCCGTTGTTGTCCAGTCTGGTTATGCAAATTCGGGGCACTTTTTAGAACGGATAACAACGGATGGAACATTTTCTCGTCCGCTTTTTACAAACATTTTGTGTTTTTTACAAACATTTTGCATCCGTCAGCCAATGTGACAGGCCCTTCACATTTTTCTGTCTGAATCTTGATCAAATCTGCAATACCAGAGAACTCACCTTTTTTCTTTGTGTTACAGTCCCACATAAATTTGAAGAATCCAATGCATACTGAAGTCTGCTTATGTTTTAACCCTATACATTGCTAGGAGATGGAAATTTGTTTTTAAATTTCGTAGACTTTAATTTAAGGCCACTCATTTTAAAAGCAGTCAACAAAACATTTGCTAATTATCTTATTTTGGTTCCTCTGAAAACTGTTCTCTAATCCCTCAACAGATTGTTCTTTTATTCATAATGCACTGTTCCATTCAATTTATAGTCAGATTCTCCAAACTATTTGAGAAGATTCCAGAGGTTTTTTTTCCAGAGGGAAGTAACAACTCAGCATCTCAAATAAGTTGATATTAATTATGCTTTCCTATGGTTAAACATAGAACAATAGGAATGTTCAGGAGAAATATTTCATGAACAGCATATAAAATTACAACTATATTTTAGACTAGGGCAGTTCAAAGAACTATTTTTGCCACAGATTCTGGAATATGTAGTGGAACATGGAATAATGAAAAGATGCGATTAAGGCTGCAAAGAATGGAATGTTCAACCACGTCCTTAACAGTATGGAAATAGAACTTTCTTCTTTCTTGTCCAATCAAATTTGTGAACTGTAGCCTCCAATGGAAAAGGACTTTTGAGTGCAAATTCTCTCTATGAAGAAAAAAATGAGTATATTTTTGTTCAGTATTTCTTTGCTCAAATGTCATGTGTTTGGACATTTTCATCATCCAACTAAACTGCATTCATCTACTTGGCACCAAGTAGGTTTTCAAAACACTTTTAGATAATTTTAATTACTAACAGAAAGAAATTAAAATATGGCCTTCCAAATTCTTTCCTATAAAATGTAGTAAACTGAAATTTGCCATGTTGTATTGAAACAAAGCTAATGTAATATAGGGATTATACAAAACATGAAATACCAACAGCATATTGTGGCACTTTTGCTTCAATGAGCAATGCTTCATGTTTTGAATCCATGCTCTCTTTTTTTGTGTTTCTTTCCCTTTAACTAAGGCCAAGATGGATTACATAACCCACTGCTAGTACCATATTTCTCCAACAATACAGCCCACCTCAAAGTGAAGGCCCAACACTGTTTTGTGCGCATGCAATTCAGACCTGCCTCCAAAATTTGGGCCTATTTAAGTGCATGCACGACCATTTACAACATGAGGTGAGGAGACATGGGGAGGAAGGGAGGACAACACACAACTCGCCTGTCCATCACATCACACTCCCTTGCCTCTGTAATGCTGCTTCTTTTGATCCCTGCTTTCCCTGCCACGGTCATGGTCAAAAGCCCCCCCGCCACCTCCCACCCCCACTTTCTTTCTTCCACACAAGAAAAGTGAGCAAGAAAAAGAAAGGGAGAAGGGGGGGAGGCACTTTTGAACACATCCAGGACTTTTCATGTTGTCATGATCAGCCCCTGCCATGGATGTATGTGTGTGTAGGGGGGTGTTTCTGGCAGAGATTAGGGAAAAGAGGAGGTAGATTGAAAGAGATTTTCCCATGAGAATGGGGAATGCAATGCTTATAGGGTGTGATTTATCCAGGCTGCCTTCTCCTGTTATCTCTGTTCACAGCTTCCAGAGTTTTTCAAGTCTCTGAATACACACATATGCACACAGAGGTGTGTGTGGGGGGGGTGTTCCATCCAATGCAGTGTCTCTATATTAATTGCTATTATTCTGCTTTGCTCTTAGCACTGGAGCATCTTTTCTTTAGATAAAGAGATTGGAGGGAGGATCCATTAGAATCACCTGGTCTTTGCAAACCCGAATCCATTAGCTTTTCAGTAAGTTGCACAAGCTGCTATTTCTTCTCATTCCTTTTCCCCTCCAAGGACAGAGATAACAGGAGAGAGCAGCTTGGATAAATCACACCCTACAG
>BLBF01000019.1:14560468-14573241 GCA_015471245.1 Laticauda colubrina | reverse complement strand
CTCCTCCCTTCTCCCTATCTTTTTCTTGCTTGCTTTTCTTGTGTGTGAGAAAGAAAAGGGGGAAGGTGGCGGAGGAGCGTTGGATGAGTGAAGATTGTGGCAGGGAAAGTAGGAATCAAAAGAAGCGGCATGGTGGCCAAGCTTTCTAGAGTGGATGATAGTAGGCTACAAGTAGGCAAGCAAGAGTGTGCATGGGGCGCTCCTTATGGCTGCTAAAGTAGCAGCCTGGTGAAGAGACAAAGGTGCACGCGGGGGGAAGGAAATTAAGGCACCCCTTGAAAAGACAGCCTAGCCATTTTTTTCGGGGGTCTAAAAAAAATAAGGCCCAGCGTTATTTTCTGAGAAACACAGTAGAAAAATGTAACACTTACCAACAGCCTTGTGAGGAAGAACAGCAGAATCTATTATACCAACAAATTTCAGCAAAGTTACACCAGTTTTAGAAAGGCTCAGTTGTTATGTAACTTCAAGAGCTATTTAACGTGAAAAATTGTTCCTACCCCAACTAATCATTATAACAATTTGTAATCAGTGCTTGATTATTTCCTCTTAGTCCTTAAATATTTCCTTTTCATCTTTATATTTGTTTCTTTTGTGTGCTTCGTAAGCATATCGAACCTATCTGTTTGATAGAATAGTAATAATAAACTATAATAAAACAGTACTTGCAACAGAATATAGTAATAGTATGGATGACAATTGTGGGTAACAATTAATTATTAGATAACAATACAAAAAGCATTATGAAGTAGTTAATAAATAAAAGCTGTCTATCAGAGGAACCTTTTGTCTGTAAATTATAATGTAACCTTTCATGCTTCTATCAGAAAGTTTTCAATTCTGGAACATATATCAGAGGATACTGAATACTTGAAATCAAAGGATATTGTACAAATGCATCCCTATCTCATTTATTTTTACTATATATATTGCACCCAAAACCCTTTGAAAAAATATGCATTCCTTCTTTGAATTATTTTACATGCTTGCTTTTCAAAATGATGCTTGCTTTTCAAGATACTAAAAATTCATCAGGGATATTTTTATTGCACAAAACATTAAAAATGAATTTCAAGGGCAATGTCTGCAATATGTCCCTGCTTTCAACAGAATGACAAAAGCATCATCATATTGCTCTGCCAAAGAGCTCTGCTCTTTTAGAGCATGTGACATTGCATTGGAGATAGAAAAAGAATAGGGTTTCCACTGTGATGCCATACTATTGCTTTAATCACCCAGCCCTCCTTCCCTTGTTCCTTAGACATTGCTGGATTTCAAAGTCCTGTATCAGAAAATCAGTTCTGATGGTGTAAACTGAAATTCCATTAATAAAGTTCCCATATTCTCATTATTTCTAAAAGATTCAACGACATCTCAATTTCATTACATACATGCAGAAGTTCCCTACTGTTCTTCACTATTCTTGTGGCATCAGGCTATCATTAATCCATATCCTTGCATGTCCCTAACAAGATCTATTGTTTTGTTGTCGCTCTGGGGGTTCACAGAATCCAGCAATGCTCTCCTTATTTAACCCAATAAAACAAGAAATAAACACTAAAAACAGATTTATATTGCATTTCACAATCAACATGTAATGATAGTTAAGACAATGAAGAGCCAAAGATATCTGAATGAACCAATATCTGCATCAGATTTGCTTCCAGGGATACCACAGAATTAAGATACGAGAACCAAAATGTCCTTCTCATTCTCCATATACGTTTTTCTCAGGATTAAACAGCAAGTATGTAGAGACAAGGAAATGCTCACTCAAATCTCAGAATTTAAATTATTACAAAATCATGAGCACATGATTTTAACAGACAATTCAGGCTATGCAGCTTAAAATTACAGCAAGATCTAATGAAGCTACAATCTAAGAATACCTGAACAGACGATCCTTCAATTAAACTACAATAAGATTCACGCTTCCCATACTTTTTTGATACAAAGAAAAATAATTAGTATTTCTTTCTCTAAGTTTTATCTGTATTTTTTAATCTATCTTTTGTAAAACCTGATGTGTATTTAATCTGCTATAAAAGTCTAGTTAACTTAAAAAAACAACAACTAAATTCAACATAAGCTTTTTTCTTAAAGATTTCAGTTAAATTCATTCTTGAGGGCAAGCAGCATGGTTTTGAACCTATACAATATGCTAAATCAAATTTAAAAAATCCCATTTATTTTGATTGATATGGTGTACTTCTTTTAGACTTTTTAAGAGGCAAATTTAAGTTTGTTGTATTTTAAAAAGTAATAGAATAAATAGATTATCATTGGAAATTCTCAGTATTTTCAGACCACTATGGCAAAAACACACCTACTTACAATTCTCTTTCCCATGAATGAAACCCCCTCCACAAAAAAAAGTTTGTTTGCCATTTGGAATTACTTTATTTGTCTATACTTCCTTCCCTCCTTTCAGTGTATTAAAATGAAATTAAAACCAAGCAAAAATCAAAAACAATTAAAAAGCTGGCAAAAATATATATTTTTACCATCCATCTACACATTGGGAAATGGCCAATATTGTTCTGGAAAAGCAACCTGCTGTCTGTAAAATTTTGTTTCTTGAAATGGAATAGAGTTGTAGGGCACTTTATGACTATTTTTCATTGCCTTGCAAGTTCCAAAGCCAGGTAAGAGATTAGACTAGATGATTATGGGTATACAAATACTGAGTATCCTAAAATATACAGCTAGGATACACTAAAATAATTTATATATCTATAAATTGGTAAAAATTGTACAACAAAATAGAGTATATCCTGTTCCCAGTGTTCAATGAAATTCAGCTACAATAAGTTCCTTCCATTTTGTGACAAGGTTTTACCCACAATTGCCATTATAAGAACTAAATGTTATTTAAAACAGCTGCTATGCTTTTTCCAAACTTCCTGTATTGTGAAATGACAGCAGTATCTGGTTTGGTGAAATCCACCCAACATTGCCTCCTAGTTAACTTGTAAAGAAATAAACTATCCCCATATGCTTTAGTCGGTGTTTGTTTTTCCATCAGCTGCCTATAATGAGAGGTAGGCATCTTTTCACAATGAAAGTAAGTGTGTCTGTGTTTAGCTGCAGTGCAACAACATAATTGACTCTATTGTAAGATGAACAGAATGGAGGGAAAACTCTTTCTCAAAGGAAACAATTTGCTCCCTTTTAAAAAATATGCCAAAGTGATACATGAACATAGCAACATATTTTGCTTGTTAATGCCATGCCTTTGATTCACGCTTAAGAAGATTTCTATTTGATTACACAGTGAAATTTTCCTTTTTATATCTTGAAGAGAGTTTATGAATCAAAGAAATTAGTGATTATTATACAAGGAACCAAGTATTTTAAGCTTGCCCAGCATGGCAGCTCAGTGCCATGACTCTTTAATTCTTTTTAGGTGTTTTAAAAGTGACACCATTTTAGCTTAGATTAATTACTAGGTATTAGAAAGACTACATGCAAAATAGGTTGTTGAAAGAGCCAATGAGCTTAAGTGTACCATCTGTTATGTATATCAAACACATACCCTACTACAATTATCACAATAAAGAGAATATTTCCCAACCCAAGTCCAAATTTTAAACTATGCCAGCAGTGGATTTATTTATTTATTTATTTTTGCTATTTAACTATTGGTTTCAAATTGCCATTTTAAAGTAGAATCGACATTTTGTCTCATAACCTAAGTTTTTTGTTGCTGCTGCTGCTGTTGTTACAATCAGTAGAGCAAACTCTTCAACTTAATGGTTCAGATATTTGACTTCAATTCCAAAGTCCTTGTCAATATTGCCAACCTTTATTTTTCTTCTCATAATTTTTTAATAAGCTGCATTTTTAGTCTAGCTATATGCTAAATTGCTTTGGGAATTATTAATTTTGACCTTTAAAGGAGCATTTGAATCAGAAGAACCTTCTCTAAATTCTTTAATGCAGTTTTCAGCAGAATTATATATAAATACCATTTTACTTATCAGTATAGGAGTCTGCTTTAACTGTTTTCTTTTTTACAGCACTCAGATTTCCCATTCTCTAACATGAAAAAATATTAATATAAATGAATCTGTATGTGTTCTGTTATCAAAAACTATAAAAATGCAAGATAAAAATTATAAGGGAAGGAATCTACTTTTAAAAAACTTTTTAAAAACTTTCAAACGATTCAAACTATTCCTTTTTAGTTTTATTATCAAAGTGTTTATTAATCTTTTAGCAGAACAGAATGATGCAAACACAAAACACAAAAGAAATAAGTATATTAAATAAGTATATTATATTATAAGCATGCAATGTTTTCAAATTATTTAACCAGATTTCAGTAATTGTTTACTTTGATCACTTTTGCGGTATTTACAATTATTTTTTTCCACTTCACATTATAAGGCACTCAGACAACCATTGTCCTCTTTACTTCCAATGACTCTATTTAATATACTAACACACATCTGCCCATATTTCTTCTGCCACCGCCAGGCGTGAGGGGGCGGCAGCAGTTCTTGCTGCCACTGCTCCCTCACCTCTCGCCCACAGTGGTGGTTCTTGCTCCTGCCTCTCACTCTTTGGCTGCCACTGCTGCTCTTCTTGGGTGGTAGGGTTGTGCGTGTGAACTGCCACTGCCCCCTTGCCCCCAGTGGCAGCTAGAGCAGTGGGCAAAGCATTTGACCACTCAGCCAGCAAATGCTGCCACACTGTCCCATGCACCCGAGCCAGCCAGGTGCTCCAGACCACAGACATATGTCAGTGCCATGGGCTGGAGCCACACAAAAGCTGGCTCAGGTGGGAGAGAGGGAAACCCAGCCCGCCCATCTTGGCCAGCAGCTCTGTTGGGAAGATGATCTTCTGGTTTCTGGTACACATGCACACTTGGCCAGCTAATCTTTGTGCATGCATGCATGCAGAAACCAAAAGACCAGGTAGTCGGTGCGCATGGTCACTCCGGTAACTGGAAGATCACCATCCCGGCATGCACAATGGCACTGGGTAGCTGTTATTCTTGTTTTGGGTGCACATGCGTGCATGAAAAGCTGGCTGGCGCACCAGAACCCAAAAGAGCAATAGGCGATACCTCGCGTGTCTGGAGAGATTGCTCTGAGTGCCACTTCTGGCACACATGCCATAGGTTCATCATCACAGGAATAGATCTAAACATATTGTAGGCCACATCCAGCCCATAGGTCTTGAGTTTGAAATCCCTGATCTTCTGGAAATATGGTCATGCTGATACTCCTCCATCTCTTAATGGTTTTGATAGCACCAATCCTTAAAGATTTTGAGTGAGCTAAGAGTCATGTAATGGTTTTCTGGATGCTATTAGAGAGAGCACTAGGAGAATTGTGTACTTTAAGCCAAAGTTATTGGGTTATAGAGATAGGTCTCAAACTCGCTATGGGGCAATTATATTATTTCTCTCTGCAGTAACTGGGAACAGTACAAAGCAAGGCAATCAGAATTATCAAAAGATTTGGACAACTTCTATATGAGAGAAGATTTGTATGTTTAAATTTCTAACTTGGAAAAAAAAGATGACTGAAATACAATATATCAAATGATGAAAGACAAAGAGAAAATTGATAAAGAGATTTTCTTCCTCACTCAAAACACTGTTAGAAGTCCACAAATAAAGTTGACTGAAGAATATTAAAATAGAGAAAAGTCCTTCACATAGGGCAAAATCAGCAAAATTCATTGTCATGGAATATGGTAGTGTTCATTCACCTGGTTTCAAACCCCCAATTGCGAGGGGAACAAGGTTGGAAAAGGTGTATGTCTCCAACTTGTCTGGTCATTGTGAGAAAGAGACTGGACTGAGATGACCATTGACTTTATCCAAGACTATTTTTATGTTCTTATCTCTCAGTTTTTATTATTTTCCTTTAATTTTATATCTAAATTAGACTAGATAAATTAGTTTGGAAATTTTGCTTCCTGTCTCTTTCCCCTTGTGAAAATAGTATATGCCTGTCACGATTTAAGAACATATGTTAATTTCAATAGACCTGGTCTAATGGTTAGGGACCAGGCTAGAAACCAGGAGATTGTAAATTATAATTCTACTTTAAACATGAAAGCCATCTGGATGACTTTGTGCCAGTCACTTTCTCATAGGCATGACACCAGGCTGGCAAGTCAATTCCTGTCACAACTACTGAATCCACAAACAACTGATATAAAAAAAGATCCTGCAATTGAAGAAAAAAACACTAGGGTGTGGAAATAAAACCAAGGTAAGTTTATTAATCATATGAAGCATAGTTTGCAAAAACTATGAGAATAATTATCATTTTGTTAAAATATGATGCCAAGACTTATTCACTTGAGTTGTTCAAAGTAAATGATACTGAACAAACCTACATAATATAGAAGAAATATATTTAGAAGCATAACAACACATACAAGCATGCAGAATTTTCATCATTCTAGTCCAGAGCTACAGAAAGTGCAGCCCTAGGACCACTTGTTCTTGCCAGCATTCCAATTGCAGTCATCAATCAACAGACTCAAAATATTTGCCCTTTTCTTTTTTGCAAATATTGATATTTTGGAAGGGCCTTAAAGAGCAAAATGGGGATCCTGAGTGCTAAGCAGTTTTAAAACTTACATATCTTTGAACTAAAGAACCATCCTCAAAAGCAGATCTTGGCCCTGCTATTTTCAAGGTAATGCTCAGTATTTTATGCAAAACTTTGTGTGGCCTTCCAGCTACTCCTGATTAGCCAAGGCTGGTAAAGATCTTGCTTCCCAAATTCATTTTGGTTGGAAATATCCAATCTTGCTTCTCAAATTTATTTTGGTTGGAAACATCCATACTTACATTTTAAACTTTGAACAACATGCAAAGCAACCACTGCAGAAATTTCAGCTTTTTTTGTTGGGGCGGGGGGACACTAATAGTGGGCAATATACATGGGTGCATGAACTCTTATTTTAGAATGCTGGGGACAACATGCTTGTAACTGAGGATGGCACATGAGCCAGTCTATTTACACAGCCAGTGAAATCAATTGTGGAATCAGCAAAGGTTGTAATAGATTACCCATGACAGTATGGGTAATAATTAGAGGGAGAGAAGCAGCATTCTTTTTTCCATAGCTACATCCCATGTTTCCCATCTGTATAGGCAGCTGCCAGACAGATGTGCCCTGACAATGAAACAGGTGGTTCAGAATTAGCAAAGGCAGCTAACTTTGTAACATCTCAAAAATAATCCAAATTAAAAATGAAGAAATATTTTTTTTGAAACCAAACATTTCACTATTTCAACTGTGTACTTGTTTCTGGAGTGTACTGTAATTCTCCTCTTTGGAAGAAAAGAGAGGAGGAACTGAACTGGACTTCTGGGAGAGGAAGAAAAGATTACTGTATTACAAAAAAAATGTTAAAATTAATTTTATGGCAAAGTAAAGTTGAAGAAGTGTTACTAAACCTGGCTGCCTGCCACAGGGTGGAGTTTTGTTTTTAGAGTATGCAGGTGTTTGGCATATAGAGGGAAACAAAGACAGCTGTGATAGTTCAAATCTGCTATTACCCTCCCAATGTTTCTCAGAAGTGATGCAGTGTGATGATGTCTTTATACCTGATACCTTCTACTTGTGTGGCATGCCTAACTACAGAAAGTCTTTGAATTTTATACTATATAAAGGGAAATAAAAAGCTCTTGCAATGGTCAATTGGCAATGTCAGTCTAAAAATATTATACATAGTGCATATTGTTGTGATAGCTGCATCAGGAACTACATCCTGTCAATCCATCATTAAGCAGCTTTCTAAATTAGTTTTCCATAGACTCTTCCAAAATACTTGTATTTGTTGAGTATAAATTGGTATGTAAGAAAACATGTTTTGAAGTTTAAGATATCCTGCATTGCTTGTTTGTTGTCTTCTTACAAGACAAAAAAATGAAGAAAAGGGCCTATTTAAACCACATTAAAAGAAAATACATTGCAATTTGCTTATGCTCCTAAATTCTGAATTGCATAATAAATTCCTTTGAATAGGTAGACCAGAGACATCCTGTAGAGGAGAAAGGTAGCATTAATCAATAAACAAACCATACTGGTATCAGCAGATGTTGGAAAACTGTAAACCAGGATATAAGAAGGAATCAAGTGTGGACCTAGCTGGAGACATTGTATAGCCACAAGCAGCATAAATTTGACCTTCCTCAAGTTCCAGGAATCCTTATCTGGTCATTCCTGAAGGAAGGCAAGCAGTCTGCTGAGATTCTTATAATTAGGTAGCAAGTCAGTTAACTGACTTTAACTATACATGAGCGGCTTTGGTTGATTCAATCTGACACCAAGTTAATCTTTAAACTAGCCTTTTCCAACCCCATACCTTCCAAATGTGTTTGGATTACAATAACCTCTAGGCATGTTGGCAGGGGATTCTGGAAGTTATAGTACTTACACATCTGAAAGTCTGATTTAAAGATTGTTGGGAATTCTTTTGTGCTGTACATAAATCTTGGACTGATTAAAGGCATGTTTAAAAAACAAAATTTGGAAATGCCTACTTATAAAAAAAAATGCATGAAAATGGCCAGGATCATTGTAATTTACTTAACTGAAGAATGTTCTACATAATATGTGCCTTATATCTTAACCAAACATGGAGGGCGGGGGTTGACCTCACAGCGACATGATGTGCCTCACAGAGAGCTCTGTGGGGACCATTGATATACAGCCATCAGAGGGGTCCTAATGGACCTAAATCACCTTGGAGGGGCGAGGATCATAGAGAGCACACTCTGTTGATCGCTGGGAGCCTGCAAACTCCCTGTTCAATATGAAGAAGGCTCTCCAATCTGGCAGCAGAGAAAATGGCCATTACAAGCCATTCTGAAACTAGACCAGACACTGGAAAGAAAGTGAAAGCAGAAGACAGTGTGATTGACCAGGATGAAATATCTTTGAATAGAACTGAATATTGAGAAAAAAAAGCCCCATGGAATATAATTAAAGGGAAGTGAAAAGAGAAGGGGGATTTGTTTTGCTTTCTACCTCCGAAAGAAAAGCTACAAGGAGAGGTGTTAAGAGCCATAGTTAGAACAGGAAATTGCCTAAAGGACTTGCTGAAAGAATTTATTTAAGAAGCTGGACTGAGTATTTCAAATAGAATAGAATACCAACCTAGAACTTTTGGATAACCTAAAAGATTATATGGAACTTTGTTTTAAATATATTTAATATTTTACTACTTCACTTTGCAACTTGAAAATTTTTACTGGGTATACAGCATATAAAAAGGGAAAGAAGGGAGAACCAGAGCAACAGTGCCACCTAAAGGCAGGAGTGCAAATTGAAGGGGAAATCATACTGTTAATAAATATAGCCTTGAAGCCAGAGAACAAAATGATAAGGAGTTGTTTTGACTGAAGAATTAAAATAGAAAGCAGAACACTGAGACTTTGTTTTCAAGAAATAAGTGTAGCTCTTGGAATTTAAATTAAAGTCAACAGATAAAGTCAACAGAAGCTGAATATTCCCCTTCTGCTTGGATCTTTTTTCCTTTCCCCTTTTTTTTGTTTCCTTTTTTTTGCTCTGTGAACTCTCCCTTTGGATATAAACCTGCTGGTAGTGGAATTTTTGGGTATGGTGGGCCTATTTGGATTATAAACTATTGTTATATTAACTCTTTTCCTGTGCAAAAATGGATTAGGGCTTGAAGAACCTGAAGTAAAAAAGAAAACTTTAAAGTGTGTCAAGCCATGTTTTGGATCATAACTCCTTGAGATAATAGTGAAAATAAATTTCAACCACTGGGGATTATAAATACTGAAATATTTTAAAAAGTAAGAAAACAACATCTGCATCATCCTGAGCATCTTCTTAGCCTCCAGCCCTGTGGGCCAAAGAACTTTGGATGCTCTACTTCAGCAAGAAAAGACAAATATGCAGCAGATAGAATTTTTTTAAAAAAATGATACAAGCACCCCATAAGGACATGAAACAAAGAATGGAGAAAATGGAAGGGAGAATAGAAGGGAAAATATATATAAAAAAAAGGAAAATAGAGATCCTCCAACAAATGATGGCAAAAAATGAATAAAGTATACAAAAAATAAAAGAGAGAGACAAATCCACAGGAAAAAAAATGGGAGAACTCGACACAAGCAGACAGGATCAAAGAAAGGACAATTATAACATTACAAATGGTTAAGGCAGATTTTTATTTGAGATTTCAAAAAAGTAGAAGGGAGAAAACCTGGCAGAGATAATGGCAGAGTTGTTGGCAAAGGCCCTGGAGATAACTAGGGAAAAAATCTTGAAAGAGATGGACGAAGTGTTTAGAGTACATGCTAGATATGCAATGAGAAACAAGCTCCCCAGAGAGGTTCATGTGAGGTTTACAAAAAAAGCAATAGAAACAGAGATCATGAAGAGAGAGATTATCCCTTAAAATATAAAAGAAAAGAGATAGTGGTCCTAAAACAAATTCTAAGAAGAGTTAGTTTAGTTTACTTTATTATCATTGCAACTTGTACAATGAAATTAAACACCATCTTCAGTGCATATCACATGTGCAGCACATTCAGTGTACATCATGACCATAAAAATAAACATAAACACTCATCCTTCACACTCCATACATTGAACCGAAAACCCGCAACACCGCACCAACACTTCACTATACAGTAGAATTCAAAAGAGTTACTGCCCTTGGATAGAAGCTGTTTTTCAGCCTATTTGTCCTTGTTTTTAATATTCTGTACCGTCTGCCAGATGGTAATAGTTCAAAAAAAGAGTGCCCAGGATAAGATGGATCTTTGAGAATATTTTGAACTTTCTCAAGGCAGTGGGAGCTATAAAGCTCTTCCAAAGACGGGAGAGGGCAACCAATTATCTTCTGGGCAATGACATTAACCCTCTGGAGTGCTTTCCTATCTGCCACTGTTCAATTGGCAAACCATACAGAGGTACAGTAAGTTAAAATACTCTCTATGGTGCAGCAGTAGAAGATCACCAGCAGTTTTTCATTCAGTTATTGTTTTCTGAGAAGTCTCAAGTAGTATAATCTCTGCTAGGCCCTTTTGATCAGTGCTGCAATGTAAGCACCCCAGGACAGGTCTTTTTTATGGTAACACTCAGAATCTTAAAACTGGCCACTTGCTCTACTTGGTCTCCATTGATAAGCAAGGGCTGGATGTCTGATCTGTTCCGTCTATAGTTCACTGTAAGCTCCTTGGTTTTATTGGTGTTGAGGACCAGGTTACTGTCTCCACACCATGAAAGCAACTGGTCCACCTCATCTCGGTAGGCAGACTCATCCCCCTGGAGATGAGTCCCACCACTGTTGTATCATCTGCAAATTTAGCAATAGTATTACTGACGTGAGTGGGAATGCAGTCATGTGCGTAAAGTATAGAGTAAGGGACTCAACACACAACCCTGTGGTGTACAGTGCTAAGAATAAGGGCTGAAGAGGTATGATTACCTAAACTCCTCTGTGAGCATCCAGACAGGAAATCCATAATCCAAAGGCAGATTGAATAACAAAGTCAAAGGTCCAGAAGTTTAGACACTAGTCTATGTGAAAGAATTGTGTTAAATGCAGAACTAAAATCCACAAAAAGCATCCTCACATAGTCCCCGTCCCCCCGTTCTAGATAAGTCAGAGCAGTGTGAAGAGTTATGGTTATAGTATCCTCTATAGATCTATTTCTTCTGTATGCAAACTGGTGTTTATCAAATGTATGCAGAAGACCAGAAATGATGTGCTGGCAGATCAATTTTTCAAAGCCTTCATGATGATAGGAGTGAATGCCACTGGTCTGTAATTGTTGAGGTTTTTGATAGGGAATTTCTTTGGCAGCGGAACAATGGTGGAAGCCTTCAAACAAGTTGGAATAGTGGCCTGGGATAAAGACTGATTGAAGATCCTGGTAAAGACTCCAGCCAACTGATCAGCAAAGTCTTGAAGCACTCAGCCAGGGATACCATCAGAACCGGCAGGCTTTCTAGGCTCCACAGCCCTCAGAATGCTGCTCACCTCCTGTTCCTCCACAATGAAGTGGGGGCTACAATTGGCTGGTGGTTGTATTTTATCTGTCTCTGATGTCTCCACTTCAAAGTGAGCAAAGAAATGATTCAGTTCCTCTGCCAATGAAGCATCCCCTTCAGCAGGGATGACATTGGCCGGTTGATGGTTGGTAATTTGTTGAATTCCTTGCCACACCTGCCTCATGTTATTGGTATAAAAATTATCCTCAGTCTTCCTCTTATAATCAGTCTTGGCCTTCCGGATACCTTTCTTCAGATTAGCTCTGGCAACACTGTATCTTGCCCCATCACCAGACCTAAAGGCCTTGGTCCTGTCACACAAAAGATGCTGGACTTCCTTGGTCATCCAGGGTTTCTGATTGGGATAGATCCTAATATGTTTATCCACAGAGATAGTATCTGTGCAGTGTTTGATGAAGCACAGAACAGTTGCAGTATGCTCCTTTAGGTCAGGGCGATAAAAGAGGTCCCAATTTGTGTTCTCAAAACAATCCTGAAGTTGTTGGGAAGCATCTTCTGGCCAAGATTTCACTGTCTTTATTATAAGCAGGGTCCGTCTCCTAAGAGGTATGTACGCTGGTGCTAAAAGCAGTGACATATGGTCTGATTGTCCCAAATGTGGCAAGTGTATAACCTTGTAGCTATTTTTGATGTTGGTATATACTTTGTCCAATATGTTTGCTCCTCTAGTAGCACACTTAACATGCTGATAGAATTTAGGGAGCACTGCTTTTAAATCAGCTTGATTAAAGTCCCCCGCTATGATAT
>BLBF01000019.1:14541272-14560458 GCA_015471245.1 Laticauda colubrina | reverse complement strand
GAGCACTGCTTTTAAATCAGCTTGATTAAAGTCCCCCGCTATGATATACACAGCATCAGGATACTTATTCTGCTGATTACTAACAATGTTATACAAGAATCCCAAAGCTATGGTAGTATTGGCATGAGGTGGGACATAGACTGCAGTAATCAAAATCACGCTGAATTCCCATGGAAGATATATGGGTCTACATTTAAGAGTCATATACTACAGATCCATGGAGCAGTGGCTGTCTACAGTCTTTGTATTGATACATCAGCTTTTGTTCACATAAAGGCTTAAACCTCCCCTTTTGATCTTGCCAGAATCTCTACTCCTGTCCTGGAGGTGAGCTATGTAGCATTCCAGCTCAACAGCTGTATCTGGAATGAGTGAATGAAGCCAAATTTCTGTGATTAGCAAAATACAGCAGTTCTCGATGAATTTAGTCTTTGCAATCTGTAACCTTAATTCATCCATTTTGTTCGCCAGAGATCTTTCATTGGTAAAAAATATACTTGGAATTGAAGGCTTGTGTGGAAAGTTACTCAGCCTAAAGAAAATCCCAGCATGGCATCCTCTTCCTCTTTCTTTGCTTCTTGCTCCTTCCTACAGCAATAGTGATCCATGGCTCCCCTAGGATCCTAGCTGCCTCCTTCAGTATGTTATGAGAATGTATAAAATTATTTGTAATAGCCTTTTCACATTTCAGTCTAAATTGGAGATTTAAGGAAGGAATATCTGTTTTTGATAAAAACTTTAATTAAAAACGGAGTGAACTTTAGATGAGTGGATACCAGAGGGAATATTGGTAACTTGGCAGGAGCAGAGACATAGACTAGATTCAATAGAGAAGGCAGAACAATTTTATGATCATTACTTGGGATCACAGGAGCAAGAGAGAGGGAGGGAGGAAAAGATTATCTGAAGCAAAGAAGAAATTGCACAAGAGAAGGAAATACAACAAAAAGAGGTTGAAAGAGATTTTGAGGAAAGAACCATAAGAGAAGGAGCAAGAGTAAAGAACCAAGAGAGGCAAGGACAACCAGAATTGCAAATCCTATCTATAAGTAAAAACATGGAAGAAGAAACAAAATTACTGTCAATTAACATAAATGGACTGAACTCTGCAATAAAAAAGAAAATAATTTTTTAGTAAACTAGAAAAACTACAACTGGATATAATTTGTCTACAAGAAGTTCATGTTAAAAAACAATATAATAAGATATTGGAACAGCTTAAAATTGGGAAGTTGTATGCTTCACTGGCACAACAAAGTAAGAGAGGAGTAGCATTGTATATAAAAGAGACAATAAACACGAAACAAATCTTCATAGAGGAAGAAAGAAGGAACTTGATGGTGGAGATAATGTTGAATGTGAAGCAGGTATTGTTGGTAGCAATATATTGACCAAATAGTGATCAAGAAGATTTTTATGATAAATTACATAAGAAGATAATAGAATTGGAGTATCAAAACATAAGCATAGTTGGAGATTTTAATACAATTATGGATTCAAAACTGGACTATATAACTAGGAAAATAAATAAAACATTTAGAAAATTAAATAAAGTATTTAGAAAAATATTACCAAAAGCCTTTTTTTTAATAGTGGAAGAACTAAGTATTCAAGATGTATGGAGAGGGAACTATCCTGAGATAGAATAATATTCATTTTATTCAAATAGACACACATCAACAGAGCTAAAGCCCCTGTCACACTGCACCAACGGATGGAAAGAGGATGTAAAATGGAGAAAAACACTTGCCATCCGTTGGCTAACGCGATGCTTCCATTCTGTACTCATTGCCTCCATTTTGCTTCCCCTCTATCCGTCCAGCATCCGTCTATTGATGTTTCATCCGCTCAGAGGGTTTTGAGCTGTTCAAAACTTTTGCGCGGAAAATGTATCCAATGCGTCCATTCTGCATCCACTAGGCATCCACTAGGCATCCATTCTGCATCCGTTATGCATCCGCTAGGCATCCGCACAACTCGATCCACTCCAGCGGTAAACGGACGCAGGGAGGAAGCGGAACGGACGCGGAACGGATGCAGAATGGATGCAGAACGGATGGAGAAAGGATGAAAGCAGATGCAGCTTGCAAAGAAAGCATTTAAAACAGAAAAAACATTCACAGAAAGGACCTATCTCGGATATTAAGGATGTTTAGAGGATGCCTAGAGGATGCAAGGGGACACATAGTGGAAAACCTACACTGCCTATAAAAAGGGGGAGCAACTCACCTGGATCTCACTTTCAGACCAGCAGCCCAGCTGTGCAGACCTCTGCAGCCTTCATCTGACTCTTGCTCTTCCACAGCATCCAGTCATGTCCACCATGGATCGTAACAAAGTCCTTTTGGTAGCCACCATCATTCTGCAACAGTGCGAAGCCATCTACAGGCTCTGTGAACTCTACTAAAGGAAGAAAAGGAGGCAGCGAAGAAGCGTCTGGGTCCGAAGATGGTTCACCAGAAGAGCAGAGGACGGACTGTACAACAAGCTGATGGTGGAGCTCAGGAACGAAGACACTCATGCATTCCAGAACTTCATGAGGATGCCTCCAGCCATGTTTGATGAAGTTGTGGAGCAGCTGACACCCAGGTTGACCAAGGCAAACACCAACGTCCGGCCCAGCCTGGACCCTGGGCTCAAGGTGGCACTCACTCTGCGCCACCTGGCCTCAGGGACCACCTACAGGAGCATGCAGTACGGGTGGAGGGTGCCACACAACACCATCAGCATTGTGGTCAGAGAAGTGGTGCAGGCCATCATCGAAGAATACATGGAGGAACACCTCCAGTGCCCCACCACTGAACAAGGCTGGAAGAAAGTTGCAGAGCAGTGGTATCAGAGGTGGAACTTCCCCCACACCATTGGAGCCATAGATGGCAAGCACGTGGCCTGCAAAGCACCAGCCAAGTCGGGGTCCACTTATTTCAACTACAAGGGCTTCTTCAGCATCGTCCTCTTCGCCATGGCCGATGCTGACTACAAGTTCATGTACATCGATGCTTCAGGCAACGGGTCATGTTCAGATGCCCAGGTATACAACGCCAGTGACCTCAAGGAGGGGCTGGAACGGAACCTCATCGTGGGCTTCCCAGATCCAGACCCACTGCCCAACGACACGCAAGATGTGCCCTACTTCATCGTGGGGGGTGACGCCTTCTCCCTCAGAACCTACCTCATGAAGCCCTACACCTCCAGACTCCTCACCCGTGAAGAGAGGATCTTCAACTACAGGCTGTCCAGGGCAAGGAGGGTGGTGGAGAACGCCTTTGGCATCCTGGCCAACAGGTTCCAGGTACTTCTCACCACCATGCAGCATCGCCGACAGACCATGAGGAGGATCGTGGAAGCTTGCTGCATCCTGCACAATCTCAGGCGCACCCGCTACCCAGTCTTGCAGAACAGGCTTGTGGACCTCCAACAAGGCAATGGGGACATGGAGCCTGGGGAATGGAGGCAAGGGCAAAACCTGATAGACACTCAGGATGTGCAAGGCCCCAAAAGAGCCTCACATGAAGGGAAGAAGCAGCGCAACCTCCTGAAACACTGGTGCAACTCCCCAGCTGGAGCGGTGGAGTGGCAAGACAGGATGATAGATGCTTAATGGATGCTTCCTTCAGCCTGTCTCATCACAGTGATGAGAATGGGCCATGTATGTTGGGTGGGCCTACAATGAACAGGGCTTTTAATAAAGAGTTGTGTTTATGTTGACATATGTGGATGATTATTACATTATTATTGATAATAAAGGGCCATAGGTGTGGCACCTGGGAGGGTGGACCATACAGTCCCACCATGCTTGCACTGGAGGTTTATCTATCCCACAGCTATTACCCATCCCAAAGGTATCCCTGCTCATTCCACAAGTATCCCTGCCCATCCCACTGCTATCTTAACCCATCCCACAGA
Source organism: Laticauda colubrina (assembly GCA_015471245.1). NCBI lineage: Eukaryota > Metazoa > Chordata > Lepidosauria > Squamata > Elapidae > Laticauda > Laticauda colubrina. Next base: position 14,556,552 of record BLBF01000019.1, on the reverse strand, counting down.
TATCCTAACCCATCCCACAGGTATCTCTGCCCATCTGACAGGTATCCCTGCCCATCCCACAGCTATTACCCATCCCAAAGGTATCCCTGCCCACCCCACTGCTATCTTAACCCATCCCACAAGCATGCAAAGGATTAAACCATTTCTAAAAGTTTCCACCAATACTTTATAAAAAAAAAAGAAATGAAGCAAGTGTGTTAATCAAAGATAGACTTTATTTACAAGCTGTAAAAGAAAAATGACCCAAGTCAAGTGTCCAAATAAAGTCCACAGGTAGCCAGCCAGCCAGTCTCTGGCACTCCTCTTGGTCACTTGGAGGTGTGCCCAGTGGTGGAGGTGGCTGGTGCTGGAGTGATTGTCTGAAGCGCCATTGGGGTGCCTGGCCCCGAGAGGACAACAGATGATGGTGTGTTGAGAAAGCTCTTGGACTGCTGGCTCAGACCCGTGATGTTGAGAGCTCCTTCCTCCATGCCATGGGGTGTCAGCCCCAGTACCGACAACAGATGTACTGAGGCCGGGCTTGGCTGTGCGGTGGAGGAAGGAGCAGTGTAGTGGGGCTGTCTGGTCTGCAGCTGGGTGAGGACTGGCGTTGGTGGCATCGGTGGCATGGGTGGCATCAGTGTCATGGGTGGCATCGTTGGTGTCGGTGGCATCAGTGTCATGGGTGGCATCAGTGGCATCAATGTCGTGGGTGGCATTGGTGGCATCAGTGGAACCGGTGGCAATGGTGTCATCCGATGACTCTGTGCCTGGACTGGGAAGGGCTGCTGCTTGTGCTGCTGGACCTCCTGGTAGCCGTAGCCCTGGTAGGTGAGGGCCTGTGGAAAGCCTTGGAATGGGAGGGACATCACCTGGGGTGGAGGAGCAGACCTGGACTGAGTGGGAGCAGGTTCCTCTGGGTCTGGAGGATTGTGAAACATCTCGGTGATCCGGTCCTTCACCACCTGGTACTGGGGTTCCACCATGTCCGTGAGGGTCTGGTTGACATAGGTGAGGAAGGGCTTGCAGTTGGAGGATGAGGAGTCGGTGTGGACCAGCTGAGAGAGGAGATCTATGCTGCTCCGGATGGTGTCCCTTATCTCCAGCAGGACAGTGTGGCTCTGCCCCTCCGGTCTGGCTCTCTGCCTTTCTGTGGAGGTGGAGCTGGGGGTGGATGCAGGTAGGGCTGTGGTGGACATGCCGTCTCCTTTCTCCCACCACACCAGGGAGTCCTCCACGTGCTCCACCACGGTTAAAACACCTGTCCGCGGATTCTCCGCCGTGGCACGCTCCACAGAAACCTGCCTGGAGACAGGAGCTGACTCTCGGCCGGAAGAGGACTGGCTCTCAGCAGGCTGCTGGAGAGAGAGGGTAGTGAGAGGGGCTGCTGGTGCTCCTTGGTGGCGGATCTCACCCTCCGGGAAGCTGCACCTGGCCATGACGTAGGTCTCTCTGTCCGTCAGCTTAACCGTGGCCTGGCCAGATTTCTTCAGGTGCAGCTTCCCGTACCAGGTGTGCATGTGCTTCTACCAGCCGAGGAGCACCTCCGAAGTGTAGCCCAGACTCTCCGCCTTCTCTCTCCAAGCAGCATGCTTCCGCTTGATGTCCCTGTTGAGACAGTGTCCCTTCTGCCACAGATAGTCATTCTCTCTCAGCCACTCCAGCACCTCATCCTCGTGACCCTCCTCAATGGAGTATTGCCTCCTCTCCCGTCCCCGCATATGCCTCTTCCTCCCTTTGGCAGGACCAGATGGGCCCTCATCAGAGGGGCTCCCAGGTAGTAGGGGCTGCTCCTCCACACCAGCAGCAGCACCAGCAGGATCATCATCATCATCATCATCATCATCACCAGCAGGATCATAATCATCATCATCACCATCAGCAGCAGCAGCAGCAGCACCAGCAGGATCATCATCATCATCATCAGCAGCAGCAGCAGCAGCAGCAGGACCAGCAGGACCAGGATCATCAGCAGCAGAGTAAGCACCAGCAGCAGCAGAGTAAGCACCAGCAGCGCCAGCAAGACCAGGAGCACAAGCAGGACCAGGAGCACGAGCAGGACGAGCAGGACGAGCAAGACCAGGAGCACGAGCAGGACGAGCAGGACCAGCAGGATGTGGAGCAGCTTCAGCAGGGTATGCACCAGCAGAAGCACCACCGCCAGGAGCAGCTTCAGCAGAGTAAGCACGAGCAGAAGCACCACCGCCAGGAGCAGCTTCAGCAGAGTAAGCACGAGCAGAAGCACCACCGCCAGGAGCAGCATCATCAGCTCCTCCAGAAGCAGAAGCAGCAGAAGCCCCAGCAGAAGCAGAGTCAGGGACAGGGGGTGGGAGGGTAGCCCTGTTCCTCTTGCCAGGGATGGCGGCATGTTGCTGCTTTCTCTTCTTCCCCATGGTTGTGGGGTTGCTGGCTGGCAGGGAGCCTGGCAGGCAGGCTGGCAGGCAGGCTGGCAAGCAGGCAGGCACCAAGGCTGGCAGAAAGGCAGGCACCAAGGCTGGCAGGCAGACTGGCTGGCAGGAAGGCTGGAAGGCAGGCTGGCAGGCAGGCAGACAGCAAGGCTGGCAGGGAGGTTGGCCAGGAGGCTGGGAGGCAGGCTGGCAGGCAGGCTGGCAGGAAGGCTTGCAGCAAGGCTTGCAGGCAGGGCAGGCAAGGCAGTCAACGCGTCCGGCAGCAGGTCTTTCTTCCAAATGGTGACCTGCTTCTGAGCTGCTTCCCTTTATATCCGCGGGGCTTATGCAATGCCTCCCCCCCGCATGTGCAATTAATGCTCGGCATCCGCTAGGCTTCCGCTGTGCATCCGCTTCATCCGCTGTGCATCCGCTGTGCATCCGCTTCATCCGTTCCGTGTCCGCTCTGCATCCGCTTCATCCATTCCGCGTCCGCTTTGCTGAGGTCCCCCGGAAGCCTTGCGGATGTGCCATCCACTCCCATCCGTTTCCATCCGCTAGGCTTCCGTTCCGCATCCGCTTTCCATCCACTCTGTGTCCTCCCTGCATCCGTTCCTTTATGTGTTATCCGCTCTGGTTATGCAAATTTTTGCCCCTTTTGAGAGCGGATATTGTGTCCTTTTTACTAACGTTTTGCATCCGTTGGGCAGTGTGACAGGGCCTTAAGATCCAACATACAAAACATAAATATTGAAACAAGCATATGGGCAGATCACAATCTGATTAAAGCTATATGGAAAAGACAAAAAAAAAAGAAACTGAGATGGACAATGAATTAAACAATATTAAAAGAAAAATAATATATTCAGTTTATGGAAAAAGAATTGGATTTTTTTCTTTAAAGAAAACAGAAAAGAAATTTCACTACAAAACTTATTGGATACCGTAAAGGTGTATATTAGAGGATTAATGATAACATATGTGGGAAAGAAAAATAAAAGGAAGAAGAGACAAGAGCAAAAAATAGTTAGAAGAAGTATACAAGAGACTCAGGACTGAATTACAGAAGGACCCACAAAAAAAGAATATTAAAAAGCAAATGGAATTTAAAAACATAAGCTGAATCTGATGGATAAAGAGAAACTTTACGAACAAACAATCAATCATAAACATTAAACAAAATTTGGAAAATTGGGAAGAAATGTGGGCACTAAATTACAAATTAACCATATCCACAGCATATAGGGAAAACCTGTATACAATGTTTTATAGGTGGACAGGCTAACATTGAAATTAAAAGACAAAGAAGATTCAATATATTATAGATCCTGCAATCCTGGTATGAGTGATTTAGAAATAAAAATAAAATAAAATGTCAATTAGAAAAAGAATGAGAAAGTATGTAAATATGTATATATGTTATTGAAAAGATTGAAGTGTAATATGAAATATATTGATTTGTAACAAGAGTAAGATGTAATGGTAATGGAATAAGTAATCGAATATTGAAAAATGTAAGGAAATGTAAAAGATGTCTTGATGTTGATAACAATGCATATAGTTTTATTTTGTTTTTAAACTTTGGAAAATTAATAAAATATTTAAAAAACAAAAACAAAAAAAACCAAAAACATTAAGCAAAATTTTTTTGAAAATGCAAACCAACCAGAAAGATGGCTGGCATACAAACAGAGAAAGAAAAGAAATTGATTCACCAAGTAATAGATGAAAATAGAAGGGAAACTTCACCATCGAAAATAAAGATAAAATGAAAATAGTCCAAAAACGCTCTGAAAAACTATATGATCAAGAGACAATCTTAGAAGATAAAATAAAACAATACCTACAAAAAGCAGAATTGCTGACAGTATCAGAAACAGTCAAAGCAACATTAGGAGAGAGAATAACAATGATGGAATTAACAGAAGCAATTAAAAGACAAAAAAATGGCAAAACACCAGGACTGGATGGACTACCAGCAGACTTATATAAAGATCTACAAAACTCTTTAGGTAACATAATGTTGGAAGTATTTAATGACTTACTGCTAGAGGAGAAAGTACCTAACTCTTGGATGGAAGCATATATTACTCTCATACCAAAAGAAAAGTCAGACTTACAACAAATTAAAAATTTTAGATCAATATTGTTTTTGAATGCAGATTACAAAATATTTGCATCAATTATAGCAGAAAGACTAAAGGGATTTTAAAACCAGTTTAAACACTCAGATCAAAATGTCTTTTTATCTAATAGATAAATTAATGATAACATGAGAATAATTTTGAATACGCTGGAGATAGCATAACAGATAATTTGAGTTGGAAGGGATCTTGTAGGTCATCTAATCCAACCCTTCGAAACAAAGTTTAAACTAATGGAAAAAATAGAAGAATATGGGAAGTGGCAGGACTGAAAATAAACAGAGAAAAAAATTGTTTATGAAGATAAGCAAAAAAAAAAAAGAGTTAATGAAGATATTAGATATTCAGATTACCAAGAAAGTAAAGTATTTAGGGATTCAATTAACGGTAAGATGTGTACAAATCAAAGATAATTATTATAAATTGTTACAACAAATTAAGAAAGATTTAGAAAAATGGAAATATTTTCAATTATCATTAATAGAAGGATAGCCACAATTAAAATGAATATATTTCCAAGGTTACTGTATTTGTTTCAAACAGTCCCAATAAAGTTGGGGAAAAAATACTTTGAAGTTCTGAATAAAATAATATTAAAATATATATGGCAAGGGAAAAAAGCAAGAATTTTAAAATGTTACAGGATAAAACAATGAGTGGGTTTGGACTGCATAATTGGGAATGATATTATCAGTAGTGTTAACGTGGATGAAAGAATGGATTGTATTGAGGAATACAGGATTTTTGACCTTGGAGGGACATGATTTGCAATTGGGTAGGCATGCCTTTCTATGGGAAAAATAAGATACATGATTACTTTCAAAGACACTATATAAGAAATACTTTATTGCTGGTATGGGAGAAAATCAGAGAACAGCACTATTTGAAAATACCAGTTTGGCTTTCAACAATGGAAGCACTTATCCACCCAAACATTTTAAATATGGGAAATGTTTAAATCAAATACAAAGATATTTTGAATGAAAAGGGAGAGTTCAAATCTAAACAAGAACTGGATGAGCAAGGGATCAAAATGGTTTGGTATTCACACATGCAAATACAATTTAGATATAAAAAAAATATAAACATAAAAGATATGGTTTCTATAGAGAATTGACAGAACTGGATAAGATACTAACTGGAACAAAATAAAGATTGATAAAAAATATTGTATAGCTACCTGTTGGGTATTAAATTAAAAGAGGAACAAGTGAAGGAGACAATGAGAGCATGAGCAAAAAAAATGATTATAAAATAGAATTAGATAAATAGTAGAAGTTGTGGGATAAAAATTATAAGTTAACGATGTCAAGTACATACAAAGAAACCTTGTATAAGATGTTTAATAAATAGCATTTAGCATTGGTGAGATTGGCAAGGATGTTTAAAGATAAATCAGATAATGTTGGAAATGCCAACAACCACCTGGGTCATGTTATCTACCATATGTGGTGGAGATGTGTAGAAGCTAAAACATATTGGACAAAAATATCTGGTTGGAAAAGTTGATACACCACCATATTGAATTACAATCTGAAATATTCCTGTTGGGGATCTTACCTGAAACTAACAGTAAAGAGAAAATATATTTGATTATTCATGCATTAATTGCAACTAAAATTATATTTGCTCAAAATTGGAAAAGTGAAGAGATTCCTACTGATGAAAATGTGATTAGAAAAATATTAAGCCCCTGTCACACTGCACCAACAGATGCAAAGAGGATGTAAAACGGACAAAAAAGCTTACCATCCGTTGGTTAACGTGATGTACTCACTGCCTCCATTTTGCTTCCTCTCTATCCGTCCAGCATCCGTCTATTGACGTTTCATCCGCTCAGAAAGTTTTGAGCTGCCCAAAACTTTTGTGTGGAAAATGTATCCAATTCGTCCATTCTGCATCCGCTACGCATCCACTACGCATCCGCTACGCATCTGTTACGCATCCGCTATATCCGCTATATCCGCTAGGCATCCGCTGTGCATCCGCGCAACTCGCATCCGCTCGGATGCAGGGAGGAAGTGGAACGGATGCGGAACGGATGCAGAATGGATGCAGCATGGAAACAAAGCATTTAAAATGGAAAAAACGTTCGCAGAGGGGACCTATCTCGGATATTAAGGATGTCTACAGGATGCCTAGAGGATGTCTAGAGGATGCCTAGAGGATGCAAAGGGACACCTATACTGCCTATAAAAAGGGGGAGCAACACATCTGGATCTCACTTTCAGAACAGCATCCCTGTGGTGCAGACCTCTGCAGCCTTCATCTGCCTCTGCCTATTCCACAGCATCCAGTCATATCCCCCGTGGATCATAACACGGTCTTTTTGGCAGCCACCATCCTTCTGCAACAGTGTGAAGCCATCTACAGGCTCTGTGAACTCTACTACGGGAAGAAAAAGGGGCAGCCAAGAAGCGTCTGGGTACGAAGATGGTTCACCAGAAGAGCAGAGGACGGACTGTACAACAAGCTGATGGTGGAGCTCAGGAACGAAGACACTCAGGCATTCCAGAACTTCATGGGGATGCCTCCAGCCATGTTTGATGAAGTTGTGCAGCAGCTGACACCCAGGTTGACCAAGGCAAACACCAACTTCCGGCCCAGCCTGGAACCTGGGCTCAGGGTGGCACTCACTCTGCACCACCTGGCCTCAGGGACCACCTACAGGAGCATGCAGTACGGCTGGAGGGTGCCACACAACATCATCAGCATTGTGGTCAGAGAAGTGGTGCAGGCCATCATCGAAGAATACAAGGAGGAGCTGCTCCAGTGCCCCTCCACTGAACAAGGCTGGAAGAAAGTTGCAGAGCAGTGGTATCAGAGGTGGAACTTCCCACACACCGTTGGAGCCATAGATGGCAAGCACGTGGCCTGCAAAGCACCAGCCAAGTCGGGGTCCACTTATTTCAACTACAAGGGCTTCTTCAGCATCGTCCTCTTCGCCATGGTCGATGCTGACTACAAGTTCATGTACATCGATGCTTCAGGCAGCAGGTCAGCTTCAGATGCCCAGGTATACAACGCCAGTCACCTCAAGGAGGAGCTGGAACATAACGTCATTGTGGGCTTCCCAGATCCAGAACCCCTGCCCAACGACACGCAAGATGTGCCCTACTTCATCATGGGGGATGACGCCTTCTCCCTCACAACCTACCTCATGAAGCCCTACACTTCCAGACTCCTCACCCGTTAAGAGAGGATCTTCAACTACAGGCTGTCCAGGACAAGGCGGGTGGTGGAGAACACCTTTGGCATCCTGGCCAACAGGTTCCAGATACTTCTCACCACCATGCAGCATCACCCAGAGACTGTGAGGAGGATCATGGAAGCTTGCTGCATCCTGCACAATCTCATGTGCACCCGCTACCCAGTGTTGCAGAACAGGCTCATGGACCTCCAGCAAGGCAATGGGGACATGGAGCCTGGGGAATGGAGGCAAGGGCAAAACCTGATAGACACTGAGGATGTGCAAGGCCCCAACAGAGCCTCACATGAAGCGAAGAAGCAGCACAACCTCCTGAAACACTGGTGCAACTCCCCAGCTGGAGCGGTGGAGTGGCAAGACAGGATGATAGATGCTTAATGGATGCTTCCTTCAGCCTGTCTCATCACACGGATGAGATTGGGCCATGTATGTTGAGTGGCCCTACAATGAACAGGGCATTTAATAAAGAGTTGTATTTATGTTGACATGTGTGGATGATTGATTTTATTGATAATAAAGGGCTGGCAGCAGATGGCTGAGGCTTGCTGTGCTTCCGCATGGTTGTGGGGTTGCTGGCTGGCAGGGAGGCCGGCATGAACCAAGGCTGGCAGGAAGGCTGGCAGGGAGGCAGGCACCAAGGCAGGCAGGAAGGCTGGCAGGCAGGCAGGCACCAAGGCTGGCAGGAAGGCTGGCAGGCAGGCTGGCAGGCAGGCAGGCAGGCAGGCAGGCTGGCAGGCAGGCAGGCAGGCACCAAGGCTGGCAGGAAGGCTGGCAGCGAGGCAGGCCCCAAGGCTTGCAGGGAGGCAGGCACCAAGGCTGGCAGGAAGGCTGGCACCAAGGCTGGCAGGCAGGCATGAACCAAGGCTGGCAGGCAGGCAGGCACCAAGGCTGGCAGGAAGGCTGGCAGGGAGGCAGGCACCAAGGCTGGCAGGCAGGCAGACAGCAAGGCTGGCAGGGAGGCTGGCAGCAAGGCTTGCAGGCAGACATGCAGGCAGACATGCAGGCAGACATGCAGGCAGGACAGGCAAGGCAGTCGATGTGTCTGGAAGCAGGTCTTTCCTCTAAATGTTGACCTGCTTCCGAGCTGCTTCCGTTATATCCGTGGGGCTGACGCAATGCATCCTCCCCGCATGCGCAATTAACGCTCGGCATCCGCTAGGCTTCCGCTGTGCATCCGCTAGGCTTCCGCTCTGCATCTGCTTCATCTGCTGTGCATCCGCTCTGCATCCGCTTCATCCGTTCCGCGTCCGCTTTGCTGAGGTCCCCCGGAAGCCTAGCGGATGTGCTATTCGCTCCCATCCACTTCCATCCGCTGGGCTTTCATTCCGCATCCGCTTTCCATCCATCCTGCGTCCTCCCCCCATCCGTGTTATCTGCTCCAGTTATGCAAATTTTTGCCCCTTTTGAGAGCGGATAACAACGGATGGAACATTTTGCTCGTCCGTTGTGTCCGTTTTCCATCCGTTGGGCAGTGTGACAGGGCCTTTAGAATGTGCAGAAATCAATAGATTAACACTTGCAATTAAAGAGAAGGAGCAAACTGAATATTATAAGATATGGGAACTATTTTATCGATGGCTAGAGAAAAAATATGAAAGCTAGAAATAGCTAATAGAGTGAAATATAGAAAATAGGTTTATAGAATTAAACATGATAAGAAGAGGAGTGTTATAGTAATAGAGATATTATGTATATTAATAAGTTGAGAATAAGATAAGAATACAGAATTAATACCAAAGTAATGAACATGGATGTAAATTTTAATTGTTATTGCACAAGATATTTGTACCCAGGCGATATATCATTAAATGGAAGATGAAATGTATGTACCTCAAATAAAATAAAAATTACAATTAAAAATGTTAACTTAACATGTAAAACTGTTAAATTGCCCTGATTTAATATCTTCTGTGATGACCCAGCATATATCAGAAATATAACAAAAACCAAAACATAAGTAAAAGTACTTTAATGCCTTCAACTTGGCTTCACTGTTTAATTGTTCACAGTAAACAGTAAACACAGTAAAAAGTAAACTATTTTCAAAATAACATTTCAAAGGAAAGAAACACAGTTCAAAGTCAAAGAGCTGATGACGAAGCAAAAACCAAAAACAAACCGCATTGAAAAAAGTTCCTTGATAGACCAGGATAGATAATTGCCAACTTCAGAAAAATAACCAAGGACAGTCCATTGAAAGAATGCCAACAAGATAAACCTTCTTTTGGAATAAAACACTAATTGTCTCCAGCATCTGTTCACATGCAGGTCTAAAGTTTTATCCAGATCTCACACCTGCAACCCATGAAGAGGATCATGGCCCTCTCCTCCCTAGTAGACTATATTTTACCTTGATCCTCTCCTCCCGAGTAGACCAGGGGTCGGATTCTACAGGTTTGCACCTATTCGCGAGAACCCATTAACATTCTAAGAAGTTTGAAGAACTGGTTGTTAGAAGAAATTACTGGCAGGAAGGAAACATTCTGGTGTTGCTTCCAGAAACTGCCTCTCCGTTAACCTTTATTACATTCTTGGCAGGACTAGACTTCCTGTCTCTGGAACTTCTCTGGAGTTTTTTTTTTCTCCTTTGCTGGTACTTTGCTTGTGTGGAGTGACCATTCAAAGTTACAATGGCACTGAAAAAAGTGACTTATGACCTGTTTATGATTTAAAAGTGACTTATGACCTTATGTTTTTCACATTTATGACATTTGTAGCATCCCCACAGTCATGAGAGGCAAGGTGAAGAGATGTGTGCCTCGATGTGAGTGATGTTGACTTGACCACACCCAGACAGTCACATGATCATCAAGCCATGCCCACAAACTAAGCCACGCCCACAGAACCAATTGTTAAAAAATTTGAATCCCACCCATGGAGTAGATCATGTTTACTCTGATCCTCTCCTCCCTTCGTGCTCTAGGATGGATAAGGGATGGGCCTGGGACCTCCTCTGACTGCTCAGAGTCAGTCTTCACCAAGGACATGACATCTCCATTATTTCTTTTCATAATTGAGGACTATATTCAATTTCACATTAAAACATTCAAATTATCATTATTTTTTTTCTGTTTTATTTCAGCTTGATACAGCTTGCAAAACTGTTTGAAAAAGTTTCCTAAAATTATGGAACAGATCTTGAAAATGCTTATCATTTAAAAGAAAGAACCCACCAACAATGTCTTGCTATGTTGACCCAAAACAATCTGATAAAAGCCTGAATATTCATGCTTAAAGTAAATATTTGGATGGATGGATGTAGTATATATGCATGCATGCCTGGGTGTATGTGTATGCATAGTACTATGCCCCACACTAGATATTCCCACACCCATTAATGAAATTCCAGGACTGAATTCACTTTCTTCAAGGAGAAAAAATCTACTTTCTTTTTGCATAAATCTACTTTATTTTTGTTCAACTTTCTATTTGTAAGGATGAATTCATATCTGGATACATTTTCTATTCATTTTTGTTTCTATGTACAAGTATAATCAAAGCCAATTATCTGGTTCTTTATGGGGTTTTTCAGTTTTTAAATATCCCTTGTATATATGATACACAAACACAATTTATAGCTGACATGTTCATTACTACAAAGTCCTTTTTCCCTGTAAATCTTTAACAGGTAAGAAATAATATTATAAGGATGTAAGTAACAGTATGCCCTTTGTTATTCGCTCACTAGATTATTGTCTGTCTCTGTCATATTCACAAGATCATACTGAAGAAAATATTATTTAAAAAAAAATAAACAGTGAGCCTTTTGCTTCTCTTCAAGCTTCAAAAGAAAAATATCTAAAACAATAAAATATTGTTCTTGGATTTAAGTATCCTATTTCTGATAGTAAACTTAGTTGCAAAAACAAGACAGAAATAGAGCAAGGAGACAAACATTTCAAGCTATTTTCTAAAGCGCCTGTAAACCAAACAAGGAATAATGGATGGAAACTAAACAAGGTGAGATTTAACCTGGAAATAAGAAGAAACTTTCTGACAGTGAGAACAATCAACCAATGGAACAGCTTGCCCTCGTAAGTTGTGGGAGCGCCATCAGTTGAGACTTTCAAGAAGAGGTTGGACTGTCGTTTGTCAGAAATAGTGTAGGGTCTCCTGCTTGGGCGGGGGGGGTTGGACTAGATGACCTACAAGGTCCCTTCCAACTCTGATTATCTGTTATCTGTTTAAGAGTCTCAGGGAAGACTCTTAATAACTTAGAACTGAATTAAAAACCAATAAATATATTTATTCTACTCTGAATCTTGTAACCACTTCCCAAATCTCTTCCAAAATTAAACCCAGTGAGAATATGACTATTAGGAAGTAAGCAACTCAAGGGAGACTTCTTTTAAACAGTTAAATATCAAATGATATACAGATACACTATGTCAGTAAATTTTTTGCAACTGAATCAAGAAATACATTTTGCATAAGTTCCTAATCCATACATTTTTCATTGTTTTGCTATTGCCTATCAAAGAAAATTGAGCATCTGTCAGAAAACCAAATACTTTAAATAGGTAAATATTATTACTTTCTACTTCATCGAATTTGTCCTTAAAATATGCTAAATTCATTTTGAATTTCCCAAAAGTCATTTGAAAGTCAGAGTCATTTTTTTTAGCAATTTCTATGTAAATTTTTTAAAAAGGGACTGGAAGAAAACATGCTGTACAAAATTTTACTTCTTTTTCACTACATCATAGGTAATTTAATCTAAATTCAACTCACAGAATACATATTCATGTAAAGCCCATGTCACACTGAACGAACGGATGCAAAGAGGATGTAAAATGGACAAAAAACCTTGCCATCAGTTCAAAAACGCGATGTACTCACTGCCTCCGTTTTGCTTCCTCTCTATCCGTCCAGCATCCGTTTATTGACGTTTCATCCGCTCCAAAAGTTTTGGGCTGCCTAAAACTTTTGCGCGGAAAATGTATCCAGTTCGTTCGTTCTGCATCCGCTACGCATCCGTTACGCATCTGCTATGTCCGCTATGCATCCGCTACGCATCCGCGCAACTCGTATCCGCCCGGATGCAGGGAGGAAGCAGAATGGATGTGGAACGGATGCAGAACGGATGCAGAACGGAAACAAAGCGTTTAAAACAGAAAAAACATTCGCAGAAGGGACCTATCTCGGATATTAAGAATGTCTACAGGATGCCTACAGGATGCCTCGCGGAAAACCTATATTGCCTATAAAAAGGGGGAGCAACTCGTCTGCATCTCACTTTCAGAACAGCAGCCCAGCGGTGCAGACCTCTGTAGCCTTCATCTGCCTCTTGCTCTTCCACAGCATCCAGTTATGTCCACTGTGGATTGTAACAAAGTCCTTTCGGCAGCCACCATCATTCTGCAACAGTGCGAAGCCATCCACAGGCTCTGTGAACTCTACTATGAGAAGAAAAGGAGCCACCCAAAAAGAGTCTGGATCCAAAGATGGTTCGCCAGAAGAGCAGAGGACGGACTGTACAACAAGCTGATGATGGAGCTCAGGAATGAAGACACTCATGCATTCCAAAACTTCATGAGGATGCCTCCAGCCATGTTTGACGAAGTTGTGCAGCGGCTGACACCCAGGTTGACCAAGCAGAGCACCAGCTTCCTGCCCAGCCTGGAACCTGGGCTCAAGGTGGCACTCACCCTGCGCCACCTGGCCTCAGGGACCTCCTACAGGAGCATGCAGTACGGCTGGAAGGTGCCATCCAACACCATCAGCATTGTGGTCAGAGAAGTGGTGCAGGCCATCATCGAAGAATACAAGGAGGAGCTCCTCCAGTGCCGCTCCACTGAAGAAGGATGGAAGAAAGTTGCAGAGCAGTGGTATCAGAAGTGGAACTTCCCCCACACCGTTGGAGCCATAGGTGGCAAGCACGTGGCATGCAAAGCGCCAGCCAGGTCGGGGTCCACTTATTTCAACTACAAGGGCTTCTTCAACATCATCCTCTTCGCCATGGTCGATGCTGACTACAAGTTCATGTACATCGATGCTTCAGGCAACGGCTCATCTTCAGATGCCCAGGTATACAACACCAGTCACCTCAAGGAGGAGCAGGAAGGCAACCTCATCGTGGGTTTCCCAGATCCAGAACCCCTGCCCAACGACACGCAAGATGTGCCCTACTTCATCATGGGGGATGACGCCTTCTCCCTCACAACCTATCTCATGAAGCCCTACAGTTCCAGACTCCTCCCCCGTGAAGAGAGGATCTTCAACTACAGGCTGTCTAGGGCAAGGCCGGTGGTGGACAACGCCTTTGGCATCCTGGCCAACAGGTTCCAGGTACTTCTCACCACCATGCAGCATTGCCCAGAGACCGTGAGGAGGATCATGGAAGCTTGCTGCATCCTGCACAATCTCATGCGCACCCGCTACCCAGTCTTGCAGAACAGGCTCGTGGACCTCCAGCAAGGCAATGGGGACATGGAGGCTGGGGAATGGAGGCAAGGGCGAAACCTGATCGACATTGAGGATGTGCAAGGCCCCAACAGAGCCTCACGTGAGGCGAAGAAGCAGCGCAACCTCCTGAAACACTGGAGCAACTCCCCAGCTGGAACAGTGGAGTGGCAAGACAGGATGGTAGATGCTTAATGGATGCTTCCTTCAGCCTGTCTCATCACACTGATGAGATTGGGCCATGTATGTTTGGTTGGCCTACAATGAACAGGGCGTTTAATAAAGAGTTGACATGCGTGGATAATTATTACATTATTATTGATAATAAAGGGCCATAGGTGTGGCACCTGGGAGGGTGGACCATACAGTCCCACTATGCTTGCACTGGAGGTTTATCTATCCCACTGCTATCCTAACCCATCCCACAGCTATTACCCATCCCACATGTATCCTAACCCATCCCAAAGCTATCCTTACCCATCCCACAAGTATGCAAAGGCTTAAACCATTTCTAAAAGTTTCCAGCAAGAGTTTATCAAAAAAAAAAGAAATGAAGCAAGTGTGTGAATCATAAATAGACTTTATTAACAACAAGCTACAAAACAAAAATGAGTCTCTGGCACTCCTCTTGGTCGCTCAGTCTCAGGGGTGAAGGGTCCATGTGCTGTGCAGGTGGCTGGTGCTGGAGTGCTTGTCATCAGCTCCTCCAGAAGCAGAAGCAGCATAAGCCCCAGCCCCAGAAGAGCGAGCCCATGCTGCAGAAGCCCCAGCAGAACCAGAGTGAGGGCCAGGGGGCGGGATGGTAGCCCTGTCCCTCTTGCAAGGGCTGGCAGCAGATGGCTGAGGCTTGCTGTGCTTCCGCATGGTTGTGGGGTTGCTGGCTGGCAGGGAGGCTGGCAGGAACCAAGGCTGGCAGGGAGGCTGGCAGGGAGGGTGGCAGCAAGGCTTGCAGGCAGACATGCAGGCAGGGCAGGCAAGGCAGCCAATCCGTCCGGCAGCAGGTCTTTCCTCTGAATGGTGACCTGCTTCAGAGCTGCTTCCGTTATATCCGCGGGGCTAATGAATGCATCCCCCCCGCATGCGCAATTAACACCAGGCATCAGCTAGGCTTCTGCTGTGCATCCGCTGTGCATCCGCTGTGCATCCGCTGTGCATCCGCT
>BLBF01000019.1:14455263-14541262 GCA_015471245.1 Laticauda colubrina | reverse complement strand
GCTGTGCATCCGCTGTGCATCCGCTGTGCATCCGCTGTGCATCCGCTGTGCATCCACTTCATCCGTTCGGCGTCCATTCTGCATCCACTTCATCCTTTCCGCATCCGCTTTGCTGAGCCCCCCGGAAGCCTAGCGGATGCGCCATCCGCTCTCATCCGCTTCCATCCGCTGGGCTTCCGTTCCGCATCCGCTTTGCATCCGCCCTGCGTCCTCCCCGCGTCCGTGTTATCCGCTCCGGTTATGCAAATTTTTGCCCCTTTTGAGAGCGGATAACAACGGATGGAACATTTTGCTCATCAGCTGTGTCCTTTTTGCATCCGTTGGCCAGTGTGACATGGGCTTAAATACTATGACTAAAGCATTTTGTCTCTCTCCTGCAACCCCATGTGATTATTGTATATAGCTATTTACATGGGGGTGGGATCCAACCAGTGTAACTATCAGTTCGGTGATTTTACATTTTGCATGTGTGTATATCATCGTCATCTAGCTGCCTGACAGCTGAGCAGTGCTGTGCATCGATCGGTGTGCAATGACTGAAAAAGCACTTTTTTCCTGCTTTTTCAACCACAGCTGTGTTGTGCAAAGTAGCTGCGATTGAAAATGCAGGAAACAAAGGTCTGGTAAGAGCCCGGTGGGCGGGTAGGCCAAAATAGCAGCAGACATAGGACCAGTTCTATGTATGCTCTCTGTTTGCTGCTTTTCAGAGCAACCGGTTCTACAGAAGTGGACAGAACTGGAGAATCCCACCCCTATACTTACACCAGGTAGTAACCAATATTACCACTCTCTGACATGGTAGAAAAAAATGTTTCTGTCTTTTCTAGCTTCTAAAAACTGTCAGATCTCAGAAGGTCTCCACTGTTAGTAACTTGGACTCCTTGACTGCTTAAACAATTAGCTGTGTTGATTTGTGAATTTTCAATTTCATTTTTATTGTATTTCATGTAATAAATTGCCATAGGACAGTTTTCCCACTGGGAAGACATAACTGTATATATGAGTGTTATCTGATATAAAGAGACAATTTTATTTCAAATTATAATGCATACATATGTGGCTATTTCATTTAGACAGTCTGGGAGGCAAATGTTTTCTCTCTCAGAACAGATGAACGGATGTGTTTTTATCATATGACAAATCATAGAAAAGGTTAGCATCTGTAAAAAGCATAATGATGAAGAGGATGAAGTGGTGGAATGGAGGGAAGAGAACAGATTGAAAATACCGAACATATCCAGAGTGCTTAACATAAATTTAGATGTTGAGTAACAATTAAGTAAAGCCAGTATATAAAGTATGTATCATTTATAATAATCTCTGAAAGAAGAATTTCTGAAAGAAGTCACTTTATTCTCAGTTTAATTTTTGAATTTCACCTCTCACAAAGTTACAAATATTTACTTTTTCAGCCTGTTGCATACATAATTAATCACTACCTTGGCATAACTGTAGACATGAACACTTGTAAAATTATCTGCATATCTCACTATTCAAAATCTGAGACTTAAATATCTGGAAATTTATAATGTGTAAAAATTGGCTCTCTTACTGATAAAGCAATATTCTCACTGTCTTTTCTTTTCCTATCAATGACAATGTAGTATCTACTGATATAATTCTATTTCTATAGAAATCAATTGTAACCAATAAAAGCCTTTCACCATTATCTCCAGACAAGCATGTTCCACACAGGAAATCAACTGTTGCAAATTCAGTACACATAGCCAGGGGCTTCAAAATTGGATAAAATGATAAGACAACATTTTTATAACAATACTTCACTTTCTTAATGACTTGGAGAGCAACAAGGTAATAGTTTGCCATATAAAGTAATAACATATATGTAGCCAGTAAAGGAAAAATGTCATGTTATTCTTTTCTTTGAAATTAAAACACTGTAACTTTTAATCATTGCCATCTGTCTTGTGAGGCAGGTTCTACAATATGATAGCTAATAATCTTTAATGATTACCATCTTTTTATTCTTTATTCTTATTCCAAAACAATCCTAATGTATTTCTGACTAGCTTTTTCCATTATGCATTTGTGTGTATGTGTGTTCTGAATATAGAGAAAGGCATTTTTATTTAGTTAAAAAGTGCTTCTGTTTTTTGTTTTAGTTCTGGTAAGTTGTTATAAAATATATGAATATTTTATAACAACTTACCAGAAGTAAAGCAAAAAACAGAAGTATCTTTTAACTGAATAAAGATGCCATTGTCTATATTTAGAAGCAATAAGTTTGAGGACAACATGGTTAACAAAATTTCTAGTTTTGGAACAATGCATCCAGTAGGTTTTCTGGGATGTTCTTAGTAGTAATGGTTATTTCTCATATAAGATATAAAATATAAAATATTGAATAGTGTTGATTAATGTAATAACCATGTTCACAATGAGGGATGGAATAATAATAAAGTAAAAAAATTACTCATTTAATCTCTAAAGATGCAGCCTACTGTCATTATAATTTAAAAATTAGCATCAACATCACCTAGAAACTCCTCTAGGAAAAAAGGATAATTTTTAAAAGTATGAAAGTACATTTTTAGTAGAATTTTAGGTAAAATGAAAATATTAAAAAGAATCTGTTTCATTACTCCTATTTGTGAGATCTCCTTGGGAAAAATCTTCCTTTTCTCCATTATAAATACATTAATTTAGTTAAACTTCAGCTTTTCAAATAAGAGTTAACTATAAACATTTTACATGTTTAGCATGATAAAGCACGATGAATTATTAGTAGTTGGCAACCAGCAGATTTGAACACTTTGGACTGGCTTTGAAGGAGATGGTGTGAGACAGAAGAGAATGGAGAATGCTGATCTAAAGAATGGCTGACACTGACAATGATTTTATATTATTGGATTTAAAATGGCAAGTCCCCACTTTAACAAGACCCAACAGCCTAATGCTTATAATGCAAAGATCTGTCAAGTTATTGTGTGGTTTAGGACCCTATAAACTATCCTATGATACAAAATACATGAGTTTGCATGTATTTAAAATGACTTTCACAACATGAATAAAAAGTTATTTTAAAATGATGTGAGTTTTAAACTGGGAGGTGATCTATAAAGATTATTTGGTGATTTTAGAATAGTTTATTTGCTTTCAGTCCAACTTATCTTGATAAGGGAATAAAGTTAAGTTGCTTTGAATTCTCAGAAAAAAGATAACATATATATGAAACATTACTTAAGTAATAGTACCTGTGATAATAATTTTTGAATATTTTAAAGAACATATACCAGGTAAAAGTGTTTCCAAGATAACTGACCTGAGGATCTGAGAACACTTGCTTCATGCTGTTGATTGGACCGTATGGAACTCCACTGCCCTCAAAATGGTCTAGCCATTTGGAGGTTTCTTCTTCCAAGAACCTAAGGAAAAACAGGAAAAAGTGTAAAAATGCATTTTATTCAATAGTGATTAGTAGCAGTCAATAACATAATAAAAATGTTCTGCACATGTTCCTCAGAAATGGAGAAAACCAAGCCTGGAAGCAAAAATCATGGTTCAGACTGACTTCCAATTCTATCTGATTTTCTGATGCAA
Organism: Laticauda colubrina; assembly: GCA_015471245.1. Lineage (NCBI taxonomy): Eukaryota > Metazoa > Chordata > Lepidosauria > Squamata > Elapidae > Laticauda > Laticauda colubrina. Next base: position 14,537,701 of record BLBF01000019.1, on the reverse strand, counting down.
GCCAGCAGCGATACAAACCAAAATTATCAGAAGTTTCAAATAGAAGTCAGCATATTTCCTCCCATTCCTAATTACAGTAATGAGCTTCAATTTTTATTTCATATTTTTAGTTTTTCATAACAAGAAGAGATACATGTAATGTGGTTAAGAGTCACATACATGAAAAAGCTATTCTATTTTTAAATATAATGCTCCAGTTCAAAGTCTCACAAAGTGTTTTGCTCTGCTACATCTGAAACACATGACCACAATTGTTGATCAGATGGCAATATTGATTATGTGTTTATATGTTGCATGACTGTAATATTTGTCCCAAGATCATCTGGTTGCAAATCAGATACATTCTCCTTATCCTGCTTGAACCACAATTCCACTCTTTTTCCTGGATTGCCTTCTCAGGACCACTTATATAATTATACTTTATTATCATATTCACATTGTTAGATACACATATCCTGTTTTGTTAGTACAATGTGTCTTTATCCTTGTGAGATAGAGTTACTAGTAGCAGCAATTCATGCACTGTTCTGAACAAAGATGAAATAATTTTATGACTGCAACCCGACATGTTAATGTTACTGAATTTAAAAATATATATTTTAGAGTATGTCTGTAAGATTAATACTTTACAATCAGGGAGCCCATAATGCATATAATGCATTTTCATTGCACATAATGAAAAGCCAGAATGGTTCCTTTTTGGCAATTATACTAAATAAAAGTTGAGAAATTCAACTTTGTTGTCCAAAAGGTAGAGGATGGAACTAGAGGGACAACCATACTGAACTTAATTCTTAAAAACAGAGAAGAAGTGATAGAAGGAGTTGAAACTGCAGAAACCTTGCGTGGGAGTGACCGTGTCATACTAGAATTCAACATAACACAAACACAAGCAATAGAATGTAATGACACCAGAGTCTTGGATTTTAAAAGAGCTGATTTTAATAAATTCAGAGAGAACTTGGGAAAGATTCCATGAATGAAAATCCTAAAGGGGAAAACAACTCAAGAATCTTGGGAAACTCTAAAAAGTATGATCATAGAAATCCAGACCAGCACCATACCACAGACAAAGAAAAACAAGAAATCCAAGAAGAAACCAGCATGGCTGCACAAAGATCTCTCTGGCAAATTGAAAGAAAAAAAAAGTACAAAAAATGGAAAGAGGGACATACAACTAAGGCAGAATATCAAGAGATAGCCAGAATCTATAAAGATGAAGTCAGGAAAGCAAAGGCTCAGAACGAATAAGACTTGCAACAAAAGTCAAAGATAATAAAAAAAAGTTTCTTCCAATATATAAATAACAAGAAAAAAATCAAGGAAACAATAGGTCCACTAAAGAGAGAAGACGGCAAGGAAATAACAGGCAACAGAGAGAAAGCAGGACTGCTTAATTCATTCTTTGGATCATTTTTCATGCAAAAAGAAACTATAGCTCAACCAACCAAAAACATAATTGTAAAAGACAGACCAGAAATAAAATTTTTAAAAATAGTAAGAGAACATGTGTGTGATCTTGATGAACACAAATTATTGGGGCCTGATGGATTACATCCCAGAGTTTTAAAGGAGCCGTCAGAGGTCATCTCAGAACCACTGCACCATAACTTTCAAAAATCCTGGAGCACGGGAGAACTTCAAGAGGACTGGAAAAGAGCTGAAGTGGTTCCCTTCTTCAAAAAAGGAAAAAAAAACAGACCCAGGAATCTACAGACCAATCTGCCTAACATCAATACCTGGGAAGATACTGGGAAAGATAATAAAAAACAGATCTGCCAACATGGAGAAACAAGTAAAGTAATAACTAGCAGTCAGCATGGGTTTGTTAAAAACAGATCATGCCAAACCAATCTTATTTCATTCTTCAACATAGTGACTAAATTAGTAGATCAGTGAAATACTATGCACATAATATATTTAGATTTCAGCAAGGCATTTGACAAAGTAGACCACACCTACTTCTAGAAAAAAGTGGAATAGATAGCACCACCACTAAATGGATTTGCAACTGGCTGACAAACTGTACTCGAGTAGTCCTTAATGGGTCTAACTCTACATGGAGGAAAATAAGCAATGGGGTACCACAAGGTTCCATCTTAGGCCCAGTACTCTTCAATATCTTCATTAACGACTTTGATGAGGGAATAGAAGGGGAACTTACCAAATTTGCAGATCATACAAAGCTGGCAGGAATAGCTAACACCCAAGAAGATAGGATCTTGACAGACTAGAACTCTGGGCCATATCTAACAAAATGAAATTCAATGTAGAGAAAAGTAAAGTCCTACATTTAGGCAAGAAAATCCAAAAATACACATACAGACTAGGTGAAACCAGGCTCAGTAATAGTAACTGTGGGAAGGATCTTGGAGTTTTAGTGGACAACCAGCTAAATATGAGCCAGCAGTGTACAGCCGCCGCCAAAAAAGCTAATGCAATCGTAAGTTGCATTAACAGAGGGATACAATTGAGATCAAGTGAGGTACTAATATTACTCTATAAAACCTTAGTAAGACCACACCTAGAGTACTACATACAATTTTGGTCACCACACTATAAAAGAAGATGTTGAGACTCTAGAAAAAGTACAGTGAAGAGCAACCAAGATGATTAGGGCACTGGAGACTAAAAGGAGACTAAACATAGGAAGAACGGTTACAGGAACTGGGCATGGTTCGTCTAGTGAAGAGAAGGACCAGGAGAGACATAATAGCAGTCTTCCAATATCTGAGGGGCTGCCACAAAGAGGAAGGGGTCAAGCTATTTTCTAAAGCACCTGTAGGCCAAACAAGGAATAATGGATGGAAACTAAACAAGTTGAGATTTAACCTGGAAATAAGGAGAAACTTTCTGACAGTGAGAACAATCAACCAATGAAACAGCTTGCCCTGGGAAGTTGTGGGAGCGCTATCACGTGAGACTTTCAAGAAGAGATTGGACTGCCATTTGTCAGAAATGGTGTATGGTCTCCTGCTTGGGCGGGTTTTTGGACTAGATGACCTACAATGTCCCTTCCAACTCTGATTATCTGTTACTTAAGAAACATGTTATTAACTTAAAAACTGCAGTGATTCACTTTTCAACTGTGGCAAGAAAGGTCATAAAAGGGGGCAAAATTAACTTCAGTTAGCACTTTTGGTTTTATCACAGCTGGCTTGCATCAGAAAATCAGATGTAAAAAATTGTAAAAATTAATCAGTAAATTGAAGAAGCTTCTTGAATGAGGAGCAAAATGTTTTCAAGGGTCAGAGTCCAGAAGCTGTTCAGAGAAAATACTTAAAGAATACTAATACTTCACAAACCGAAGAAATCAGAAATTAATACTTTTTAAAAATTATTTGTCAGATAAACCACTGCGAAAAAATTCAAAGCTAAATTACATTTTTCTTTGGATTGATGTATTTAACTAGAGGGAGAGTTGTATTGGCTAAAAATCAAACTAGTAGCAAACAACAGCTTATAATTATGCCATTTTATTCATATTTTTATTTCTTAGCAATTTTAACCAGGCATTTGCTCACCTAATATCTCTAGTTATCCACTTTTTGGATATGTGTTATCTACATTGTCTGTGTGTGTCCGTGTGCATGCACGTGTGCACATGCACGCATGTGAACTCCAATATTTCTTGTTTGTTTCTTCCTTTTACTATCTTTAATCATTTATCCTGTTATGCAAACTTGCTCAAGAGAAGATTAATTTAATGACATTGCTTTGAAGAAACCTTTGGCATATGACATTTTTATTAGTACAAATTGCCCTGCCATTAATACTAGCCATATCAAAAAAGCTTAACTATTCTTTAGGTGATAGTAATCATGTTACATGTGACACATACATGCAGAATGCTCATTATGATTAATCGATGAAATAAATTTGCAAATAAACGTATTGAATGTTGAGGACATACCTGGCTGACAATATTCCAATAAGTTCTTTCCTATTTATCACTCGCTGCTGGTTATTTCTGTATTTGGGGTCATGAATGATTTCAGGAAAACTGAGAACCTAAATCAAATGAGTTAAAATACATTCAGGAACATAATGCCAATGAAAGTTCTAAGATTTAATGTAAGTGTATGATTTATTAAACTTTTTAATAAATAAAACCACACTGTTTAAAATATGTTTATATGTATGGTTATTATAAACATCATTTCTATATTTCATTCATTTAGTTATTTCAAATATTTCTACCATGACATTTCACTCTACATTTACAAAACTATTTTTTTGTGTCAAAGATGTCTAAAAATCTGTATATATCAATATTAATTATATTTGCCAGTGTGTTGATAATTTTGATTTACTATGTTTTTATTCTGGTAAGAATTTCAAGCAATATCAACTTCTTTAGCCTACAGTAGAAGTGGAACAAAAGACCATGTTTCTGAAGAAATGTAAAATGATATTGGTACATGCAGCCAATCTGCCACTTAGATATTTAGGTCAATTGCTAAATAATTAGCAGATTCTGCTTTCTTGCTTTCATAATTGTAAGAAAAAGAAATTAAACTTTAAATTAAAAGTAATACACTAAGAGTTTCACTAGGATGACAGAATAACCCAATTAACCTGAAATCAGCCATTTTCTCCTCCAAATATTGGGATTTAGATAGATTTCCAGGTGAACTTTTAATCCTAAATTATACAATTACGGTCACCACTAGATTTTCTTGTGAAAATAATTTCACACTACAGTGCCTTTTAAAAAAACTGCTCATGATATTGTCACTTTTTGAACTAGTAATGGCACTTAGACTTATATACTACCCTACAGTGCTTTATCTGGATGGTTTACAATGTCAGCAAACTGCCCCAAAGAATCTGGATCCTCCTTTTATAGATCTTGGAAGGATCAAAGGCTGAGTCAACCTTGAGCTACATCAGGACTGAACGTAAGGCTTTGGGTGGAGCTTGTTTGTAATACTGCATCCCACTGCATCACCAGAGTTCCTAGTAGTTAATCACTAATTGCTAGTAAGTCAGAAAAAACAGTTTATTTAAGTCAATTATTTTGTTTTCTGAGTATTATACCTTGCAAACAGTAGCAAACTGTTGATTATTTCCTGCTCCTACTACAATATATCCATCTTTTGTCCTGAAAGCCTAGAAAACAGAAAGACAGAACACACACATTAATATTTTTTTTATCTTTCATGAACCATCAATTGGCTAAAAATCAATATTGGCTAAAAATAAATATTACATGTGCACTTTCATGTTTTTGCAGGTAATTCAATATTTACAAAATTTAATAATCTTAATATAAAGTATGAATGAAATTTTATGTCCTGGTTTATTCTTTTCTGAAATCATTACAAGCAATTCCTCCAACTATATATCAATTATATAAATAACTTTTTGGATTTAGCTCCTATGAACAAAAATAAACAACTTTATTATTTTATGCCAATAAGATTATGCTACTTCAGTTTTAAAAATTTTCATCAGTGCTACAAATTATTCAGCTATACGTATAAAGATACTGAAATTTAGAGTTACTAAATGATGGTCCTGTTGAGGAAATTCCCTGTTAGGAGAATGAGTGCACACAGGGAGACGTGGTGAGAGTACTGTTGAATAACACACACAGCACACAGCTACACTGATATAGTAAAATGTAAGTTTTTTTACTTCCAGTAAAAGGTTAAGCAAACTCTAACAAGCAGTCCAAGTCATACACGTTATGGTTATAGCATTCAGTTATCAGTCCAGGGATATCCAATAACAAAGTCTAGTATCAAAAACAGTTCAGTAAAAGACTCACATCAAATTCAAGAATAACGATGATCAGTAACAGTCAATAGGGAAATGCAGGAACAGCAAAACTCTTAACAACAGGAGAGAACAACCCAGGTTTCTGGCTGAATCTTATTGCCATTTGAGGAACCACACCCAATTACAATTTTAGCATTCCCTTAAAGAGACAGCATTAAAATGTCTATCCTGGTTTATATATTTTCCAACCCAACTGTTAGGTGACTTATATTCCTAACATTCTCCCCTTTTGGGTAGGACAGTATTTACAACCTTACATTCTAAGTCCATAATCCTCACAGCAAGCCTTATGCCTTACAGAGCCTTGGGCTTTTGTAAAATGATCTGCGATGTTATTTTCTGGCATACAGTATTCCAGCTCAATCTTCTTACTTTGTACACATTGTCTCACATTTAAATATCTTAAATCTGTGTGTTTCATTCTTGTCTTCACAGCAAGATTTGAAGCCATTTGTATTGCTGATTGGTTGTCTTCATAAGCAACAATAGAATCTGTAACATCAATTCCCATATCAATCAATAGTTGCTTATAACAAATTAAATCTGTACATAATAAAGACAAATATGAGAATTCAGCCTCCATTGTTGATAAACTTAAATGTTTCTGGCGAATAGAACTCCATATAATCAACACCTTTCCCAATAATACAACAGTACCCGATGTAGATTTTCGTATATTTATGTCTGTAGCAAAACTTTCATTGGTATATGCAGTTAAACTTAGATCATTCTTGGGCTCCAAATACAATGCAAAATGCATTGTTCGTTTCAGATATCTTAACACACGTTTAGCTGCTTGCCAGTACCTTTCAGCATTAAATCTGGCTAATTGGTTAACACTGTACGCTATATCTGGCCTTGACCAATTAAAGACTGATAAATGTTCTTATCAAAAACAGGATTTGAACATCACTGTGGCTAAACTGGCTCATCCTGGCTCATTGGTGTCTTAGCCAGTTTACAAAGTTCCATTTTTAAATTCTTTAGTAATTGGTTAATTTTATCTGCCTGTGAGATTTTGTATCTTTTCCTAGTTCTATCTATCTTTAAACCAAGATATTGTTGGATTTCCCCTAAGTGTTTTACTTTAAATTTCTTTTCTAACAGTGAGATTATTTTACTAGCTTCTTGTTCCATTTTAGTGATTAATGCAATGTCATCAGTAAACAATAGCAACAATGAAATTACACTATTACTTTCTCTTTTGAACAAACATGGATCAGCCATGCCAGCTACAAAACCTATTTTAGCTATATACTGGTTCCATCCATATCCTGATTGCTTCAAGCCATAAAGACTCTTTTTTAATCTCCAGCAATCAATTATATTATCTTTTTTGTTACCTAAAGGTTTTTTTAAATATATAGTGTGTTGCAACAGTTCATGCAGATATGCCGTCTCTACATCTAAATGATTTATAATGTATTTCTCCTTAGCTGCCCACACTAATACTGCCCTTAATGTAGTAACCTTCAGACTAGATTCAAACACCTCATCATAGTTGTTTGTTGTCTGATTGAACCCTTGTGCTACTAACCTGGCTTTATGGGTAACAGTCCCATAAACAGTCCACACCTTTCTTCAGTTTAGAAATCCATTTACATCCTATGGCATGTTTACCTGGTGGTAACCTGACATTTTCATTTACCTCCAACTTTTATAAGGATTTTAGTTCCTTATCCATTGCTTCCTGCCAAGCAGCCTGATCCTTAGCAGGTACCTTTCAGTTCATTATAGTTAATAGTTTCAGTTCATTATAGTTATTTGGAACTGTATTCACTTGGCATACAACATTAGCCTGATATCTATCAGTTGGTCGTGTTACATGGGTTGAACGTCTTGGTAATACAGGGCTTATTGGTGGACTCACCTGTGCCACCAGCTCCTGTTCCTCTACCTCTACCTGTTCTTTTATTTCCTCCTGTGCCTGTTCTTCCACTTTAATGGCTATTCATGGTTTACTTAATTTATCTTTAGGGACTATTTGGGTGTCAATAATAATATCATTGCTGGATTCCTGTTCCAGTTTATCCCATCCAATGTTTTCAAAAAAATTTGCACTAGTGCTACAATAAACATGACCTGTGCCTGGATCCCAGAATCTAAATAATCTATAGTTGGCCTCGTAACCTATGAAAAATAATTTTCTAGCTCTATGTTGCCCTTTCAGTCTTACTTGTGAGGGAATATGCACCCATGCTGGAGCTCCAAAGGTGTGTAGATAACTGAAATTTGGTTTTCTGCCATGCCAATGAGTAAATGGCAATTCACCAGTTGTATTCACCACATTGTTTAACACATGATTGCTACACATTATGGCTTCAGTGTTTCAGGCAAACCTGAATCAGATAACATAGTGCGAGCCATAGCTTGTAATGTTTGCCCTCTTCGTACTACAAATGAGTTATGTTGTGGTCTGTAAGGTGCAGAATGTTAATGCTTGATACCAGTCAATTTTAACATAGTTTGGAATCTCTTGTTAATAAACTCAGTCCCCTTATCAGTAACTAAAGTAATTACTTTACTCCTCATTTTTCTCTCAATAAATCTCAATAAAGAAATGTTGGAATGTTTCTGTTTTGTTTTTCATTAAATAGCAGAAACCATACTGTGAGTAATGGTCCATTATATTCAAAATATAGCAGGCACCTCCCAAACTGGGTTTCTTAGGACCAATTATGTCAGCAAACACAACCTCTAAAAATTCTTTGGTCTTAAACCCATTAAGTCAATCTGCTGGAATAACCTTGCTTTTCTCTTGGATACAGGCATTACAGTTTAAATACTTGCTACAGGGTTTTAATTTTACTCCTTCTGACAATTTGACAGCTTGTTTCAACATTTTGAAATTAATGTGCCCCAGACATCTATGCAGTAACTGTATACATTTGTCATGTGGCTTAACATTGTTATAAACCGAATTAGCCACCTGCAACTGATCATCATGTATCACATATAAATCGTTCTCTAAATTAGCAGTAACACTTTTAGCCTATTTTTCTATTATACAGTTTTCTCCCCTAAAGGTTACTACATAACCAATATTAACTAAAACCCTTACTGATAGCAAATTAAATTTCAGTTTAGGTACATATAACATCGTTAAATGCTCATTTACACAAGAACAATATGCAGCACCTTCACCAGATGCTTTCATCTTCCATCCATTTGCCAATGATACACCTCTATTTCTAGTAATGCACTGCGATACTCCACTATCAACAAACCACAAATCATGGTTTACAGTTGAATTGCTAGACATAGCTAAACTAACATTCTTCTTAGACTTCTGGTGATTACCAGTATTCTGTCATTATCCCTTTTTCCAGAACCTAGCTATATGTCCCCTAGCCCCACAAGAAAAATATTTCCTAACAAGATAGGCAGTTGAAAACAGATCCTCTTCTTCCTTTCTTAGTTGGTTCCTATCCAGCTGTCTTCTTGCCTCTCCTAACAACCTTCCAGTTATGTCAGTCAATGTCAGTTTATCTCTGGGCAGGACTTCCAGTGAAGATATGTAATCATCATAACTTTCATCCAATGAGGAAAGAATGATGTAAACTTGATGCAGCTCTGAAAATATCAGTTCCTTTTCATGTAGCTCTTGAAAAGTTCTTTTCATGAAGTTTAAATGAGCTAACATATCTACACCTTTCAGAAGACGTGCTCTAAACAGTTTACATGTAAGATGTATGTGTGCACCTACACTATCACAAACATAAATCCTCTTCACATTCTCCCAACACCTAGCAGCAGACTCTTCTCCATGAATATGGACTAGCTGCTGGTCACTCAGTGTTAGTCAGCAAGCTTTTTGGCATCGTCCTCATGATCTGGATCCCAAGTATTTACATCCAGTGGATCTTGAACTGTGTTCCATAACCCTTCTCTACTAGAAGAATTAATAGACTTAATAGACCAGGAAACATAGTTTGTTCCATCCAACTGGGTTATCAGTGATAGACTTATTGACAGGTCTTGTGCCATCTTTACCAGGACAGTAACTCACAATTAAACAGTGAACAGCTGTCTGTATACAGTACTGTGCATTCACACCAACTCTCAGTTATCTGAGCCTGGTATGGTCTGGGTCCATAACCAGTGCTGAGGTTATTCCCCGTTAGGAGAATGGGTGCACACAGGTAGACACAGTGAGACTAATGTTGAATAATACACACACAGCACACAGCTACACTTTATAGTAAAATGTAAGTTCTTTATTTCCAGTAAAAGGTTAAGCAAACTCCAACAAGCAGTCCAAGTCATACATGGTTATAGCAGTCAGTTTTCAGTCCAGGGATAATCCAATAACAAAGTCCAATATCAAAAACAGTTCAGTAAAAGACTCACATCAAATCCAAGAATAACGATGATCAGTAACAATCAATAGGGAAATGCAGGAACGGCAAAACACTCAACAACAGAACAGCCCAGGTTTCTGGATTCATCTTATGGCTGTTTGAGGAACCACATCCAATTACAATTTTAGCATTTCCTTAAAGAGACAGTATTAAAATGTCCATCCTGGTTTATATATTTTCCAACCCAACTGTTTGGTGACTTACACTCCTAACAGGTCCATATATGCATATGCATCACTTGATAATTAGACCACACTGATGTGACTTGGTGATAATTTGTCTATGAATTTGTCCATTACAATTAATAAGAGTTTTCACATCATTGAACAATTAAATATAATGAATTTAATTGGTTATGTTCACATACTAGTATGTATCAAGCAATATGATGTCATTATTTGATCTGGGATTTTCTTTTTTGATTCTTGCTATGATCCATTCCAGTGATTGTTCATTAATAAACAAATGAGAATGGGACTTGTCTTTCCCTTTCCCATCCAACTGAACTTAAGGACTCATCAGTCACATTTTAAATGAGATTTTTAAATTCAAAAAGTCTTTAAACATAAAACATACATAGGGTGAAAAGTTGTCAGACAATATAACTGGTCTCACATTCCCAACATTGATTTGTCTGGTTACTAGATATTAAATAGGCATTTTGAGTGATTTAAAATAAAAATACAAATGCCTGCTTAATAAAATAGATTGGGATTGGGCAGTGAAACTTTTTTCCAGAATAAGATATACAAAAATATGTACGAATAATATTCTTTATGGACAACCTTCACAATCTTATTAAAGCAAATTTACAATATTTATTTATGCCAATTATTTCATAAATATTGGCCAGATAAAACAACAGATTCAGCTTATGTTTAGAATTTCTTTGTGTCTTATGATAAATTCATTGCTGGAGACAGAGAATTTTGAAAATAAGGACAGCATAGAAATTAACAGTTACCAACTTCAGGAGTATTAAGAATAAAAAGCTTTTTGAGCAACTTTTGCTTTCAATATTTTAAATCAAAACACAGATAGCCCTCAACTTACAACCATTCATTAAGCGACCATTAGAAGCTACAATGCAGTGGTGGGATTCAAAATTTTTTACTACCGGTTCTGTGGGTATGGCTTATTTGTGGGTGTGGCTTAGGATTTGTGTTGGCGTGGCTTGATGGTCATGTGGCTGGGTGGGTGTGGCCAACTCAATGTCACTCATGTCAAGGGGTGCCTCGCCTGGTGCTTCCTCACTTAGCCATTCCTTGTCACACCTTTTGACACATTCCTTGTCAACGTATCTGTACTGTGAAAATGTTGTTCACCTTTTGTTGACTTTATTATCTACATACTATAGATGTACTTTCATGGACCACTGAAAGGAGAAAATAGCTCACATGCTTTGCCCAAGAGGGTGATAGGCAACAGGGTTTTAGGGAGCTGCCAGAAAGTGGGAGGCAATGTATTTTCCAAACACCAAAAGGCAAACAATGTATTTTCCAAAGCAGGATGGAAACTGAACAGAGAGAGAAGTAACCTAAAAGGAGAAACTTCCTGACAGTGAGAACAATTAACCAGTGGAATTGCTTGCCACCAAATGTTCTGGGTGCTCCAACACAGGAAGTTTTTAACAAAAGACTGGACAGCCTTTTCTCTGAAATGATATAGAGTTCCCCCCGAGTCCCTTCTAAGTGCTATTCTGTTATTCTGACACCTTTCCCAAAACCTCTACTCATAATTTGGCACTCTCAGTTTTCCTGTCTGAAGAGGGATTAGACTAGAATACTTCCAAGGTCCCTTTCAACTCTGTTAAACACACGTGTATTTATGCTCTGGACTATAGACATGTAAACCCTGAAAAATACATGGGCAAAAGAAAGGCAATAAAATCATTCTAGGTGTTGGGACAGTGTAAAATATTAATATATGATAAATAATGGAACAATTAAAAATAATAGCACAGAGTTTTCTCTCACTCTCTTCCTTTTTTCTTTCTCTCTTTCTCCTCTTTCCTCTTTCTTTCTCTTTCTCTCCCTTCCTCTTTCTTGCTCTTTTTTCTCTTTCTCTCCCTTCCTTTCTTCCTTCCTTCCTATTTTTCTTTCTTTCTTTTTCTTTTTTCCTCTTTATTTCTTTCTCTCCCTTCCTCTTTCTTTCTTGCTCTTTCCTTCTTGCCCTTCCTCCCTCCCTTCCTTCCTTGACTCACATAAACACACCTTTTCTGGGAAGAACTTATTGGGCAAACTCCAGAGCAGCAAGCGGTGGGACAATGAAGAAAGCAGCAGCCCCGGAACATCCATTCGCCTTCCCTTTTGAAGCACATGGGTGACGGCAGTGATGGCAGCGGGCAGGGCCCCCTTGAAAGGCAGGGAGAAAGCAAACGGAAAGGTTTTCTGTTTGCATTCTCTGCTGTGCTGGGGATGGGGCTGAGGGTGGAGGGTGGGGGCACCCCAAAAGCCAAGGAGAAAGCAAACAAAAAGGTTTTCCATTTGCATTCTCTGCTGCCCTGTGGCTGGAGCTGAGAGAGGCGGTTGTGGGTGCCCCGAAAGGCAGGGAGAAAGCAAATGGAAAGGTTTTCCATTCAGTTTCTCTGCTGCGCTGGGACTGGGATTGAGAGGGGCAAGTGGGGATGCCCCAAAAGGGAAGCCGGGAATCCTGGGGCAGTTTCCCATTGCCACGCTGCAGCTGCCGCTGTCCCCCCCATTGCCTCTGGACTGGCCCAAAAAAGATGCCCCACCTTGGTCTCCTCCCACCTGGAAAGGCCCCGCAGTGGGGGGAGGCCCAGAAAGACCCTGGGGGGTGGGTGAGGCCTAGTGCAATGCAGGCTTACCTGTGAGCAAGGCAGGCAGATCAGGGCTGCTCAATTGGGGTGCAGGCACATGTGGGGAAGTCAGGTTAGGCAAGCCATGAAGGGCCCAGCATGCCACATAGAAAGGGAAGAGTGACTGGGTGGAGAAAGCAGTGGGCGAGTTGTGCGAGCGAGCATCAGGTCGGTGGGGCAACTGAGCGATCGGGGCCCAGGGAACTGGTTCGGGGGCATGGCCAGCCAGAAGTCTCTACCAGTTCTGCGACCCCTGGGTAGCAAATTTTTACTACTCAGTCGCCAGAACCATTGCGAACCAGCTGAATACCACCTCTGCTACAAAGGCACTAAAAAAAAGTGACTTACAACCAATTCTCATGCTATCATAGCATCCACATTTCACATAATCAAAAATCAGGCATTTGACAACAAACATCTGGGGTCATGTGACCATCAGAGGTGGTATTCAGCAGGTTTTGACCAGTTCTAGAGAACCGGTAGTGGATATTTTGAGTAATTCAGAGAACTGGCAAATACCACCTATCACTGGCCCCGCCCCCATCTATTCTCTGTCTCCTGAGTCCCAGTTGATCAGCTGGGTCTTCTTTTGTTACCCTGCACAGGAAAACGGTGCTGGAAAGCAAGCTACTGGAGTGGAATGGGATTTTGCACTAACCTTCCCCCAGGAGAGGGGAGGGAATGGAGATTTTATAGTGTCCTTCCCCTGCCACACCACCAAGCCATACCCACAGAACTGGTAGTAAAAAATTTTGATTCCCACCACTGGTGATCATCCTTTATAATTTCCTAGCCAGGTTTCAGCAAGCAAAATCAACTGGAGAAGCCATATTTACTGAGCAACTGTGTGATTCACAATTGCAGTGATTTGTTTAATAACCATGGCAAAATTATAAAAATTGAGTGCAATTTACTTAATAATAGCCCTGTTCAGCAGTGGGAATGCAAGGTCCAATTGTATCATAAGTCCATTAGGATTGAATAAAATATTCCTCTCACTCACCAATATGTACTATGTAAAAAATGCATTTAGGTTCTATTTGCTAGCATATAGAATGCAATTATGGCATTTTCACAAAATGAGATGTGCATTTACTTCCAACAATTATAACTTCAAAAAAATCATATAGTAGATTGCTTATTTGGAAACTCCCAATAGTCTATCTTTCAGATATAATTAAATAGCATAGATCATTAAGATCTTTACTTGTCTATTCCAGCCCTATCTTGATTTTTTTATTTTTTATTTTTTATTTTTTTACTTTATTTGGTTTGTCAATTGCTTACAAGGTAATAGGTATAAATAAAAACATAGTTATGAATACATGAAAAAGATACATATAAGAAAAATAAAAGAAACAATAGGACAGGGACGGTAGGCACATTGGTGTATTTATGCACATCCCTATAGACCTTAGGAAAAGGGTGAAGTCAATAGTAGAAAGTCTAAGGTTAAAGTTTTGGGGGTTTGGGGAAGAACCAAAGAATCAGGCAGAGTATTCCAGACATTGACCACTCTGTTACTGAAGTTGTATTTCCGACAATCATGTTTGGTGCAATTAACCTTGAGTTTGTATCTATTGTTTGTTCTAGTGTTGTTATGGTTGAAGCTGAAATATTCATTGACAGATAGGACATTGCAATGTATGATTTTAAACTATACTTAGATCGGAATGAAGGCGGCATTCTTCTAGGTTTTCTAGGTCTAGAATTTCAAGTCTGGTGGCATAAGGTATTCTGCAACGAGTAGAGGAGTGGAGAACACTTCTTGTGAAATATTTCTGGACTTTCTCAACTGTGCTAATATCAGATACGTAATGTGGATTCCAGATTGATGAGCTGTATTCAAGTATTGGTCTAGCAAATGTTTTGTATGCTCTAGTTATTAGTGTAATATCATCAGAGAAAAAACTACATAAGATTTGGTTAAGCCATTGTCACACCGCCCAACGGATGCAAAAAGGACACAACGGATGAGCAAAATGTTCCATCCGTTGTTATCCGCTCTCAAAAGGGGCAAAAATTTGCATAACCGGAGCGGATAACACGGACGCGGGGAGGACGCAGGGCGGATGCAAAGCGGATGCGGAACGGAAGCCCAGCGGATGGAAGCGGATGAGAGCGGATGGCACATCCGCTGGGCTTCCGGGGGGCCTCAGCAAAGCAGACGTGGAATGGATACAGTGGATGCACAGCGGACGCGGAATGGATGAAGTGGATGCACAGCGGAAGCCTAATGGATACTGGCGTTAATTGCGCATGCGGGGGGGATGTATTGCGTCAGCCCCGTGGATATAACGGAAGCAGCTTGGAAGCAGGTCGCCATTTAGAGGAAAGACCTGCTGCAGGCCGGATTGGCTGCCTTGCCTGCTCTGCCTGCATGTCTGCCTGCCAGCCTTGCTGCCAGCCTTGCTGCCAGCCTTGCTACCAGCCTTGCTGCCAGCCTCCCTGCCAGCCTTGCTGCCACCCTCCCTGCAAGCCTTGCTGCCAGCCTGCCTGCAAGCCTTGCTGCCAGCCAGCCTGCCTGCCAGCCTTGCTGCCTGCCCTCCTGCCAGCCTTGGTTCATGTCTGCCTGCCAGCCTTGCTGCCTGCCTGCCTGCCAGCCTTCCTACCAGCCTTGGTGCCTGCCTTGGTGCCAGCCTTGGTGCTTGCCTGCCTGCCTGCCAGCCTTCTTGCCAGCCTTGGTGCCTGCCTACCTGCCAGCCTTGGTTCCTGCCGGCCTTCCTGCCAGCCAGCAACCCCACAACCATGCGGAAGCACAGCAAGCCTCAGCCATCTGCTGCCAGCCCTGGCAAGAGGGACAGGGCTACCATTCCACCCCCTGGCCCTCACTCTGGTTCTGCTGGGGCTTCTGCAGCAGGGGCTCGCTCTTCTGGGGCTGGGGCTTCTGCTGCTTCTGCTTCTGGAGGAGCTGATGACAAGCACTCCAGCACCAGCCACCTCCACAGCACCTGCACCCTTCACCCCTGAGACTGAGCGACCAAGAGGAGTGCCAAAGACTCATTTTTGTCTTATAGCTTGTTGTTAATAAAGTTTATTTTTGATTCACACACTTGCTTCATTTCTTTTTTTTAAATAAAGTCTTGCTGGAAACTTTTAGAAATGGTTTAAGCCTTTGCATGCTTGTGGGATGGGTTAAGATAGCTGTGGGATGGGTTGAGATACCTGTGGAATGGGTAATAGCTGTGGGAATAGATAAACCTCCAGTGCAAGCATAGTGGGACTGTATGGTCCACCCTCCCAGGTGCCACACCTATGGCCCTTTATTATCAATAATAATGTAATAATTATCCACACATGTCAACACAAACACAACTCTTTATTAAACGCCCTGTTCATTGTAGGCCAACCAAACATACATGGCCCAATCTCATCCGTGTGATGAGACAGGCTGAAGGAAGCATCCATTAAGCATCTACCATCCTGTTTTGCCACTCCACTGCTCCAACTGGGGAGTTGCACCACTGTTTCAGGAGGTTGCGCTGCTTCTTCCCTTCATGTGAGGCTCTGTTGGGGCCTTGCACATCCTCAGTGTTGATCAGCTTTCGCCCTTGCCTCCATTCCCCAGGCTCCATGTCCCCATTGCCTTGCTGGAGGTCCACAAGCCTGTTCTGCAACACTGGGTAGCGGGTGTGCATGAGATTGTGCAGGATGCAGCAAGCTTCCATGATCCTCCTCACGGTCTCTGGGCAATGCTGCATGGTGGTGAGAAGTACCTGGAACCTGTTGGCCAGGATGCCAAAGGCGTTGTCCACCACCGGCCTTGCCCTGGACAGCCTGTAGTTGAAGATCCTCTCTTCACGGGTGAGGAGTCTGGAAGTGTAGGGCTTCATGAGGTAGGTTGTGAGGGAGAAGGCGTCATCCCCCACGATGAAGTAGGGCACATCTTATGTGTCGTTGGGCAGGGGTTCTGGATCTGGGAAGCCCACGATGAGGTTGCCTTCCTGCTCCTCCTTGAGGTGACTGGCATTGTATACCTGGGCATCTGAAGATGAGACGTTGCCTGAAGCATCGATGTACATGAACTTGTAGTCAGCATCGACCATGGCGAAGAGGATGATGCTGAAGAAGCCCTTGGAGTTGAAATAAGTGGACTCCGACTTGGCTGGCGTTTTGCAGGCCATGTGCTTGCCATCGATGGCTCCAACAGTGTGTGGTAAGTTTCACTTCTGATACCACTGCTCTGCAACTTTCTTCCAGCCTTCTTCAGTGGAGGGGTACTGGAGGAGCTCCTCCTTGTATTCTTCGATGATGGCCTGCACCACTTCTCTGACCACAATGCTGATGGTGTTGGATGGCACCCTCCAGCCGTACTGCATGCTCTTGTAGGAGGTCCCTGAGGCCAGGTGGCGCAGAGTGAGTGCCACCTTGAGCCCAGGTTCCAGGCTGGGCAGGAAGCTGGTGTTTGCCTTGGTCAACCTGGGTGTCAGCCGCTGCACAATTTCGTCAAACATGGCTGGAGGCATCCTCATGAAGTTCTGGAACGCCCGAGTGTCTTCGCTCCTGAGCTCCACCATCAGCTTGTTGTACAGTCCGTCCTCTGCTCTTCTGGCGAACCATCTTTGGATCCAGACTCTTTTTGGGTGGCTCCTTTTCTTTTCGCAGTAGAGTTCACAGAGCCTGCAGATGGCTTCGCACTGTTGCAGAACGATGGTGGCTGCCGAAAGGACTTTGTTACAATCCACGGTGGACATGACTGGATGCTGTGGAAGAGGAAGAGCCAGATGAAGCCTGCAGAGGTCTGCACCGCTGGGCTGCTGTTCTGAAAGTGGGATGCAGGCGAGTTGCTCCCCCTTTTTATGGGCAGTATAGGTTTCCACTAGGCATCCTCTAGGTATCCTCTAGACATCCTTAATATCCGAGATAGGTCCCCTCTGCGAACTTCTTTTCCGTTTTAAACACTTTGTTTCTGTTCTGCATCCGCTAGGCATTCGTTCTGCATCCGTTCTGCGTCCATTCTGCTTCCTCCCTGCGTCCGGGCGGATGCTAGTTGCGCGGATGCGTAGCGGATGCCTAGCGGATATAGCAGATGTGTAATGGATGCGTAACGGATGCGTAGCGGATGCAGAACAGACGAACTGGATACATTTTCCGCGCAAAAGTTTTGGGCAGCCCAAAACTTTTGGAGCGGATGAAACATCCATAAACGGATGCTGGACGGATAGAGAGGAAGCCAAACGGAGGCAGTGAGTACATCACGTTTTCCAACGGATGGTAAGCTTTTTTGTCCGTTTTACATCCTCTTTGCATCCGTTGGTTCAGTGTGACATGGGCTTTAACAACTCTTAATGCATTTTTGGCAATGTAGTTACAGTGGGCTCTAGCACTTAGATCATTAGAGATGAATACTCCAAGATCCTTGACAGAGTTTGGATCATCAACAAGGTCTTGATTATTCAGCCTGTATTTTATTTTCTGATTACTTTTTGCCAATATGTAAGACTGAGCATTTATTTGTTGAGACTTGAAGTTGCCATTTGTTTGACCATTCTGAAACGTAGTCAAGGTCTTTTTGAAGGGTAGCAGTATTGTCTGTGGTGTTGAATAGCTTTACATCATCAGTGAAGAGAATGCAGTTGCTCTTAATATGATCACAGAGGTCATTTATGTAGAGTATAAAAAGAGTTGGTCCTAGAACACTGCCTTGGGGGACACCACTGTTGAAAGGTACTGAACTTGATAGGACGCTCCGAATTTTGACCATTTGTTGTCTGTTTGACAGGAATGCTTCTATCCAGTTATACAGAGATACCATAAGATTTTAGTTTTAGGAATAGTTTGTTGTGTACAAATGAATCAAAGGCTTTACAGAAGTCTATGTTGATTGTGTCTATTGCTTTGCCCTGATCAAATTGTGCAGTCCATATGTTTTGCAGTGTAACAGTTGCAGATTGCAGAATAGTTTTTTTCTGAAACCAAATTGTTTATTAGAGAGTAGGTTGGTTTGTCTCTAAGTGGAGGATAATGGATTAGTTAATAATTGATTCCATTGACTTTACAGGTGACGCAGCATAAAGAGATTGGCCAAGAATTTTCAACTAGGCTGGGGTCTCCCTTTTTGAAGATGGGGATGACCGTGGCTTATGACTACAGTTTTGGCAAGGAGCTGGTCCTGAAAGATTTTTCAAAGATTATGCTTAGAGGTTCGGCTATGGCAGTGGGTAGCTTTTTTAAGAAGTAGGCACATATTCTGTCCAGTCCAATAGATGGAGATGGTTTTAGATTGCGCAGTGCTTTTTCAACAATGTCTTCTGTCAAATCGATATGTGTTAGATCATTGTAGTTGTCTGTGGTTCAGCTTGGAAATACTAGGCATGATCCATTGCTGTTTACAAATACTGAGACAAAGAATGTGTTAAAGAGGTTGGCTTTAATGGTGTCATCACTGCAGTCTTTACCATTAGGTCCTTTCAGGGGTGGAATGGACCTTGAGTCTTTTAGTTGGTTGTTTACAAAATTGTAGAAAGTGCGGGTGGAATTGGTGCGTAGAAGGTTTTCCTCTTCCTTGAAGTCACCAAGGAAGATAAAAGTGTGTGGGCAGGATGTTGCCCATGTTAGTAGTGAATTTAGCTTGTTTACATGTTCGATGTCATTATCAGGGACTCTGTAACATAATAAGAATCAAAATGTGAAATTTAAGAACAGTTCCCAGACAATGGTCTTGTGTAACTTGGATGTTTTTTAGAGGTAAGGACTTTTTATAGAAGATAGCAACACCACCTCCTCTACGAATTCAACACTGTCCTCTAAGGATTCAATTAAAAATAAATAAATAAATAACTACCTCAATTTTCAAAGGACAGACTTTTGCATCTGAAAATTAGCCATTACAAATAAGAAATCCTGTTTTCCTTGAGGGGAAAATTCACCACAAATTTTGAGTCTAAACCTCAATATTCCTATCTTGAATATGAATACACATAAAATATAGAAGTACTCTGAAAACAAACAATATCTATGTGACTTTTATTATAAATGTTTAAAATAGACAAGGAGCAGGTCTGGAATTCAAATGTTCTTTATTTAATGTCAGTGACAACAAAATTTGTTATAAGGCCTGAAATCGTGAATGGTTTTCTTGGAACCAGTAGTTCAAAGAATTATTGCACTTTTTTTTAAAGACCTTCCCACAGCATTTCCTGCAGTAGTTATTATATTTTACTAGCTTTTTATCTGGTAATAGTACACTAAAAACTAGAGCATACAAAACATTTGCAAGACCAATACTCGAATACAGCTCATCAGTCTGGAAACCATATTACGTATCTGATATTAACACAGTTGAGAAAGTCCAGAAATATTTTACAAGAAAAGTTCTCCACTCCTCTACTCATTGCAGAATACCTTATGCCACCAGACTCGAAAACCTAGAACAATGCCGCCTTTGGTCCAATCTAAGTATAGTATATAAAATCATACATGGCAATGTCCTACCTGTCAATGAATACTTCAGCTTCAACCATAACAATAAAAGAGCAAAGAATAGATACAAACTCAAGGATAATCGCAACAAAATTGATTGCAAGAAATACAACTTCTGCAACAGAGTGGTCAATGTCTAGAATACCCTACCTGACTCTGGTTTTTTTTCCCCAAACCCCAAAAACTTTAACCTTAGACTTTCTACTGTTGACCTCACCCCTTTCCTAAGACGTATGTAGGGGGCATGCATAAACGCACCAATGTGCCTACTGTCCCTGTCCTATTGTTTCTTTTTATTCTTCTTATATGTATCTATTTCATGTATTCATAATTATGTTTATACTTATGCCTATTATCTTGTAAGTGATTGACAAATCAAATAAATAATAAATAAAAATATAGTGCCATCGAGGCAAACTGCTGCCAAGAAAAGGCAAAGATGGGAAATGAAACAATCCAATTGAGTTTGGTTAACATATGTTCCAATGACAGCTTGTGTTTTAGTCTGACTTATAGCACACATATAGAGATTCTTTCTGTAAGATTTACTAAAATTATTTTTTTAAAGTTTATAAGGTCTATTTTTCTATTATTCTTTCAGCTTGGGAAAAACTTTTTTCTTCTTTAGCTTGGTTCATTTGCAATATTCCCACTTCTTAAGGGACTATTGGGAAGACTGGAATGGGTGACTAGACAGATGACAGGACATGATCATGTTCCTTCCGCTCATTTCTGCAGGGATTTTTTTCTGTATAAAGTTCTCTGACATCCTCTTTCAGTTCATAGATAATTGCAGAACAGTAATCTGCACTATATTGAATGGAGAAAAAATCTTTATCACTGTCTACCCAAAACAGCTCTTTTAAAAAACTCTGTAAGTTCCTCTTTTGAACAATCACAGTGCTGAACATTCAATTTCTTTAATAAAAACGAATGCTCTCCTTGTAATTGAACAAATCATAACTTTTTAAAGATTTATATTATATTACAGGAAGTGATGTCATGAAGGAATAAAAGAGGGACAGTTTTATCAAATGGTTAAACTATCAAACTATCATTCAGGAAACTCTGAGTTCTAATCCCACGTTAGGCATGAAAGCTGACTGGTGACTCTGGGCCCATCCCTCTCTGGCTGCCCAATTTATGAAAATAATAAAAGCAAGATAAAAATAAATAAAACACCTTTTAAAAAATAGTTGCCAGAAATAATTATATGCATACTCCACATACACAAAATACGTGTATGTATGTGTCTGTGTCTTTGTATAAAAGAGAGAGAGAGGGAGGGAGGGAAGGAGAAAGATGCTGTTAGGAAAAGGAATCATAGTATTTTAGTACAAAATACAGTCCTCGTGGTGTTAGACAAGGAAACATAATCTTATAAGATTATCCTTATTTTTAGATTGCTGCAGTGATTAACAGAATATGAGTTCAAGTCAAAATGATTATCATTATTTCTAAAGTCTGTATAGAGGGGTGTCAGTACATATCAAGTTCTACATTACCAAAATTGATTTTTCCCAACTAAGAGGGAACCTATAGAGCAGGGGTGTCAAACTGGATTTCTTCGATGGCCAAATCAGCATTGTAGTTCTCCTCCGCGGGCTGAGCAGGTGGTGGGATGTGGGGGAGATATGATGGACACCTCCTGCAGCACGCTACCATTTGTGGGCTATTTGTGCCCCGCCCGCACCCCATGTTTGGCCTGGATGGCCTCCTGCATCATCCTGCTGGCCAAAACAGGACCAGAGGGATCTTGGGTGCCACCCATGCTTTATTTTCAGCCTGGATGGCCTCCTGCAGTGCCTTGCCAACCAAAACAGGGCCCATTTTGGTTGCTAGAGGCACCACGGGCTGGTCCTTTGCTATTTCCAAGTGAGCTCTATGGGCCAGATTTAAGTACCCCATAAGCTAGATCCAAACCACGGGCCTTGAGTTTGACACCCCTGCTATAGAGAATCCTTGAGAAATCCATAAAGGTGAGAATTAAAGCCTTTTGAATAATAGCTTTCACAATCAATAATATTTCACCCATAAAAGTATAGATAGCTACCGTTGTATTTTCCTTTGATTTGAAAGAGCCTTTGTAGTGCAGTGATTAGAGTGCTGTATTGCAGATCATTTCTGCTGATTATCGGCTGCCTGCAATTTGGCAGTTCAAATCCCATCAGGCTCAAGGTTGACTCAGCCTTCCATCCTTCCAAGGTGGGTAAAATGAGGACCCAGATTGTTGGAGGCAATATGCTGACTCTTTAAAACTGTTTAGAGAGGGCTGGAAAGCACTATAAAGTGGCATATAAGTCTAAGTGCTATCACTATTGCTATTTAGAAAGCATTTTTTAATAAAAAAATATTATGTTTACTTCTCTTCTGTCATGTTCTCACCATACACTAAATAATTTTTTTAACAATTCATAATATAATTGTTGGGTGACCATTGTTTATTATGATAACATTTATTTTATGTTGGATTTTTAAAATTCTTTTTACTGTTTTATTTATACAACCTACAATCCTATTGATTAGGATACTTTATGAATACTGTAACACACATAATTAAACAAATTACTACATATGAAGATGATTCCAAGGCTATACATCATATTTAAAATGGAGGGAGATGTTTAAAAAGAGTCAGTTACCACAATTTTGTATAAATTACAAACACTTCAATGAATATATATACTGGCCTGACTTGGAATGAAAAGGGGCATTGGCTTACCTGATACGCCCTTTGTCAGTGTGTCAATGGAGATACTGAGTCCTCAACCTTTTGCCATGTCTCTCTGTCAATTGCCAAGACCCCAGTTTCAACAAAGGCACAGCCATCTGATGGACTTCTTTGTGGTGTTGGCTTTGCCCCTCCTGGATGCTGGATCAGATGGTCACCAGGGTGGAGTGGATTCTCCATCAACAAGCTAAGAAAGGGCATATCAGGTAAGCCAACGTTCCTTCTCCAGCAAGCCAATTCTCCAGCATACCAAAGCCGGCTATCCCGATGGGCAGGAAGTAGTCTGGTCCTGTGACCCCCCCCCCCCATATGCACCCACTGGAGCACTCTCTTTCCAAAGTCTGCTTCAGACAAAGTGAAGGTGTCCAATTTGTAGTGCCTTATGAAAGGAGATGGGGAGGACCATGTCACTGCCCTGCAGATATCCTCAATAGATGCCTGCATTGCCCACGCAGCTATAGTAGCTGCATTTCTTGTAGAATGGTTGGTTACTCATCTGGGTACTGGGAGAAGCTAAATTTCATAGGCCTTCGCAATGCACACCCTTATCCAATGACCTATGGTCAGTGAGGTGACCTTGGCACCCATAGAAGATGGTTGGAATGATACAAACAGGGATTCTGTTCTACGATGTGAAGATGTTCTTTTTATGTATCTGTGGAGTGCCCTTCTCACATCCAAGGTTGTGCCACCTCTGTACCAGAGTATGGGATGGCCCTGGACAGTCTGGTAACACTATCTCCTGGGGCCTATGGAACCAGGAGTTTCCCTTGGGGACAAAGGAATGTTCTAACCATAGAACGAGTCTGTTTGTGTGGGAAATACAAAGATCCTCTCTGACTGATATGGCTGCCATCTGGTGAGTGATGGCCACTAAGAAAGTGACTTTGAAGGTCAGGTATTGCAGGCTAGTAGTCTGAGGTGGCTTGAAGGATGCTGAAGTGAGGGCCTATAGTACCTTAGAAATGTCCCAGGTGAGAAAGCTATGTATCATAAGCGGTTTTAACTTAACTGCACCTCTAATGAATATATGTACCATCGGATGGTGGGCGAGGGATTCTTGTCCTGAGGAATCCTCTAAGGATGGGATACTGATAGGCTGACCAGATCTGCGCATCATGGCCATCTGGGCCAATAGGGAGCAAGAAGCAAGATTTCTAATAGAACCTTCCTAATCACCCCCAGAATGAGTGGAAGAGGAGGGAAGGCATATAATAGGGCCCTGGGCCATGGACCTCATAGGGCATTGACCCCCTCTGCTCTTGGTGTTGCAAAACTTGTGAAAAATCTGGGTAATTGCAAGTTTTCTGGGGTAGCGAACAAGTCCAGGACCAGATGGCGAATCTCTCGGACAGCTCCCTGAAGAGGTCTGGGTGCAGCCGCCATTCAATGGTCCACCGTGGTCTTGCTGAGATAATCCGCCTGTGCATTTGCCATCCCTGAGATATGCTCTGCCTTGATGGATTGCAAGTGAGCTTCTGCCAAGTGTCCCAGTTGGTCCACTTTGCACATGAGGGACCTGGAGTGGTGCCCCCTTGGCGGTTGAAGTGCACCTTGGTGACCATGTTGTCCATCAGGATTAGTATATGTTGTCCAGAAACATCATTTTGGAAGTGCCACAGGGCAAGATGGACTGCTTGGAGCTTTTGTTGTTTTTCAAATCCATTTGAGTCCATTGTCCTTGTTCCAATTTGGATTGGATATGTGTGCCCCAGTCAAAGAAGCTGGCATACAATGTCAGGGTCAAGCGTCTGGGCTCCTTGAACAAGCTTCCCCTGGTTATTGCTAGGGAAACTCACCATCTGAGGGATCTAAGTGTCTCTAGTGGTACCCGAATCTTGGTACTGGAGTTGATGTCTCCTGCCCTCCAGAATGGTAACAGGAATCATTGCAAAGTTCTAGAATGTAACCGAGCCCAAGGGACTATAGCTATGCATGATACCATCTTTCCCAGGAGCTGGGAAAGCACGGCCGAGGGAATGGTTCATTCCACTTGGATTTGATTCACCAAGAACTTGAAGCTGTCCTAGAGTTCCTTGGAAAAGTTAGACCTTGCGTAACCTGGCATTTATCACTATGCCCAGATATAACAGGCAAGTGGATAGTACCAGGTGGCTCTTTGGTAAATTGATAGAGAACCCATGGTCCCGAAGTACCCATACTGTTATCTGAAGGTCCTTCTGTGCCTGTTGTAAGAACCAGACTGAATGAGAATGTCATCTAGGCAGCACTGGACATACACCGGAATTGCTGTGATGTTTGCGGCCAGTGCTCCCAGCACTTTTGTAAATGCCCTGGGGGCCGAGGACAGTCCGAATGGCAGGGCTCTGTACTGAAAGTGGTGCCCTGCATAGCAGAACTTAAGGTACCTTCGATGGAAGAGAAGGATGGAGACATGGAAGTAAGCCTCTGTCAGGTCAATGGACATCAGGAGGTCGCCGGGTCTGATGTCCTCTAAGATTGACTGCAGAGACTGCATTTTGAATCTTTTGTATGTCAAGTGGATGTTTAATTTCTTGAAGTCCAGAATTGTTCTCCACCCCACTCGAGGCCTTCATAACTATGAAAAGGATGGAGTAAAATCTGTGCCCCTGTTGTTCCTCCAGGACCGGATTGATGGCCTGGATGTCCAACAGGTGTTGGATAGCCTTGTCTGTGAGACCTCTCATTGATGATGTTTTTGGAGATGGGGCAATGGATAAAGTGTTTCGGAGGTGTGGAGAGAAATTCTAGAGTGAGGCCAAATCTTACTGTATTTAGGATCCAAGAATTGGTAGTGATATTCTACCATTGATTCGCAAATAGGGACAGATGCCTGCCAATAGGAGGAGAGTCCTGGCAGTCACTTGGAATGGCAAAAGGGATGATCTCCTGAGCCACGAAATGGCCACTTGGCCTGGAATTGTTGCCTGGGTTATCTCTAAACCCTGATCTGGCTGGCTGGTGGTCAGATCTTGGAGCGTTGAAATTGACTTATGTCGAGGCTGGAGTCCGTCTGGCAAAATGACATCCACAGACATATAGGGAGGCACACCCAGCTGCACGCCTGGTCAAAGATGACAAAAACTTTCATTTTTCCTTGTTTATTTTACTTGTTTTTAACTTTTATTGTCATTGCACCTTGTACAACGAAATCAAACACCACCTATAGCGCACATCATGATCATGACCACAAAAATAAATACATACACACATCCTTCACCCTTCACACATTGAACCAAAAATCTCTGACACTACACCAACACTGCACTATACAGCAGAATTCAAAAAAGCTACTGCCCTAGGATAGAAGCTGTTTTTCAGCCTATTTGTCCTTGTTTTTAATATTCTGTACCATTTGCCAGATGGTAATAGTTCAGTTTAACAACAGTTAAACTAAATAGTTTAGTTGAACAAAAATAGTTCAAAAAAAGGGTTCCCAGGATGAAATGGATCTTTGAGAATGTTTTGAACTTTCTGAAGACAGCAGAAGCAATAAAGCTCTTCCAAAAAGGGGAGAGGGCAATCAATTATCTTTTGGGAAATGATATTAACCCTCTGGAGTGCCACTGTGCAATTGGTAAACCACACAGAGGTGCAGTATGTTAAAATGCCATTGTGCAATTGGCAAACCACACAGAGGTGCAGTATGTTAAAATGCTCTCTATGGTGCAGCGGTAGAAGGTCACAAGCAGTTTTTCATTCAGATGTTGTTTTCTGAGAAGTTTCAGGTAATATAATCTCTGCTGGGCCCTTTTGACCAGGGCTGCAACGTGGACACCCCAGGACAGGTCCTCTTTAGGGTAACACCCAGAAACTTAAAATTGGCCACTTGTTCCACTCAATCTCCATTGATAAGCAAGGGCTTTCTAATTCAATCTGCCTTGTCTGTTCCTTCTATAATCCATTATAAGCTCTTTGGTCTTATTGGTGTTGAGGACCAAGTTATTGTCTCCCCACCACAAAAGCAACCAGTCCACCTCATTTCAGTAGGCAGAGTCATCCCCCCCAGAGATAAGTCCCACCACTGTTGTATCATCTACAAATTTAGCAAAAAACTGGCATGAGTGAGAATGCAGTCATGCACATAAAGAGTATAGAGTAAGGGACTCAACATGCAACCCTGTGCTGTACCAGTGTTAAGAATAAGGGCTGAAGAGGTATGATTACCCTCTGTGAGCAGCCAGACAGGAAATCCATAATCCAAAGGCAGATTGAATTAGAAAGCCCAAGATCCAGAAGTTTAGATACTAGTCTATATGGAAGAATTGTGTTAAATGCAGAACTAAAATCCACAAAAAGCATCCCCCCTCCCCACTGTTCTAGATGAGTCAAAGAAGCATGAAGAGTGATGGCTATAGCGTCCTCTGTAGATCTATTTCTTCTGTATGCAAACTGGGGTTTATCAAATGTATGCAGAAGACCAGAAATGATGTGCCGGCAGAACAATTTCTCAAAGCACTTCACGATGATAGGAGTGAATGCCACTGCTCTATAATCATTGAGGTTATTGATAGGGAACTTCTTTGGCAGAGGAACAATGGTGGAAGCCTTCAAATAAGTTGGAATAGTGGCCTGGGATAAAGACTGATTGAACATCCTGGTAAAGACTCTAGTCAACTGATCAGCAGTCTTTGAGCACTCGGCCAGAGATACTATAAGGACTGGCAGCCTTTCTAGGTCCACAGCCCTGAGAATGTTCCTCATGTTCTGTTCCTCCACAATAAGCTGGGGGCTACAATTGGTTGGTGGTTGTATTTTATCTGTCTCTGATGTCTCCACTTCAAAGTGAGCAAAGAAATGATTCACTTCCTCTGCCAATGAAGCATCCCCTCAGTAGGGATGACATTGATCTGTTGATGGTTTGTAATTTGTTGAATCCCTCGCCATACCTGCCTCATGTTATTGCTATAAAAATTATCTTCAATCTTCCTCTTATACTCAGTCTTGGCCTTCTGAACACCTTTCTTCAGATTAGCTCTGGCAACACTATCTTGCCCCATCATCGGACCTAAAGGCCTTGGTCCTGCCACGCAAGAGGCACTGGACTTCCTTAGTCATCCAGGGTTTCTGATTGGGATAGATCCTAATATGTTTATCCACAGTGATATTTATCTGTTTGATAAAGCACAGAACAGTTGCAGTGCGGTCCTCTAGGTCAGGGTGATAAAAGAGGTCCCGATTTGTATTATCAAAACAATCCTGAAGTTGTTGGGAAGCATCTTCTGGCCAAGATTTTACTGTCTTTATTATAAGCAGGGCCCGTCTCCTAAGAGGGATGTACGCTGGTGCTAATAGCAGTGACATATGGTCTGATTGTCCCAAATGTGGCAAGTGTATAACCTTGTAGCTATTTTTGATGTTGTTATATACTTTGTCCAATATGTTTGCTGCTCTAGTAGCATACTTAACATGCTGATAGAATTTAGGTAGCACTGCTTTTAAATCAGCTTGATTAAAGTCCCCCGCTATGATATACACAGCATCAGGATACTTATTCTGCTGATTACTAACAATGTTATACAAGAATCCCAAAGCTATGGTAGTATTGGCATGAGGTGGGACATAGACTGCAGTAATCAAAATCACGCTGAATTCCCATGGAAGATATATGGGTCTACATTTAAGAGTCATATACTGATCCATGGAGCAGTGGCTGTCTACGTCTTTGTACATCAGCTTTTGTTCACATAAAGGCTTAACCCTCCCCCTTTGATCTTGCCAGAATCTCTACTCCTGTCCTGCCTGTGAGCTATGTAGCCTTCCAGCCTAGCAACTGCTGAACAATCCAAAATTGTTCTCAATAAGGAAGGGATTCAATACCTCCCCAAAAAGGGAGGTTCCTTTGTATGGAGCAGAGGCGAGCCTCTACTTGGTTCCAGCATCTGCCTGTCATTGGCGAAACCATAGCAAACGGCATGAGGTGACGTTGCAAGTGAGAGCCCTGGAGGAAAAATGGGCCACGTGCAAGGATGCATCAGCTGAAAATTCAGCAGCTGCCACCAGCTTGTTAATATCATGGTGCATTCACTGTACCTGGTGAAACCAGAGTAAGGAGGTTCTAGCGAAGAAGGAAGTGGCTGTAGCAGCCTTTACTGCCCAGGCAGCATAATGCCTGATGGGTTCTGCAGAAGTTTAATTCCGCCTTCTTGTCTTCTGCTTTCAGGGTTTCCACTAGGTCCCCAGAAACCGAGGTGAATGAAACCAGGGAGACCCATGGTTCATCCACAGTAGGCAATTCTAGAGCATCTGAAAGGATGGGAGTTATACTAAAGAATATTTTATCATTCCAGCATGGCTGCACAAAGATCTCTAGCAAATTGAAAGAAAAAAAAAGGACAAGTACAAAAAATGTAAAGAGGGACATACAACTACGGCAGAATAACAGCAGATAGCCAGAATCTCCAAAGACGAAGTCAAGAAAGCAAAGGCTCAAAACAGAGACTTGCAACAAAAGTCAAACATAATTTTAAAAAAGCTTCTCCCAACTTATAAATAACAAGAAAAAAATCAAGGAAACAGTCGATCCACTAAAGAGAAGACGGCAAGGAAGTAACAGGCAACAGAGAGAAGGCAGAACTGTTTAACTCATTCTTTGCATCTGTCTTTATGCAAAAAGAAACTATAGCTCAATCCACCAAAAACATTATCGGAAAAGACGGACCAGAAATAAAAATTAAAAAAATATTAAGAGAACACCTGTCTGATCTTGATGAACACAAATCACCAGGGCCTGATGGATTACATCCCAGAGTTTTAAAGGAGCTGGCAGAGGTCATCTCAGAACCACTGCATCATATCTTTCAAAAATCCTGGAGCACCGTGGAAGGGATTAAAAAAAAAAAGATCAGGAAATAAAGAAATATGGGAATTGTAAAAAAAATGAAAATAAATTGTCTATTTAGAAGACACAGAAACAATGGCTGATTAAGAACAAAAAAGGAGATTCTGCAGGGTAATGGGGGGTAGCATAAACATACTTAAAGTTATGAATATTTTAGAAAATAGGAATAGATAATTAGGATGAAAAATGGAACTGATATTTTTGGTATTGGAATGTATGCTCTTTTCTCATATGTACAAAGATGAATGGAATAATTAATGGAATATGCTTACTAAATACACTGAAATAACTGAAACGGAATATGAGGAGGGCTGTAATGGAGTTGAGATTCTCTAGTATTTGAATGTAGAAGCAATAATTGTAATTGTATTACAATATTATAATTATTTATGGACTTTAACAGCACTTCTAAATATTAAAAGTATTCCCCCATCCCCCATATTCAGAACTATGAATTGAAAGTATGAAACTAAATGTTTTTTTTTTCCATTATCCTTTCATCTCCACATAGTAGATACTGCATTATTATATAATGTCTTGTAATTTGAGACTGTTGGCATTATGTTCATGTTACCTTGAAAGCATAACAACAACAGGGCAATATCAGTGGAACAGTCTTTTTTTGTTTTTTTGTAAAAATGTTATTGGGTTTTAACAAAATGTAACAAATAAGAGAACAGCGTGATTCCAAGTTACCACATTTCCATACAGACATAATCTCAAATATATATTCATCTTATATATTCAGTTTCATATCTTATCACTATTTTTTTCAATTTCTCAATATTTTTCCCCTTGCTTTCCTAATCTTCTTTTATAATTATCTCATTTCTTTCTAATTCAATTACATTTCTCTTCCTAAATTTCTACATCTTTCTATTCATTATCCTTATACTTTCGTCTGTCCTGTTTACAATTTCATATCTTCTCTTCCATCATCATCCTGAAAGAGAGAGGGAAAAAATAATAATAATTCCCTCCCCTTCCAGGCTTTGAAAAGCAAGATTCCCCCTGTAATTGCCAATTAGAATGTGGCACCTTTGAATCTTATAATTATTATCATATAAAATTTCATTAAACATTTAATTTATACATTATGGAATAATAGCATGCAGTTTCTAATGTCTATTTTATATCATATAACTCTCATCAATCGAATTCCGCTGGGTACTTTCCTTTGAAAATACATACAAAATTATACATAAAAATTAATAAGCAAAATAATTATTCTCTTCAAATTCATCCTAACAACTGGTATTGATTTCATTGTAAATCTTTCACATTTCTTTTCAACTGTATTTTATCAATCTTTAAGAACAATTAAAATATTTCCATTCTTTCTTCTTATTTCAACTTTTTTTACCTTTATTCCCTTTCTCTCATTATTACATTAATTGTTAATAAACATACCATTGCATAACAATCCAGTTGTAATTTAATGACCTATTTCTTTCATTTCTTTCTTTCTTATTTCTTTCATTTCTAACTCATTACTATATTCTATGATAACAACACTATCTTTTGTACCTTGCAGAATTCTCACTTTTAATTTGATTTAACCATTATCTCTATGTCTTCTAAATAAGCTAATGTCTTTGATCCTTGTACATTTCCTATTTCTTTATTTCCAGCTTTTGTTCCTTATAACTTCTTTTCCTCTTTATTTTCCCTCCTTTTTCTCACCCCCTTTTTTATCCCCTACTTTAACTCCCCCTTCTGTAATTCTCTTTTCTGCTTCTCCTTACTGTTGTTTCTTTTTCAAACTATTCTTTTTTAGCTGTTCCCTTTAATCTTAAGCTTTTAACTCTTTTTCTCCATTTTACCCCACATTGCATTATTTGACCATTAAAAATGGCTTCTTCTTTGTCCTGCCCTTCTTCTTGCTCCTCAGACATTTCTTGTTGTTTTTCATAGTTTGAAATCTCCATTTCTAAAAATTGGAATATGAAACCAAAAGATCCTCTTCTCTCTTGTGTGTCTTCTTTCTGTTTGTTAAGTTCCATTTTTAATTCCTCAAGGAGTGATGCCATTTTAAGCACTTTTAAACAACCACCCGATTGACTTTAATTAAAAATCCAACACCCAAAATTTTAAAAATCACCAAGTAATCCAAAGCTGTTTCTTTTTGTTTCTTTCTTCTACTTTCCCTTTCTGGGGGTTCTGTTATCTTTTAATAAAGTCTCAGTTACAATGTATTTTTTGGAATCTTTTCAAAGTTTCATTGTTAATCCCTTTTATTTCCAGGTGGCACTCAGTTATTCTTTCCAAGTTCCACCCTTTTTCCTTCACTCTTCTCCTTTTAAGGGCTTCAGAATGTCCAGAAAGTCTTTATTTCCTTTTGACACTTTAATTTCAGCTAAAGATTGCCTATTAGTGTCAAAGAATATTATTACAAATTTCTTACTTAGATTTTTAATTTTAAACACTCATATCCAATTGTAACAGTCAATATGAAAATAGAAAAAAAGGATTATTTCCCTTTTTTCCTCTCTTCTTCACCGCTTTAAAAATCTTCTTTTAGGAATAATACTCCTAATACTTTTAAATCGAGAGTACCTTGCTTAGCTGTTGTCTCTGCTTAGCCCAATCTGTCCTGCATTCCCTTTTGTCTTCCTTCTGCTCAATCTTGTCCTGTCAGGTTTTTCTTTGGGGTGGCCATTTCTGACCACTACTGCAACTGTCTTTGGGAAAGGGAGTTTATACCAGCCGAGGAGGAGAGATGCGGCTCTCCTCTACTCAGCTGGTAGTCTCCCCTTTCTTCACCACCTCTACAGGGTGGCCTCAGCCCCAAATCCAAAGGATTGGGGTGCTCTAGCAGCGAGCATCGATCGAAACCAAGCACAATAGTGGATTTTGGTCCATTGCCGAAGAAGCCCAAACTGGAAGACCGAAACAGTTTTATTAGAAAATGAATTCCCAAAACTATGAGTGAAAGACCAGAACTCATTAAATATTTTAAAATATTCATCTTTGTTGATATTTATAGTATAATTTGGCTGGTGACATTTCAGTATCATGGTACATTATGTCTCCAGGCACTTTGACATGAATTTTATATTCATATAAATCCTAATTTGCTGAATCTTTTTACTGCTTATATTTTTCTTGGGTCACAGGTTCTTTCTTTTCCACTGAAATCATTGATAATAATCTTATAATTTCTGATAATTAATAATTTTCAGAAGAATAAATTACAATCTAATATCATAGCCAATCTACCTAAGTTCAAGGTTCTGTTCAAAATTCAAACAAAATATTCCTACTTTAAAGAATTACCCAGAAGATCAAGGTCTTAAAAACTTATATCTTATAGGTTTCCAGAACTCAGCAAATGAAAGAAAATTTAATTATTCTTTTTACTAAGGAATAATAGTTTCTATCTAGAACTTTGGTACAAGTTATCACCAGAAGTAAGTGATCAATATGTTAATGTCCATTCCCTTATGGAATATACAGGAAAATGGTTTATATGACTTTTGTTATTAGACTTCTTTGAATTATTTCCTTGATTATGGAGGTAACATCTGGATTTGATGTGCAATTCAACAGTGAGATCAACGGGTTTTGTTTTTCATTCTTATTTCCTTTTTTTAAAGGCTTGGGTGAAAGAAAGTAACGATTGTTTTGTCATGTTCCTCATTTCTTGTAAAGATTATGGAGAAATCACCCTACGGATCTCATTGAGATCTATAATAATTAATCACTACTTCTGAATTATATATTTTCTAAATTATAATCGTAAAAATACTCCTGGCTTTCCTTGCCACCATTCATTTCAGTGAATCTCCTGCATTCTCCCTGCCATTCCACTGTGAAGTTTTCCTTATCTTCTTCAAAATGCTCAAACTATATATTTTCCATTATAAACCTCTCTACAGAGATTTGAAGAATGTACAAATATTAAAGCCCATGAACCTGAATAAAATTAAAAGTAATTATTTCTATAAGACTGATCTGTCCTTTTCTGTTTTTAATTAATCCAAAAAGAGCTTTAAATTTATATAAAATTGAATGTGGTATACTTTCAATTGACATATTAGAGTCCCAACATTATAGCTTATTTAAATCATGGACAATAAAGTGTTCCATAGGAAATTCTGCTTGATTACATTCCTGGTGTTCAGCTGATTTGGTGAGAGGATGAGAACAATATTTTGATTTTCTATGCTGCATATAATTAATATGAATGCAGGATCCCATGAATTACGGATCATCTCCAGGATAGTCCACGTGAAAGCAGAAATCATAATTGTCAAGCTAAATAATATTCCAGATTTATTTAGCAGCTGGGTCATTATAACAAACATAGAATATTCTTTTCACTGTTGCTGATTTAGAAAATTTGCTGATATGTACTAATGTTTATTGCAAATTGTTTAAAAGGTTGCTACCACCTTTCAGATTCTTCATTTGCTTAGTTTTAATTAATCAGGATAGAATACAATAGACTTAATAATTTTATTTAAAAAGTAATCAAAGGTTTTGGCACTGAAACAGTGTTCTTCTGAAACTATGGTATATCAGGGCCTTTTATTCCATATATTTGGACTTACATCATGCATTAATAAGTTTGGGTTACTTGGTCATTGCAATTAATTTTGTGTGTTGACATGCACAATGGCTACAGTTCCCCAGTGCCATAAGTGGATGGAAGCACCTGGATTCTCCCTTTATTTCATTTTCTGGCACATATGTGTGCAAGCATTTTTTTCCTTCAGAAAATGTCCTTGCCAACTTTCTTTTTATGTTTAGGGAAGTTTAAGAAGTGGTTTATTTGTGGTTTAGCTAATGAAAATAGATGGAAAAACCTGGACAAAGATGCATAATTTCTCTCAAGGGCAAACATTGTTCTTCTGTCCTGAGAAACTGTATAAATGTAAATTACCTGATACCAATGGTTTTTACCATATATTTATGTAGTTTTGTGCAACTTAGGATGATTACCTTATAGCTAGAAACAGGGCTGAATTATATACCGTAACCACACATGTTCTGCATGCTGCATTTTACTTCCCCTCTCCAGATGATTTGAGATAAGGACATTGATTATATCAAGGTATCAGTGTTATAATTAGTCATTTCTAATAACTAACAAATACAGCTTTTAAAATCTTTCATTACATTATATGCAGTAAAGAATATAAATCTACAATTATGGGACTGAAACTGAAAGATGACAGATCTTTTTTTTTCCTCTAAAAGTCTGTGCCCTTACCAATATTGCTACAGTACTTGTTAAAAGTAAATCAAATGTACTTTATGACAATATATAAGATCTTATTAGCCAGAAAAATCTACCTAAAATCTAATTTTTCAAAAAATTGTGCAATTTTTATCATCTTCACAAATTTTCAACTAGCAATATGGCAAAATAATTTTGTGTCCTTTAATAAGAATATACTTCATTTTGACAAGTAAAAAGAATTAAAATAATTCTGAAAGCACTTATTAATCAAGCAAATGGATCAGTAAATAAAATTACTCTATTTTTCTGGCTCAAGCCTAAAAGTAATAACATTCAAAATTTCAGAATTAAAGCTCCAATATCAATTCACAATAGGGTGCAGTTGAATAAACACAAGGCTGGCATAACACAGTCTTTAAATATTTTAAATTTGAATTTATTTATTTTAGTTTTGAATTGTCTTTCATTTATGATCTTAAGCCAAAGGAGCAATTCTTTGATTTTAATCTTGCCTTCACTTCAGTGGTGATATTCTATTGGTTCTGCCCGATTCTGCTAGTAGCGGTAATGAGCAGCGGAGACTGAACCGGTTCTCTCTGATGCTCTGTGCCTGGGCTCCCATACTAATCTTTATGTTCTGATTTTGAAGTGCAGCTGCTTTGCCTGGCACAGCAATTGTTGCACGGCAGCTGCTGAAGCGTCAGGGAGAGTGCAGGATTGTAGGAGAAGACTCAAAATGCCTCTGTGCCTGCACAAAGTGCACTTTTGGTGCGCATGCACATACAGTGGTGCACATGCCCACCCAGGCCCGCCCACCGAACCAGTGGTAAAAATTTTTTGAAATACACCATTGCTTCAGTTAATTTATTTGGGCTTTTAAAAAATTGTTTACACAGAATTATGCAAGACCAAATGATGGGATTAAATAACAAATTATCAGATAATTTCATCTGCTTAGCACATCTACCACGATATAATTCTAAGCTGTATAATCAAATTTAAAATGGAATCGTAACACAAAACTCCACAGTAAGAAAAGGAAATTCTCAAAGGAACAACATATTTAATATTACATGTAACTGCTGTGAGATTGGTGTATACTGGAAGAATGAAGACACCCCAAAATAATAAGGAAAATATTAGTCTGTGCAGAGATGGACAGACTAAGTCTAGAACTTAAGGAAAAGGGGGGGACAGAGTACTATAAGGTCTGGAGTAAAATATATCAATGGCTGGAGTCGAGGAAAGTCTCACTGTGTTTAACTGTTTTAAAACTGTTTTATTTAATAAAAGTTTATTAAAAAAAGAAAGAAAAAAAAGAAAATGAATTCTTTCTACCACTTTCTTTAAAAATACTTTACGCTGTCTATTGTTCACTTATTCTTATATTGCCCATTTTTAAAAAGAACTTCTCAAGACTTTTGTAAAGCACACTCATCTTGGTTTATATTAGGAAGGAATACTAAACAGTTGCAGAACCAGTTGCACAGCTTTTATATATTTGAAAAAAAATTATAAATTCACAACTAATTTGCCATGGCCATCTAGCAAAGGCTATGCACAATATAATCTTGCAAAAAAGAGAACACACTAATATATTGGATGCTTTCCAAGAAATCTACATAATAACTCTCATCCAAAGCAAATTACTGATTACTCAAAACTCATTTACTATTATTTTTTTAAACTTACAAAGCTGCAATTATTTCTCTTTCTATTGGCCTAACTTATATAATAGTTATATAAACGCCTGCAGCAAGAGAAATAATAGCAGCTTTTTAAGTTGGATGTGGTTATTTGATCCAGAACCAATCATATTATTTTAGGACTTGCTTTTTTTTTAAAGCATTTACTGCTGTAAAACAAACCAAATTTGAAATAATGTTTGAATAAAAGTATCAAAAGCTATAAATGAAATAATGTTTGCTGAATAAGACTGTTCAATAAACAGAAATTAGTACATTGCTCATGTCGGGCTAATTTTGTTTCTATAAGCCTTAACTTCATAAGGAAGTTAACTGGATTTAATAAACTTCATAGCTGTGCCGTGTCCTGTTTATGCACCAGTTTCACACCCTGATTTTATAGTACATTCACAAGTGTTGCTAGAGGAATTCCCCAAATTCCAACCACAATTGGGACAGGAACTTCCATTGGATTCCTCCCCAAGATGGCTGCTGAATGGTAAGGAAAATTTTCTCTCTTGCCAACAATCTGCTAATTTGCTGCCAAAGCTGGTTTTTGGCAATGATGCTCCTTGGATTTGAATGGGAGTACTTAGGAATGAACCAAGATGAACAAGTTTGAAGCCAAGATGGGAAGTCTTCCAGTTCTCTTTGAGAGCAGTCAGAAAGCCATTGGGCATACATCTTCTTCATGGCAGTTTGTTGCTTAAGTGTGCCTGAGTTTTAACTTCACTTTTTGAATCCTCTGTTTATTTTGCTTTTAATCTTTAAAAGTTGATCAGTTGGCTGAATGCTGATTTATTTTAACCCCTTTCTGCACTGAGTTTTATTTTCCTTTTGATTTATGTGGTTATTTTGAATAACTTTCACTTTCCTTTAGGAAACACAGTCTGTCCTTGGATAATGAAAGTGCTTTTACTTGAGTTACATTTTTATTGGCCATTCATTACAGGAATTCTGTATTTTATCAGAAAACTGCAAAAACTTTGGAGTTTTTTAGGGGAAGAAGGCAGACACTAGAAAAAAGTCTGTTGGGCAGCATGCAATTCTTAACTGAAATATTTTTTAATAAGTTTGATGAACTCATGAAGGCTGTAGAAAACATCCAGAGGCAAGTTACAATAAATAAATTAAAACCAGTAAGGGAATGTTTCAAACCACTAAATTCACTGGGAATGGATTTATCATATTTCATTGGAGAATGATTTTATCTGGGTTTTTTGGGGAAGATAGATTCACTTTTGAGATTGGATTTATATAATCTCCGAATTTAATCAGGGAACAATTGATAAAAGATGTAGTAAGAAACAAATGTGGATATTTGATCCAGCATAACTGTTAATTGTGGGGATGATTTGGGATAGTTAAGCTATGATAAATTTTCAATAGTTTTCAGTTTATTAACAGGATTTTGGAAATGTAATATTGTCTTTATTATTGTTGTTATTTCTGCTATTTTGATATTAATATACTATTGATGACAATTTAGTAGTTTAAAATTCTTTGGGACAGTTTCACAAGGTGGTGAGAAACTAATATTGTTGTAATATATTAATCACATTCAACTAGGAGAAACAGGATGATCAGGGGTAGGATTCAAATTTCTTAACAACCAGTTCTGTGGGTGTGGCCTAATTTGTGGGTGTGGCTTGGTGGTCATGTGACTGGTGTAGGTGTGGCTTGCTGATTGGGCATGGCTACATGGTCATGTGACTGGGGTGGGAATGACTATGTGGTCATGTGATTGGGGTGGGTGTGGCCATGTGGCTGGCAACCCAAATTTAAGAGATCCTCATTTAATGACCAGGTGCTCGCTTCGTGGCCAAAAGCTTAGCAAGTGCTTTTTGCCAGTTTCCAAGGCCTGGGGAGGCCCTGGCAAGGCCCAGACAGGTGGCCATGTGGCTGGCAACCCAAATTTAAGTGGTCCTCACTTAATGACTAGGTGCTCACTTAGTGGCCAATTGCTTAGCATGATATAAGGATTAATGCAAATTGGAAAGGAAAGACTGCAGAAATTGTGCACAAGTGATTTGTACGAACCAACACACTATGTAACTGAAGATGGTTTATGTTTTATGTTTTTATTTATGTTTAAAAAAAAATAAAACATTTTTATTTAAAACATTCCATTTATGTATGCATGCAACTTCTTGTTACATTGATGTTGCTATGTATTGATTTAAGCAGAAACAAATAAAGTATAACATCAATGTAACAAGAAGTTGCCTGTCTCCCTTTTGGTAAGTTGCTTTTTTATTTATGTATTTATTTTTTTACTATCTATTTTTCTTTTTATTAATCATAAAAACAAACCAGATACTAAATAAATACAAATAAAAATTATTTTATTATTCATCTTGATGTTTCTTCATTGCTTAAAGAAACATCAAGATGAATAGTAAAATAATTTTTATTTATGTGTTTATTTATTTAGTATCTGTTTTGTTTTTATGATTAATAAAAAAACATATAGTAAAAAAATAAACACATAAATATAAAAAAGCAACTTATCAAGAAGGAGACAGGAAAGTTGGCTAGCCAACTATGCCAGAGTCCTCCTCAATCTTCTTCCTTGCTGCGGCGAGGATGGTCGGTCCAGGATTCAGCTCTCGACTGGGCTGGCGGCAGCAGTGGCAGGAGGTGGTAAGGGACCAGCCCAGCAGGACTTGCTGCTTTGCCTGCTCACTACCAATCGGTGGTGGGAAGGCAAGGCAGCAACTCTTGGGCCATGGTGGGTGAGGGAAGGTGGCGGGCCGGTGCTGGCAGACTAACCAAGATGGTGGCTGCCATGTGGGCAAGGCAGACGTGCCAGGTCTGGGAGTCGGCTGGTGGCAGTGGCAGCAGGAGGAGGTAGGGGACTGGCCCAGCAGGCCTTGCTGCTTTGCCTCCTCACTACCAATTGGTGGTGGGAAGGCAAGGCAACAACCCTTCGACCATGGCGCAAGAGGCCATGGCGCCAGCCTGGGAGACGGCTGGTGGCAGTGGTGGCATGAGGAGGTAGGGGACTGGGCCA
Organism: Laticauda colubrina; assembly: GCA_015471245.1. Lineage (NCBI taxonomy): Eukaryota > Metazoa > Chordata > Lepidosauria > Squamata > Elapidae > Laticauda > Laticauda colubrina. The sequence goes on along the minus strand of BLBF01000019.1, from coordinate 14,497,879 downwards.
GCAGGAGCTGCTGCTTTGCCTCCTCACTACCAATTGGTGGTGAGAAGGCAAGGCAGCAACCCTTGGGCTGTGGCGGGCGAGGCAGAAGCGCCAGGCCTGGGAGTCGGCTGGCAGCGGCGGCAACAAGAGGGGGTAGGGGAGACGGGCTTGGTTTTTTTTTTTGGGGGGGGGGGGTAAAAAAAAAATAAGGCCCAGCCTTATTTTGTGAGAAATACGGTATAAAAGATGCTAGTTGTAATAAATTACTGGACAATTGGATTGGATATAAATATTAAAGAAGGGGGAGAGAAGAAGTATACAAAATAGGAGAATTATGTGTGGAAATAAAATTGGAATTACAAAATATGAAGAAAATGATGACAGAAAACTTGGAAATGTGCAGTATTATACTACAAAAATTAGAAATGGTGACACAGATTGAAGAAGAACAAAGAGAATCAGAGTGAGAGGAGTTAAATAAAGAGAAAACCAGCCTTAAGGAACAAGTGGACCAACGAACACTAAAACAGAGTGGGGAAAGAATTAAAGCTAAAAATTTGAGGTTTGATATGATAATTAATGGGGGAATTATTTGGAAATTTAAACAAACAAAAAGGAAACAGCAGAAGAGGGAATTATACAGGAAAAATCAAGAGAGGGAGGGGGTAAAATAAATAATTGGAATAAGAAATGGAAGGAAATAATAAAGGAAAAAAAGAGGAATTAAGAGAAAGGACCAGAAAATGATAGGAAGCAGAAAGCAAACAAAAATGAAAAAAAATTATATAGTCAGGAGGATGAGAGACAATGGACAGAAGAAGAACAGGAAAGGTGATTCTACAAGGTAACATGTAGTGACATATAAGAATATAGATTTAAAAATAGAAAAGAATGGAATTGATATTTCTTCTTCTAAGGATTGTTAAACCAGATATAAATTTAATTGAAATAGATACGGAAATGGAAATTTATTATAAGTATCTTAATTGATATTTAATACAGAGATGAATAAAGTTAAAATGAGCAATGTAATGGAAAGACTATTATCAGTTTCTAAAATTAATTGAAAAGAGTAATATTTTTGAAATAAATAGATAATTTAAAATGTAATTAAGAAGAATACGATGCAGAATTTGACTTAAATGTATGTATGCGTATGTGATATTTAGTAGTTAGATTATTGTTATTAATGTAGAATGTGATAATTAAAAAATGACTATATTATGGTAAATCTTTATAAGGAATTAAAAAGGATAAATTGGGGGAGTGTATAAGGCAAAGGGATGGCAAACTCTAATTGACAATTAAAGGGGACAACTTTCAAATTACTAGAATTAGGATGGAACCTATTGAACAATGAATGGAATAATAGCATTTGATAAAATTGCAAAGGTGACAGATAAAGGTAAATATGTGTAATGAATATAGAAATGAAATAAGAATTTTAGATAATATTGTAAAACATGATATGAGAATATTTAAAGAAAAATGAAATAAGTTATGATATGAATTAGAATTGGATAAACTAAGTGTAATGAATATAAGAATATCTGACAATATTTAAAGGAAAATTGAATAAGCAATAATACAATAAGAAATTGAATACAAAAGATGAATTACTAACTAGAGTCATTCCCACCCCAGTCACATGACCATGTAGCTATGGTCATGTTTATATTGAAAAGTAAAAACCTGGAACCACATTGTTCACCACAAGAGATGTTTTTTTAAAATATAAAAATAAAAAAAAATATTGAAAAAAAAAGAATGCCAGTAAGGACTGTGATGTTGGTGCTATTATACATCTTAGTACAAATGATCTGTCCCAAAAGGATGTACTTTCTGTGCAGAAAGACTTCCAGAGCTTGGGGTATGAACTTAGTAGTATGGGTTGTAGGCTTATCTTTTCAGAAGTTTTACTAGGATACAAGGAACAAAAAGGGAAAGGCCAGCATGTAGCACAGTTTAATGGGTGGCTAAAGGAGTGGTGTAAAAGGGAAGGGTTTGGTTTTATTAGTCATGATGTCTGCAGCTGGTCCATTGAAAAACTGTACAAAAGAGATGGTTTGCATCCATCAAAGAAAGGGACTGAGTTACTTGGTATTAAATTCACAGATTTTTCTGGATAAACATTTAACTGAACAGCGGGGATAGAGAATTAATTGATACAGAACATTTCTGTCCCCAGCAATCTAAAATTAATAGGGTTACCAGTGCATGTAATACAGAAGTTTGTGCATGTAAGATTACCAACCTTGCTGTCAAGCAAAACCAAGCAATTAATAGCGAGTGCCATACCATGTGCATTAATCAAATAGGTGGCAAAAAAGTAGGGGCAGGAAGGCACAACACAGGTTATATGTAAATACTACAGCCCACTGTAACTACACAGTCAAAAAGGCATTAAGAGTTGTTAATTTAATCCTACGTAGCTTCTTCTCTGGTAATATCACATTACTAACTAGAGCGCACAACAAAACATTTGCTACACCTATACTTGAATACAGCTCATCAGTCTGGAACCCATATCATGTGTCTGATATTAACATAATTGAAAAAGTCCAGAAATATTTCACAAGAAGAGTTCTCCGCTCTTCTACTTCTTGCAGAATACTTTATGCCACCAGATTTGAAACTCTAGACCTAGAAAATCTAGAACTACGTCGCATCCAGTCCGATCTAAATATAGTATACAAAATCATACATTGCAATGTCCTACCTGCAAATGAATACTTCAGCTTTAATCATAACAATGCAAGAGCACACAATAGATACAAACTCAAGGTTAACTGCACCAGACTTGACTGCAGAAAATACGACTTCAGCAACAGAGTGGAATACTCTACCTGACTCTGTGGTTTCTTCCCCAAACCCCAAAAACTTTAACCTTAGACTGTCTACTATTTTTCTTCAAAGTTTTTAAGACAAACATAGACAAAACATAAACATCAAGCCATCTTCCATATATATACATAAAGTGTGTCAGTTGGTTTACAAATTGTTTTGTGCTTGCATTTCATATTCTTCAATTACAATTGCATTGTTTATATTCTCATATTTTCAATCAAATATTAAATACATTAATATCATTGTTAATCAATCATTTGACTATTCATTCATGTTTTATGAAATAATCCATACTTTACTTAATTTGTTTTATGACAGTTCATATTATCATCTTAAATCTATCCTACAATCATTTTGTAGATATAAGAAAAGAATACATCCTTATTTTCTAAGAATCTACATATTTCATTACTATGTTTTATTGTCTAACCATTGATAGAATAGATCCCAAATTTTATAAAATTGTTTATCATCTTGTTCTCTGATTTCAAATGACAAACTACTCATTTCAGCACATTCCAATATTTTCTTAATAATTTCCTCCTGCGATGCTATTGTCTCATTTTTCCAGTTTTTGGCAAATACAATCCTAGCCACTGTAAATACATTTACAATCAGGTATTTCAACTCTTTACTACATATTTCAGGTAAAATTCCCAATAAAAATATCTCTGGTTTCAAGTCTATATGCTTTTTTGTCATTTTTTCCAATCACGTGTGGATTTTAATCCAATATTTTTTAGCATCCGCACAAGTCTACCACATATGGTAATATGAGCGAGGTGCCTGATGAAATTTCCAACATTTTTCAGATTTGGTCTTGAACATTCTTGCTATTTTTGTTGGGGGAAAATGCCACCTGTAAAACATCTTATACAAATTTTCTTTATATGCTGATGACATTGTCATTTTATAATTTTGAGACCATAATTTTTGCCATTTCTCTAGATCAATCCCATATCCAAAATTCTTCCCCTAAGCAATCATTGTTTCTTTAACTTGTTCTTCTTCTAGTTTAATTTCTAATAAATATCCATACAATTTTTTAATCACCTTTTCATCAGTACCTGTCAAAATCTTATCTAAATCAGTCAGTTTATCATAGAAACCTTCTGTTTTAGAATCTTTATCATACCTTGAATGTATTTGCGCATATGAAAACCAATTAATCTTTGTATCTTGTTCCTTTAATTTTTGCATAGATTTAAGTTCACCATTTCATTCAATATTTCACCATATCTGACTATTTGTTCCTTTTTATATATTATAGGATAAAAAAATGCTTCAATAGTCAATAGCCAGACTGGAATTTTCAAATAACATTGTCTTTTAGTCTTCTCCCAGTTTAACCACAGAGACTCCTGTATATAATGTCTTCTAAAATACCCCTGTGTTTTAGTTCCTTTATACCCTAGAAAAGCAAGCCACCCCAACAACAGATCATGTCCTTCTAATCTCAACAATCTAGTATTTCTTAATGTTATCAATTCCTTAAAGGCCCTGTCACACTGCCCAACGGATGCAAAACGTTTGCAAAAAGGACACAGCGGATGAGAAAAATGTTCCATCTGTTGTTATCCGCTCTCAAAAGGGGCGAAAATTTGCATAACCAGGGCGGATAACACGGAAAGGAACGGACGAGGGGAGGACGCAGGGTGGATGGAAAACGGATGCAGAGTGAAAGCCTAGCGGATGGAAGCGGATGGGAGCGGATGGCACATCCGCTAGGCTTCCGGGGGACCTCAGCAAAGCGGACGCGGAACGGAAACAGCGGATGCAGAGTGGATGCCGAACGGATGAAGCAGATGCACAGCGGAAGCCTAGCAGATGCAGAGCGGAAGCCGAACGGATGCCTGGCGTTAATTGCGCATGCGGGGGGGATGCATTGCGTCAGCCGCGCGGATTTAACGGAAGCAGCTCGGAAACAGGTCGACATTCAGAGGAAAAAGATCTGCTGCCGGACAGATTGGCTGCCTTGCCTGCCCTGCCTGCATGTCTGCCTGCAAGCCTTGCTGCCTGCCAGCCTTGGTGCCTGCCTTGGTGCCTGCCTCCCTGGCAGCCTTGGTGCCTGCCTCCCTGCCAGCCTTGGTGCCTGCCTTGGTGCCTGCTTCCCTGCCAGCCTTGGTGCCTGCCAGCAACCCCACAAACATGGGGAAAAAGAGGAAGCCTCAGCCATCTGCGGCCAGCCCTGGCAAGAGGGACAGGGCCACCCTCCCGCCCCCTGGCCCTCACTCTGCTTCTGCTGCTTCTGCTTCTGGAGGAGCTGATGATGCTGCTTCTGGCGGGGGTGATCTGCTCGTGCTTACTCTGCTGAGGCTGCTTCTGGCGGTGGTACTTCTGCTGGTGCTTACTCTGCTGAGGCTGCTCCTGGAGGTGGTGCTTCTGCTGGTGCTTACTCTGCTGAAGCTGCTCCTCGTCCTGCTGGTCCTGCTGGTCCTGCTCGTGCTCCTGGACTTGCTTGTCCTGCTCGTACTGCTCGTGCTCATGGTCTTGCTCGTCCTGCTCGTCCTGCTGGTCCTGCTCGTGCTCCTGGTCCTGCTCGTGCTGCTGCTGCTGCTGCTGCTGATGATGATGATCCTGCTGGTGCTGCTGCTGCTGCTGCTGATGATGATGATGATGATTATGATCCTGCTGGTGATGCTGCTGCTGCTGCTGATGATGATGATCCTGCTGCTGCTGCTGCTGCTGGTGGTGGTGGTGGTGGTGTGGAGGAGCAGCCCCTACAAACTGGAAGCCCCTCTGATGTGGGCCCATCTGGTCCTGGCAAAGGGAGGAAGAGGCATATGCGGGAACGGGAGAGGAGGCAATACTCCATTGAGAAGGAACACGAGGATGAGGTGCTGGAGTGGCTGAGAGAGAATGACTATCTGTGGCAGAAGGGACACCGGCTGTACAGGGACACCAAAAGGAAGCAGGCTGCTTGGAGAGAGAAGGCGGAGAGCCTGGACTACACTTCGGAGGTGCTCCTCGGCTGGTGGAAACATATGCAAACCTGGTACGGGAAGCTGCACCTAAAGAAATCTAGCCAGGCCACAGTTAAGCTGACGGACAGAGAGACCTATGTCATGGCCAGGTGCAGCTTCCTGGAGGGTGAGATCCGCCACCGAGGAGCAGCAGCAGCAGCAGCCCCTCTCACGACCCTCTCTCTGGCAGCCTGCTGAGAGCCAGTCCTCTTCCGGCCAAGAGTCAGTTCCTTTCTCCAGGCAGGTTTCTGTGGAGCGTGCCACGGCGGACAACCCACGGACAGGTGTTTTAACCGTGGTGGAGTGCGTGGAGGACTCCCTGGTGCAGTGGGAGAAAGGAGACGGCACTTCCACCACAGCCCTACCCGCATCCACCCACAGCTCCACCTCCACAGAAAGGCAGAGAGCTTGACAGGAAGGGCAGAGCCACACTGTCCTGCTGGAGATCAGGGACACCATCCAGAGCAGCATAGATCTCCTCTCCCAGCTGGTCCACACCGACTCCTCATCCTCCAACCGCAAGCCCTTCCTCACCTATGTGAACCAGACCCTCACGGACATGGCGGAACCCCAGTACCAGGTGGTGAAGGACCGGATCACCGAGCTGCTTCACAACCCTCCAGACCCAGAGGCACCTGCTCCCACCCAGTCAAGGTCTGCTCCTCCACCCCAGGTGATGTCCCTCCCATTCCAAGGCTTTCCACAGGCCCTCACCTACCAGGGCTATGGCTACCAGGAGGTCCAGCAGCACAGGCAGCAGCCCTTCCCAGTCCAGGCACAGAGTCATCGGACGACACCGTTGCCACCGGTTCCACCGATGCCAACGATGCCACCCACGCCAATGATGCCACTGACGACAGTGATGCCACCCACGCTACCGATTCCACCAAAGCCAATCCTCACCCAGCTGCAGACCAGACAGCCCCACTACACTGCTCCTTCCTCCACCCCACAGCCAAGCCCGGCCTCAGTACATCTGTCCTTGGTACTGGGGCTGACACCACATGGCATGGAGGAAGGAGCTCTCAACATCACGGGGCTGAGCCAACTGTCTGAGAGCTTCCTCAACACACCATCACCTGTTGTCCTCTCGGGGCCAGGCACCCCAGTGGCGCTTCAGACCAGCACTCCAGCAGCAGCCACCTCCACAGCACCTGGACCCTTCACCCCTGAGACTGGACACACCTCTGAGTGACCAAGAGGAGTGCCAGAGATTGGGTGGCTACCTGTAGTCTTTATTTGGACATTTCACTTGGGTCATTTTTCTTTTACAGCTTGTTATTAATAAAGTTTATCTTTGCTTCACACACTTGCCTCATTTATTTTATTAAATAAAGTCTTGGTGGAAACTTTTAGAAATGGTTTAAGCCTTTGCATGTTTGTGGGATAGGTAAGGATAGCAGTGGGGTGGGCAGGGATACCTTTGGGATGGGTAATAGCTGTGGGATGGGTAAGGATAGCAGTGGAGTGGGCAGGGGTACCTTTGGTATGGGTAATAGCTGTGGGATAGATAAACCTCCAGTGCAAGCATAGTGGGACTGTATGGTCCAACCCCCCAGGTGCCACACCTATGGCCCTTCATTATCAATAACAATGTAAGCATTGATCCACACATGTCAACATAAACACAACTCTTTATTAAATGCCCTGTTCATTGTAGGCCCACCCAACATACATGGCCCAATCTCATCCGTGTGATGAGACAGGCTGAAGGAAGCATCCATTAATCATCTACCATCCTATCTTGCCACTCCACCGCTCCAGCTGAGGAGTTGCACCAGTGTTTCAGGAGGTTGCGCTGCTTCTTCCCTTCATGTGAAGCTCTGTTGGGGCCTTGCACATCCACAGTATCTATCAGGTTTCGCCCTTGCTTCCATTCCCCAGGCTCCATGTCCCCATTGCCTTGCTGGAGGTCCACGAGCCTGTTCTGCAACACTGGGTAGCGGGTGCGCATGAGATTGTGCAGGATGCAGCAAGCTTCCACGATCCTCCTCACAGTCTCTGGGCGATGCTGCATGGTGGTGAGAAGTACCTGGAACCTGTTGGCCAGGATGCCAAAGGCGTTCTCCACCACCCGCGTTGCCCTGGACAGCCTGTAGTTGAAGATCCTCTCTTCACAGGTGAGGAGTCTGGAAGTGTAGGGCTTCATGAGGTAGGTTCTGAGGGAGAAGGCGTCATCCCCCACAATGAAGTAGGGCACATCTTGTGTGTTGTTGGGCAGGGGGTCTGCATCTGGGAAGCCCATAATGAGGTTGCGTTCCAGCTTCTCCTTGAGGTCACTGGCGTTGTATACCTGGCCATCTGAACATGACCCGTTGTCTGAAGCATCGATGTACATGAACTTGTAGTCAGCATCGACCATGGCGAAGAGGACGATGCTGAAGAAGCCCTTGTAGTTGAAATAAGTGGACCCCGACTTGGCTGGCGCTTTGCAGGCCACGTGCTTCCCATCTATGGCTCCAATGGTGTGTGGGAAGTTCCACTTCTGATACCACTGCTCTGCAACTTTCTTCCATCCTTCTTCAGTGGAGGGGCACTGGAGGAGCTCCTCCAGGTATTCTTCGATGATGGCCTGCATCACTTCTCTCACCACAATGCTGATGGTGTTGTGTGGCACCCTCCAGCCGTACTGCATGCTCCTGTAGGTGGTGCCTGAGGCCAGGTGGCGCAGAGTGAGTGCCACCTTGAGCCTAGGGTCCAGGCTGGGCCGTACGTTGGTGCTCTGCTTGGTCAACCTGGGTGTCAGCCGCTGCACAACTTCATCAAACATGGCTGGAGGCATCCTCATGAAGTTCTGGAATGCACGAGTGTCTTCGTTCCTTAGCTCCACCATCAGCTTATTGTACAGTCCATACTCTGCTCTTCTCCCGATCCATCTTCGGACCCAGACGCTTCTTGGCCGCCTCCTTTTCTTCCCGTAGTAGAGTTCACAGAGCCTGTAGATGGCTTCGCACTGTTGCAGAAGGATGGTGGCTACCAAAAGGAGTTTGTTATGATCCATGGTGGACATGACTGGATGCTATGGAAGAGGAAGAGTCAGATGAAGCCTGCAGAGGTCTGCACAGCAGGGCTGCTGGTCTGAAAGTGAGATGCAGATGAGTTGCTCCCCCTTTTTATAGGCAGTATAGGTTTTTCCCTATGTGTCCTTTTGCATCCTCTAGGCATCCTCTAGACATCCTTATTATCTGAGATAGGTCCCCTCTGCGAACTTTTTTTCCACTTTAAATGCTTTTTTTGCGTGCTGCATCCACTTTCATCCTTTCTCCGTCCGTGCTACTAATGCTGCGCGTCTGTTCCGCGTCCGTTCCACTTCCTCCCTGCGTCCGAGCAGATGAGAGTTGCGCGGATGCGGAACGGATGCCTAGCGGATATAGCGCATGCGTAACGGATGCAGAACGGATGTCCCCCATATGCCTAGCGGATGCAGAATGGACGCATTGGATACATTTTCCGCTCAAAAGTTTACCTTTGCTGTTTGATCATGATACACGGCTTCTATTGCTAAAATAAATTTTTTACCAAAGCCCATCTATTCCAGCTGTAATAATATGAATCGCCAATTCACATTATCAAATGCCTTCTGTACATCTAGAAATATCAAAGCCATTTGTTTTTCAGGATGTGCCTTGTAGTATTCCAAAGTGTCCAATATTACTCTCATATTGATTCTCTTTAATTTGTCTCTTTGGCAGAAATCCATTTTGAACAGGATGAATAAAACTGTTTAAATATTTTTTCAGTCTTTCTGCCAATATTGAAGCAAAAATTTTATAATCTGCATTTAGTAAGGAAATAGGTCTATAGTTCTTGATTTGTAATGGATCGGCCTCCTCTTTTAGGACAAGTATAATATAAGCTTCTGACCATGAATTGGGTATCTTCTTTAACATAACTTCATTCATAACTTCTAGCAATGGAAGGTTCAACGATTCTTGTAGTGTTTTATAAAATTCTGCCGGAAGTCCATCTGGGCCTGGTGCCTTTCCATTGCTTTGCTTCTTGAGTGCTTCAGTTAATTCCATCATTGTTATATAGCTTTCTAACATTGTTTCAATCTCTTTAGGTATCTGGGGTAGATTACATTTTGTAAGTACTGTTTAACTCTTTCCTTATCAATATTCTCTTATTCTATATTCTCAATATTCTAACTATATGTGTATAGTTTCCCATAATAGTCTTGTATGATTTCCTTCTTCTCTTTACTATCATAGCAAACTTGGCCTTGGTCACCTATTAATTGAAATATTTTCCATGATTATTTCTCCTTTCTCAATGTATAAGCTAACCATCTACCTGGTTTATCTGCATCTTCAAAGTAGTTCTGTTTCGCACCTCTGATTTTCTGTGCTTGTTCTTCTTTTTCTATTAGTTCCATTTTATGTATAATTATATCCATTTTTAACTTAATGTCCTTTTTCTGTGGCATTTTCTGTAGCTCTTTTTCAAGTCTTTTATACTCATCCTCCAATGCCTTAGAGGCTAGTCTTTTCATGGTATTTCTTTTCCTTGTATAGTCTATTGTCAAGCCTCTGGCATATGCCTTCATTGTATCCCATAAGTTCTGCACTGATGTATCTTCTTTTTTGTTTTCTCTAAAGAAGAAAGTCAGTTCTTTCTTCACCCACTGTGTGAAGTCTTTTTCCTTTAATACAGTATTATTTAACGTCCATCTAGATCTTCTTCTTTGTCCTTTCCATTTAATTGTCATTGGATTGTGATCTGCAAGTACTTGATTAAATATTTATTTCTTGAATATTAGCTAACAGTTCTGTTGACATCCATATCATATCTATTCTGGACCATGATAAATGTCTATTTGAATAGAAGGTGTATTGTTTAGTCTTAGCATTTCTTTCTCTCCATGTATCTTTTAAATTTATTTCATCTATCATTTAAAAAAAAGATTTAGGGAGAGTCTTTCTGTTTTCCTTTGTTGTTTTCTGTGCTGTATAGTTCAGTTTATTATCTACAATTCCATTAACATCTTCCATCAATACTATATTAGCATAGTCCAGTTCAATTATTTTCATATGTAATTTTTTATAAAATTCTTGATTGTCGTTCGGGGCATAGATTGCAATCAGGAGTGTTTTCATATTATTGTCCCTTATTTCCACCATTAGTATTCTTCTATCATCATTGTTATAGATCAATTTCGCTGGGATAATATCTTTAATGGATAAAACCACTCATCTTTTCTTGCATTGTGTCAAAGAAGTAAATATTTTCCCTAATGTTGGCTGTATCAGCAATTGTTCATGTTGCTTTTTGATATGTACTTCTTGTAGGCAGATTATAACAAATTTTAATTTCTCTAATTTATGGAAAGTTTTCCTTCTTTTAACAGCTGAGTTAAGTCCATTTATGTTAATTGTAATCAGTTTTTTCTCTTCCATGGTTATATTTTGCAGTTAGATTTAGCAGCTCTCGTCGATCTTGTTGTTCAACAACATCTTCATGTTGTTCTTTGACTTCCACCTTTCCGCCTACTGCACCTTCTTCTTTTTCAGTCGCCATTTGGCAGTCCTCTTAGAATTTAATTAGTGACATTTCTTTTTCTGCCTCCTCCTCTTTCCCTCCAAAATATTCTGTAAAATAATTCAGCTTTCTCAATTGAGGTCAATTCTATGTTCTTGACATGTTGAACATTAAACCTTCTGGAATCAGCCATTTATAATTCACCTCTTTTTAAAGCAGAATTTTGGTCAGGAATCGATATTCCCTTCTCATCTCTCTCATTCTTCTGGGTACTTGTTTCAGGACCACAATCTCCTTGTCTTTATATTTCAATGTTTTCTCTCTTGCCACTTGCAATATTTGCATTTTAATGGCTTTCTTTGTAAATCTGATGTGAACTTCTCTTGGTAAGCTATTTCTCACTGGATATCTTGTGAAGACTCAATAAACCTCGTCTATTCCATCAAATCAACTTATCTTTCCAAACCTTCAGCCAAAATTTCTACCATTGTCTCAGCTAGGTTTTGTCTCTTTTCTTCTTCTATGTTTTGGAATCTGAGATAAAATTCTGATCTGTCCATCTCCCATTTCAACATCCCACTTTTATCTTGTTCAACCACAGTTAATCTGCTATAAATATCTCCAATCTTCTTATCTCTTTGTTTATCTTCTTCAATTTTTTGGAATCTCTCATCATATTTCATCATCATTTGTTGAATGTTCTCCACCTTTTCATCAGTTTTTCCTGTTCTTTGTTCAATGTTCTCTGTTCTCTTTTCAATATTCTCTGTTCTTATTTGAATATTGTGTATTCCTTGCATAATCATCTGCAGGGTCACTTTTTCCTGTTCTTTTTCTTGCTGTAACATCGTCTGTATTGAGCGTTGTCCTCCAGATAGTTAAGAGGAAGAAGTAGAAGTTGAGGAACCAGGGCTGTTAGTTTCCTGCTCATTTCAGACAATTCAAAATCTTCAGGTTCTTCTAGACCTTAATCCACTTGTGAAATAACCAATTGTAATTCCAAGTAAAAATAGTGGGAGAAAAGAAACCAAATAACAACAACAACAACAATAATAATTCAGGTTCTTGTATACCTTAATTCAATCGATTGGTTAGATAGCAGTAAAAACTCAAAAATGGAAGAAAAGACCACAATCACTCACAAAAAAAGAAAAAAATGTTAAATCATGAAAAAGACGGAAAAGTAAAAAATAAAAAACTAAAGAAGGGAAAAGAAAAGTTCTTCAGGTTCTTCAACACCTTTATCCAATTAAAAGGTCTCAGGTATAAAAGGATGCATAAGAAAAAAAAGCCACAAAAATTTTAAAAAAATAATATAGAAGATAAATAGAAAAAAAAGATACAAGGGAGGGAGAGGGAAAAAAGAAAAGAAACTATTCCCTTAAAAAGAAAAAGAAAAGGAAGGAAATCATTAATACTAAAGCTTTTCCTTTAAAATAAAATGCAAACGTAAAATTAGACTACGAAAACAAAAAGAAAGACAAAAACAAGTTCCAAAAGGCCAAAAATCCAAATAGCTATTACAAAAAGTAAGCTAGTTAGGAGGGGGTTTGTTGAAGTAGAAATAGCCTACCTTAAAAAAAATAAAAAGAGCACACTGCACCTTGTTTGGTTATCCAAGGCTTTTGTTAAAATTTATAACTCTCTTCTCCAGAGTCTTATCACCTTTTTTTTCGATAAACTTCATCACCAGACTCCAGTTATTGATAGATACCCAGAAGAGCACTTGCAATAATACTCTGCCATGCTCTTCCCTCTATCTTATCAAACAGGCAATGTCCTTGAAAAGAAGTTTCAGTTCTTTCTCAGCTTTGTCTGGTCAAGAAAAAAAAGAGATAGAATATTTCCAAGCCTCTAGTTGGCAATGTTACAAAGTTTCTTCTGCTTTCACTTTCCCCCTCCTTTTCCAAACAAGATATAATAAAAATTAATTAAAAGGGGAAAAAGATATTTAAAAACATGACTAAAAAGGATTCTCTAGCCTAGAATATTGTAAAGTCAAAAAGGAGAGAAAGAATAGGTGGAAGAAGAAAAAAAACCAGTCCAGTTTCAAAATATAAAATCATGTGTAGAAAATCCAGCAATGAGGAAAAAAAAAAAAAAATTACTTGGACTTCCTGTTCAAAATCGCCTCTTAATCATTTCTGTCAAAGCTTTTACAGATTCTTTCTTTTCCTTAGGGTATCCTTTCAAATCTTAAAGTTAAAAAAAAAGTTCTCACCAAACCGGCACACTTTCTCTTTCCGTTCTCTTTTGTTTTGGAGCTGTCCCAACTTCAGCAGCCTTAATGACTGCCTCTTTGCCACTGGCAAAAAGAGCTTCTCCTGGATCTACCAGGGACTTTGCAGTGTCCCTGGGATTGACAGGAAGCACTCTTTACATTCACCATCTCTTCAGGATGGTTTAGATCCATTTGGACTGTCCAGGAGCAAAGATATTGGCAGTGATCTCAGACCTCCAAGATCACATGCCAAATCATTGCGAAGCCCAACTGTCTACTATTGACCTCACCCCCTTCCTAAGAGGCCTGTAGGGGGCATACATAAACGCACCAATTGTGCTTACCGTCCCTGTCCTATTGGTTTTTTTTATTTTTCTTATGGATCTATCTCATGTATTCAAAACTATATTTATTCTTATACCTATATCTTGTAAGCGATTGACAAATCAAATAAATACGAAATACTATATAGATAGCACAGCATCAGACAAATATCTCAAGTGCCTATATACAAATGCACATAGTCTGGGGAACAAACAGGGTGAATTCAAACTACTAATACATGAAGGTAGATATGATATGGTTGGAATAACAGAAACTGGGTGGGATGAAATTCATGATTGGAACATACTGGTAGAATGATACAAACTGTTCAAAAAAACCAGACCCAATAAAAGAGGAGGTGGAGTTGCATTGTATGTAAAGGACCGTTATTGCTTTATTGGTACAGAATATTGCTACAGAAATTCATGAAAACCTCCTAGAATGCATATGGGTCAATATAAAAGAAAAAAGAATGACATGGTTATAGGCACCCAACCAAGCAGAAAAAAATAGATGACCTTTTTGCCAACCAACTAACAAACATAAGCAGGAAACACACCACAATAGTAATGGAGGATTTCAATTATCCTGATATCAATTGGAAAACTAATTCTGCACCAAGTGAGAAATTAAATAGGTTCCTAACCAAACTAGTTGACAACTTTGTTATCCAAAAGTTAGAGGATAGAACTAGAGGGACAGCCATACTGGACTTAATTCTTACAAACAGAGGAGTTATAGAGGGAATTGAAGCATGTCATACTACAGTTCAACATAACACAAACACAAGCAGGATGGAACTAGAGGGACAGCCATACTGAACTTAATTCTTAAAAATAGAGAAGTGATAGAAGGAGTTGAAACTGCAGAAACCTTGGGTGAGAGTAACTGTCATACTAGAATTCAACATAACACAAACACAAGCAATAGTACGTAATGACACCAGAGTCTTGGATTTTAAAAGAGCTGATTTTAATAAACTTAAGAGAGAACTTGGGAAAGATTCCAGTAATGAAAATCCTAAGGGGGAAAACAACTCAAGAATCTTGGGAAACTCTGAAAAGTATGATCATAGACCATCACAATACCAAGGAGAGAAAAAAAATAAGAAATCCAAGAAGAAACCAGCATGGTTGCACAAAAATTACCAGGGCCTAATGGATTACATCCCAGAGTTTTAAAGGAACCATCAGAGGTCATCTCAGAACCACTGCATCATATCTTTTAAAAATCCTGGAGTACAGGAGAACTATCACAGGACTGGAAAAGAAGGATAAAGGATAAATCTTCAAAAAAGGATAAAAACAGACACAGGAAACTACAGACCAATCAGCCTAACATCAATACCTGGGAAGATACTGAGAAAGATAATAAAAAACAGATCTGCCAACATCTAGAAACAAGCAAAGTAATAACTAGCAGTCAGCACGGGTTTGTTAAAAACAGATCATGCCAAACCAATCTTATTTCATTATTCAACATAGTGACTAAATTAGTAGACCAATTAAATACTGTGGACATAATACATTTAGATTTCAGCAAGGCATTCGACAAAGTAGACCACACCTACTTTTTAGTAAGCTAGAAAAAAGGGGATAGCACCACCACTAGATGGACTTGCAACTGGCTGGCAAACCATTCTCAACGTGTAGTCCTTAATGAGTCTTATATGGAGGGAAGTAAGCAGTGGGGTGCCACAAGGTTCTGTCTTAGACCTAATACTCTTCAATATCTTCATTAATGACTTAGATGAGGGAATAGAAGGGAAACTTACCAAATTTACAGATGATACTAAGCTGGCAGGAATAGCTAACACCCAAGAAGATAGGCTCAAGATCCAAATGGATCTTGACAGACTAAAACTCTGGGCCACAACTAACAAAATGAAATTCAGTGTAGAGAAAAGTAAAGTCCTATACTTAGGCAAGAAAAACCAAAAGTACACATATAGACTGGGTGAAATCAGGCTCAATAACAGTAACTGTGAGAGGGATCTTGGAGTCTTAGTGGACAACCAGCTAAATATGAGCCAGCAGTGTGCAGCAGCAGCCAAAAAAGCTAATGCAATTCTAAATCTAATGCAATTCTAAATTTCATTAACAGAGGGATACAATTGAGATCAAGTGAGGTACTAATATCACTCTATAAAGCCTTAGTAAGACTACCCCTAGAATACTGCATCCAGTTTGGTCAACACACTATAAAAAATAATGTTGAGACTCTAGAAAAAGTACAGAGAAGAGCAACCAGGATGATTAGAGGACTGGAGACTAAAATATATGAAGAACGGTTGCAGGAACTGGGCTTGGCTAGTCTTGTAAAGAGAAGGACCAGGGGAGACATAATAGCAGTCTTCCAATTTTTGAGGGGCTCCCACAGAGAGGAAGGGGTCAAGCTATTTTCTAAAGCACCTGTAGGCCAAACAAGGAATAATGGATGGAAACTGAACAAGGAGAGAATTAACTTGAAAATAAGAAATAATATTTCTAACAGTGAGAACAATCAACCAGAGAAACAGCTTGCCCTGGGAATTTGTGGGAATGCCATTACTTGAGACTTTCAAGAAGAGATTGGACTGCCATCTGTCAGAAATGGTGTAGGGTTTCCTGTTTGAGTGGGGGGGTTGGACTAGATTATCTATATGGTCCCTTCCAAGTCTGTTAAATCTGTTAATCTAAATGGCACAACGACATAACCTGAAGTATACCTGCAAATTAATTTTGGAGTATCTTCAAATTGTAACAGCATACATATCAATAAGACTTATAGGAATGGAACGTTCTTCAAGATTTCAAATTTACAAAGCAGGATCAGAAAGAAGACACACACACACACAAAAAACACAGCAATGCTTACTTTTTCATATTTCTTTACCAACCTAATTCCTTTTAAAAATATTGCTAAAGCAACCAAAAAAAATTATTCATTCTGGGACATTCTCATTCTCATCAGATGTTAAGCAGATTTTACAGAAACTATAATGTTCAGTGCTGAAGCCCTCAATTATTTCAGCGCACACTCTTGGTTTCGTATCAAGCCCAATCAAATTTTATATAAACATTTATATCAAATCCTATCAGTGCCATGCCTCAAAATGCTGTAATTTGATATGGCTGTTTTCCCACATCCTCTTTAAAACAAAATTAAACAACAAAAAGATTTCTGTAAAAGCGTGATCAACATCTTACCAATCATTTCTAATCTAACATAGCTTCTCTTCCTAAAAGCCACTTCAGGAAAAAGCTTTGTGCAGGCATTATTCCTTATAGGCATGACCAATGTTACATGTGGTAATTAAAAAAGAACTGGTAGGGATGCCTGAAATTCATTTTATTTTACTGAGATAAAAGGCTGAATGAATGCTCAGAGGTCAGCGTGAAGAGAAAATACTTAAGGAAATTAGGTATTTCCATTTTGTTTTATTTACTTTTTTTTAAATACATGCTTTACATACCCAGATATCCATTCAAACTGTTCCTTTAGGAAAAAAAACCACATCTGTAGCATATCCAAAATTCATAAATATTGGACACACCTTAATATTCCTCTGGAAGCCAATTTCCCTAATATTTGACAAAAGCTCAGTTGCATCAAGAACAGGTATTATTTCATAGGTATAGTCATAGAGGTACTATTTGAATTTGCATCTGCTGAAATAGCAGAATCCCGAAGTGTCAAAATCAGAATCCATTTTTGTTCTTTTAATTTTTAAGCCTCATAGAAACTCATATTAGTTGCTTCATGAAATATAATAAATACTGGGAATTCCAGGCATGCCTTCTAGGAATTCAGAATTAAAAGCAAGAAAAGATTGCCCTGCTACTCAGGATCCTTGTAGTTTGGCATTCCCTGTATTCACCTTGCTGAACTAACTATTTCTAGGAACCTCCTGATTATATATTTAAGCATTGACAAACATTACTTTCAGTGCTGGAAAAAATATGCAGCCATCATCAATAGTAGATATTCACTTTATCTTCCATGAAGATAAGTTATTATACTTTGGGAATAGATTTGGGGGGTGAAGGAGAAAGTCCTAGGTTGTAAGAATTTGGCAATATTGCAAACTGCATTGGACCTCTGGAACAAAATACATAATCTGTATTTTATATATCCTGCCTGAGATTCATGGAATCTAACTTTATTCTATGCAGCATTTTTTCAATGTATACTGCCATAGTGAGAAAAGCACAGCAGAGATCCATTCTATCATGAGAACATTTTCATGCATTTTTTATTTCAAAGGCCAATAACTGAATCAAACAGATTTGTGCCTTTAGCTTCATTAATTATGAAAAACACTGAGTCAGTGGTTCTTCGTGACAGCAGTTACTAAAGGCTAGGTCACACTGACCGACGGATGCAAAACGTATGCAAAAAGGACACAGCGGACGAGCAAAATTTCGGAGGTGCCTCCATCCGTTGTTATCCGCTCTCAAAAGTGCCCCAAATTTGCATATACAGAACGGACAACAATGGAAAGGAACGGACGGGGGTAGTACGTAGCGAGGATGGTAAGCGGATGTTCGTAGGAAGCCTAGCAGATAGAAGTGGATGACACATCCGCAGGGCTTCCGGGGGAGAATAGCGAAGCGGACACGTAGCAGAAGGAGCGGATGCATAGCGGATGACCCAGATGCATCACGGACGCCTATAGGATGCATAGCAGATGTGTAGCAGATGCAAAGCGTTCACTGTGCATGCGGGGAGGATGAATTGCGTCAGCTCCGTGGATATAAAAGGATGCAGCTCGCAAGCAGTCAGCATTCAGAGGAAAGACCTGCTGCCAGAGACATCTTGAAAGAACACCATGGTTCGACAGTCAGGGAAGAAGAGAAAGCCTGTGCCGACTCCTGCCAGCCATGGCAAGAAGGATAGAACCACCATCCCACCCCCTGGCGCTGACTCTGAAGCTGCTGGTGCTTCTGCTGCTACTGCTGGTGCTCCTCGTGTTGCTGCTGCTGGTGCTTCTCCTGCTGGTGCTGCTGGTGCTTCTCCTGCTGGTGCTGCTGGTGCTTCTCCTGCTGCTGCT
This sequence comes from Laticauda colubrina, assembly GCA_015471245.1. NCBI lineage: Eukaryota > Metazoa > Chordata > Lepidosauria > Squamata > Elapidae > Laticauda > Laticauda colubrina. The sequence goes on along the minus strand of BLBF01000019.1, from coordinate 14,479,035 downwards.
GCTGCTGGTGCTTCTCCTGCTGCTGGAGCTGGTGCTTCTCCTGCTGGTGCTGCTGGTGCTTCTCCTGCTGGTGCTGCTGCTGCTGCTTCTCCTGCTGCTGCTGCTGTGGTGGACCAGCCCCAAGGCCCTCAAAGCCCCGCTGCTGAAGGCCCTGAAGCCCCTGCCAGAGGGAGGAAGAGGCAAGGCAAGGAGAAGGGAGAGAGGAAACAGTACTCCATTTCCGAAGACCATGAGGAGGAGGTGCTGGAATGGCTGAGGGAGAACGAGTACCTGTGGAGAAAGGGCCACAGGCTCTATCGCGACACCAAGAGGAAGCAGGCAGTTTGGAGAGACAAGGTAGAGAGCCTGGGCTAGACTTCAGACATACTCCTGGGATGGTGGAAGCATATGCACACCTGGTATGGCAAGCTGCACCTGAAGAAATCTGGCCAGGCCGCTGTCAAGCTCACTGACCGGGAGATGTACGTCATGGCCAAGTGCAGCTTCCTGGAGGGTGAGATCTGCCACCAAGGAGCAGCCCCTCTGTCAACCCTCTCCCTCAGACAGCCCACAGAGAGCCACTCCTCTTCCAGCCAGGAGACAGCTACTGTGTCCAGGCAGGTGTCTTTGGAGGGCCCCATGGCAGAGACCCCCCCAACAGCTGCACTCCCCATGCCAGAGGATGTGGAGGATCCCCTGTCTCAAATGGAGCAAGAAGAAGAAGCAGCCAGAGACCAACCCACACCCACACCCAGCTCCACCTCCACAGAAAGCAGGCAGAGAGGCAGACTTGAGGGCCAGAGCCACACTGTCCTGCTGGAGATCAGGGACACCATCAAGACCAGCACAGATCTTCTCTCTCAGCTGGTCCACAGTAATATGCCATCCTCGAGCCACAAGCCCTTCATCACGTACGTGAGCCAGACCCTCATGGACCTGCCTGAGGCCCAGTACCAAGTGATGAAGGAGAAAATCACAGCACTGCTGCACCACCCTCCGGGCCCAGCTGAACCTGCTCCGACCCACTCCAGGTCTGCTCCTCCACCCCAGGCAATGTCCCAGCCCTTCCACGGCTTTCAACAGCCCCTCACCTACCAAGGCTACAAGTACCAGGACTTCCCACACCAGAGGCATCCCTTCCCAGTCCAGGCCCAGGTACATCGCATGCCACAGAAGCCTCACAGGACCCAGCTGTAGACCAGACAGCCCCACTACACTCCTCCTTCCTCCACCCCACAGCCAAGCCCTTCAACAGAAAATCTGTCTTCAGTCCTGTGCCTGACATCCCAGGTCCTTGAGGAAGGGCCTCTCAACCTCACGGGACTGAGTCAGCTCTCTGAGAGCTTCCTGAACACACCATCCCCTGTTGTACTCTCGGGTCCAGGCATCCCAATGGCGCCGCAGACCAGCACTCAAGCCACAGCCACCTCCACAGTCCCTGCCTGCTCGACAGCTGAGACCATGGACATGCCTCAGAGTGACTGAGAATAGTGCCAGAGACTGAGTTGTTACCTGTTCACTTTATCTTTGCTTAAGACACTTTACTTGGTTCATTTTGCATTTTTAATAAAGTCATACAGTTTGCTTAAGACAGTTATTAATAAAGGTTATATTTGCTTCACACGCTTGGTTCATTTTATTTACTTAATAAAGTGTTAGTGACAACTTTGAAAAAAGGGTTAAGCCTTTGCATGCTTGTGGGATAGGTAAGGATAGTTGTGGGATTGGTAAGGATAGCTGTGGGAGGGGTAAGGATAGTTGTGGGATGGGTAAGGATAGTTGTGGGATAGGTAAACCTCCAGTGCAAGCATAGTGGGACTGTATGGTCCACCCTCCCAGCTGCCACACATATGGCCCTTTATTATCAACAACAATTTATTCATTGATCAACACATTTCAAAATAAACAAAACTCTTTATTAATGCCCTATGCATTGGAAGGCCACTCAACATACTTGGCACAATCTCATCAGTGTGATGAGACAGGCTCAAGGAAGCATCCATTAAGCATCTACCATCCTGTCTTGCCACTCCACTGCTCCAGCTGGGGAGTTGCACCAGTGTTTCAGGAGGTTGCGCTGCTTCTTCCCTTCACGTGAAGCTCTGTTGGGGCCTTGTACACCCACAGTGTCTATCAGGTTTCGCCCTTGCCTCCATGTCCCCATTCCCTTGTTGACGGTCCACAAGCCTTTTCTGCAACACTGGGTAGCGGGTGCGCATGAGATTGTGCAGGATGCAGCAAGCTTCCAGGATGCTCCTCACAGTCCCTGGGTGATACTACATGGTGGTGAGAAGTACCTGGAACCTGTTGGCCAGGATGCCAAAGGCGTTCTCCACCACCTGTCTTGCCCTGGACAGCCTGTAGTTGAAGATCCTCTCTTCACGGGTGAGGCATCTGGAACTGTAGAGCTTCATGAGGTAGGTTCTGAGGAAGAAGGCGTCATCACCCACAATGAAGTAGGGCACATCTTCTGTGTCATTGGGTAGGGGGTCTGGATCTAGAAAACCCATGATGAGATTGCGTTCCAGCCCATCCTTGAGGTGACTGGCGTTGTATACCTGGCTATCTGAAGCAGACCCGTTGCCTGAAGCATTGATGTACATGAACTTGTAGTCAACCATGGCAAAGAGGATGATACTGAAGAAGCCCTTGTAATTGTGATAAGAGGACTTTGAGTTGGCTGGAGCTTTGCAGGCCACGTGCTTCCCATCTATGGCTCCAACGGTGTGGGGAAAGTTCCACCTCTGACACCACTGCTCTTCAACTTTCCTCCAGCCTTCTTCAGTGGTGGGGCCCTGGAGGAGCTCCTCCACGTATTCTTCGATGATGGCCTGCACCACTTCTCTGACCACTTTGCTGATGGTGTTGTGTGGCACCCTCCAGGCATACTACATGTTTCTGTATGTGGTTCCAGAGGCCAGGTGGCGCAGAGTCAGTGCCACCTTCAGTCCAGGGTCCAGGCTGGGATGGAAGTTGGTGCTCTGCTTGGTCAATCTGGGTCTCAGATGCTCCACAATTTCGTCAAACATGGCTGGTGGCATCCCCATGAAGTGCTGGAATGCACGAGTGTCTTCATTCCTCAGCTCCACCATCAGCTTGTCATAGAGTCCAAACTCCACTCTTCTCCCGATCCATCTTCGGACCCACACAGCTCTTGGACATCTCCTTCTTCTCCTTCTGTAGAAAAGGTGAAACAGTCTGAAGAGGGCTTGGTTCTGGTGTTAAATGATGGCGGCTACCATAAGGAGTGTGTGATGATCCATGATGGAGATCAATGGATGATGTGGAAGAGCAAGAGCAAGGGTGAAGAGTTCTGAACACCACGGCTGCTGGACTGATAGTAAGATCCAGGTGATTTCCTCCCCCTTTTTATAGGAAATATAGGTTTTCCGCTAGGTGTCCTTCCACATATTCTAGTCATATTCCAGACATCCTAAATATCCGAGATACGTTCCATATACAAACGTTTTGTCCGTTTTAATGTTTTATATATGAGATGCATCCGCTTATATCTTTTCTATTTCCGTGATACTAACGCTGTGTGGACGTTCCACGTACTTTTCGTTTCCTCCCTCTTTCCGCTTTCAGCTGCAGCGGATGTGAGTCGAGGGATGTCCAGAGGATTCCGAGAGGGTACAGTGGACGTGTAACGGATGACAATGGACGTAGAATGTTTGTTGCCCGTATGTGTCGCGGATGTAGATCGTACGTGGCGGAAAGTTCATCTGCTCAAAAAGTTTTGTGCAGTTCAAAACCTTTTGAGCGGATGAAATAGCAGTAGATGGATGTTTGACGGATAGAGCGTATGAATCACTTACGTAGTGAGTACACAACAGATGCATCGTGTTTTTCAATGGATGGCAAGCTTTTTTGTCCATTTTACATCCTCTTTGCATCCGTTGGTGCAGTGGGACATGGGCTTAAATCTCTTGATTCAAAAACACAGTATGAATTTCACATGGAGGAAGTTCTAATTTCATCTAATTAAAAAATGGAATCTGTGTTTAATTCAGTTATATGTCAATTGTTCTTATATATCAGTAATAACTCCTTTATTCATTTTTCCCACTCCTCTCAATTTTAAAATGTTTTCATAGCATGTGGTAAGGCCAGCTGAGCATTTGGTACTCTTTGTTCACTAAAGCAAGTGTAAAGAATTTGAGGCCTTCCCTGATTTACATATTTGTACTGTCTGAAAAAAATGGGCAAACTTTTGCTTCCATTTTCTAACCTTTCTTTAATGTGTGTGCTGACAGTTGGGTATTAAAAGGAATAGTAATTGTTCCACCTAAAAGTAAAATAAACTATCCTCAGCTGCTCCAAACCAGTCTGTAATACATTCAAATTTGATCTCTCTGTGTATTTCTTTACCGCAATTATTCCCATTGATGTCCTGCAAAAAATTTTCCATTATTTCCAATAATGTGTTGTTAAATTATGTTGTGGTGGCTGGGGAAAAGGTTATTTTTTAAAAGAATAATTTATCTTGGAAAATTAAACTTCAGTAGAATAATTACATTTTTAAATTGTTAAAGAGATTAAATAACTTTAAATGTAAGGTCTTATTCAGACATGTTACTGTTTATATATTCTCTCTTTCTGTCTCTCTATTCATTCGTTATTGCATTAAAAAATATCATAATTTGGTTTGAACATGTTCAGTACTCTTTCAAAGTCATTGAATATTAAAAGCAAACATCAGTTGGGAAAAAAAGAGTAAAATGACAAACATCCAAAACAATAAAGAGTTACTAATCCTACCTCTAAATTACAGTGTACAGTTGTTAGTTCATAATGCTGTAGACTTTTATCCAACATGCTTTTATCCTACACAGAGTCCTAAAGGTGAGGTTTTGTCCTAAGAGAATACTAAAATCTTAGAGGCATGTGTTTTCTCTTTTGCTCTGTTCCTAATAACTTCTTTCTATAATAAATGTAAATGCATATCATTTACAAATAAAGCTTTTGTAATATTCTGGATTGACAAAAAACATGAAGGTTAAAGGATATATCCCCTTTACTAATCTTTAAAGGAAAATAATAAGGATGTCTTTACCTATTCTTCAAATCTAATAGCTTAATGGTAATAACTTCTACTTTATTTTCCATATGATTCATTGTTTTCTTACATTGATACTGAATCCAGTCCAAATATAACGAATTTGTATTCTTTCTTAAGGCACAGAATTATAAGTACAGCTGTGTGAAAAAGTTCTGCACGCTTTCAGTTTTAAGTTCTATTTACATGTTTAATCAACTTTTCACACATAGAAACCACACAAAATTAGTACTTTGATGAAAATTTCTGTAGTCGGATTCAGATGCATAATTTTTATTAAATTACCAAAGTCTTTTTAAAGTTTTGAGTGAGTTTATGTGCTAAAACAAACACAACTTGCATTTTCAAAAATGTTAGGATTGAAAGTAGCCAATCAGCAGCGAGCTTTGACTGACCAATCAAAATGCACAGGCTAAATCTATGAGCCAATCAATGTTGTCATACTCTCTGACTATAAATAGGCATGAAAAGCATCAAGAAATTTAATTTAGCTTCATGAAGAGTACGGAAATAGCCAAGAAAGGGATCGCAACACAGTGAGCAGAGTGGTTGAAAAATACCAAATAACTGGTTCAGTTGATGACAGGCTCCATTCTGGAAGACCAAGAAAGTCAACAAAACAACAAGATCGGGCTCTGCAATGCATTTCGATGGCTGACAGGAAGCTCATCTCAGATTACAAGAATTTGGGTGAAACATGTGATGTAAAAGTGTGCACAAGCACAGTGCATCACAGACTGCTTGCAGTGGGCTCAAAGGCTGCAGGGCTCGAAATAAACCTTTGCTCACGGATGCTCACTGCTCTTGTCAATATGCGTGAGCCAAGAAGTATGCCAAATGGACCAACGAACAGTGGACCAAGGTCATCTTCAGTGACAAGAGCAATTTCTACTTGACTAGGAAGCAATGCAATAAGTATGTCAGAAGATTTCCAGCTAAAGAATTTAGGCCATACTGCCTGAATCTATCTGTGAAGCACGTGAAAATCTGGGACTGTATAGCTGCTTCTGGTATTTGTCGGATACAAATCGTGCAGGGAACTGTTATATTGATGAGGCAGTCAAGTTGATTGATCATGAACAACTGGATCATGATGATCTTTATTGGAGTCTAGTCTTGCATTTATACACATTTTTAGTTATCCTCCATCATTGGTTAACTTTGGTCACTGCTTAACTTTTGTTACTGTTTAGCACAGTAATCCATACAATTAATTATCTCCAGTTAAAGACTAACATATGTTTATTTCCCCTCTCTAATCCTCCTTTAGATTAGTGACTTTGTTTGCCTGAGTTTTATTTACTTGGAAACATTCTTTATCTGAGGTTTGCCATCCAAGATTGGAAGACTCCTGCAATTACAATTCTACAGGGAATCATGAATTCCAAGCAGTATGTTGAAGTCCTGGAAAAGACCATGCTTCCTTCAGCTCAGCAATTTGTACGGAAGGAGTTTTACTTCCAGGATGACAACGCTTCTTGTCATCAAGCCAAGTCCATCCAGCAGTGGAAAAAGAAGCATAGTGTTTGACTCCTACTATTATCTATTTGTATAGATTTGTATCTATTTGTATAGATACCCCACCCAAATGTCATAATGTTTGATAGGATTCGATAAGGCAAGGCAGGTCAAGGGAAGGAACAGCATTCAACCAAGGATTTTTTTTTAATGTTCAGAAATATGAATAACTTCCTCTGTCATCTTATTTGGCAGTAACAATAATAAGAAATGATTTCTATGTATTTTCTTTTCATCAGCTCTAAGCCATGGAACCCTTCATAATTCTCCCTGGTATCCTGTTAGAACTACTTAGCTAAGAATGGATTATTAACAATATACAACTTTAGCAGAAAACCTCAGAAATGAAATGCAAGCCATAAAATAAACTAAGAACCATCATACTATTTGAGAGATTCTATAAATATTTTTTAAAAATCATATCTTGATTTAATTTTCAATTGTATTATCCCAGTTTGGTATTGATATTGGAGTAACTTTCCATTAAAACCCATATTTTCATTATTTTCTCTAGATACAATGAAAGGTTAGATTACAGTATACTTTATTTAAAAAAAAACCCCAAAGAAGAATTATTTTAAATTTTACAGTTAATTCCATCCCAACTGCCCCTTTTGTTTTGTTCCTCCTTTTTTCTAGACTGCACATAAATAAATCTATGTATAGATAATTGTATAGCACAAAGTTGATGGAATAATAATTCAGTATTTAAAACACTTTTCCGGTTGATCAGAAAAATCAAGGAACAGGTTATTTCTCCTCTTATGTTATTTCTCCTCTTATGTACTTTTACAGACTGATTCTCAAGAAAACAATCTAGTAAATCAGATTGGGGAATGTTTGTTAAAAAATTAAATCAACAATGCTTGTTTCCAGATATCTTGGTAGAACACTTAACTTTAAATCTAAGTCCCAGGTGTTTTGTATAACTTGGAAGGTTCCAAGTAGTCTTTTCTGATTGGCCAGAAAGGCCAGTAATGGATTGGTTCATTAGGAACCAATCCAAGGAGCCTCTCAAAGACGGCAAAGTTAAAACAATGTCATTGGCTACAAGCCGGCAGGCAAGCCTCTATAAAAAGGGCTGCCGCAGCTTGAGCCAATGTTCTGTTACTGTTTGTTGTTAACTAATAAAGAATTATTTGTTGGAACCCGGTCTACCGCGCATATTTTCCAGATGAAACACTGGCAACGAGGATGGGATTGTCCTAAAGCAGAGACTGAGCACGCGGCGAGAAAACAACCACGCTAGACGAAATGGCTGGTAACAACGCACCGCCCGCATCTTTTAACCCCAATGAAGAAGATTGGGAGTCTTATATCGATCGCTTCCTGATGTTTCTGGAGAGCAATGAAATGGAAGAAATTTCGGATCAGCAAAAGAGGGCTGTCTTCCTAAAACATTGTGGGCCAGCCGTGTTCAAAATGGCAAAGGCATTGGCAAAGCCCAGAGATGTGAAACAGATGACCTGGTCTGAACTTAACCAAATGCTAAAGGCTCACTATGCATCGGTTGTCTCAAATCTTATTAAGAGACACGAGTTTTATAAAAGAGACCAGAGGGAAGATGAGACCATTGCAGATTTTGTGGCAGCTCTCCGCCATCTGGGAGGAGCCTGCGAGTTCCAGAATATGGATGAGGCCATGCAAGATCGTGTTGTGTTAGGTCTAAAAGACTCTACTTTACAAAGCAAACTATTAAACAGACCTAACATAACTGTGGCAGAAGCAATCGAGGAAGCCCCCGTTGCACAAGCCGTGAAGAAATCAGCAGCCACAATGAAACTGATGAATGCAAATACTGACACGACGACCCTACCCAGAGGGAAGAAGCAAGATGCCACAACCACACACCATGAAGACCTAGATGAGTCATCAGAAACGGAAGAAGATGATGATGAGGTCTGTACGCGAACCAAAAAAGGCACGAAAGAAGAAGAAATTGGCGGGAATGCGCTGGCTGCGGAGGAAACCACCGCCGAGTGTAGGTTCCTTGATGACATCTGTCGGGCTTGCAAGAAGAGGGGGCACATCGAAAGAGTCTGCAGCAATTGTAAGAACAGCAGTTCTAGCAGACATGGTAATTCCCCATAAAGAACTGACCCGAGGCAAGCCGATAGAAAATGGGAACGCAGCAAGGGAACCAGCAACCGAGAAAAAACTCACCAGACTGTCACTATCGGAAGCGCACAGACAGAAAGCGGGAGAAAAGTCAAAATTGTAGTGACCATTGAAGGAAGCCCTTGTGAAATGGAGGTCGACACAGGATCTTTCCTATCAATGGTGCCTTGGAACATAATCAGGCGGTTGGTTCCAAACATAAAACAAAAAGAACTCAAGAAACAAAAATTAATTCTCAAAGACTACCAGGGAAATAGAATTCCCGTGGTAGGTCTAGGACACTTCAAAGTCACTTACAAACAACACGCCGAAGTCCTGCCGCTGACTATAGTCGACCGAGACCGTCCCAGCCTCCTGGGCATCGAATGGTTCGCACCATTGGGCATCGGGATGACCGGAGTAAGCCAAATAGCCGCAAACGATTGGGAAGAGAACCTGCTACACGAATTCCAGGACATCTTCGACGACACTCTAGGCAGGTACTGGGGGACCCCAATTTCCTTTAGCTTAGATCCCCAGATAGCACCAAGAAGGTTAAAAGCCAGATGAGTCCCCTTTGCATTAAAGCCCAAAATAGATGATCAATTAAACAAATTGATTGCACAAGGGGGTCATAGAACCAATTGACCATGCTAGGTGGGAGACACCAATAGTAACACCTGTAAAACTTGATGGGTCTCTGCGCATCTGCAGAGACTACAAGGCTACCCTGAACCATGCGCTGCAGCAAAGTGCATACCCAGTACCAGTCATGCAGCACTTACTGCACTCACTTGGGGGAGGAAAATTTTTCGCGAAACTTGATTTGGCTCAGGCATATCAGCAGCTTCCAGTATACCCAATAACGGCCAAAGCACAAACAATAGTAACGCACAGAGGGGCATTCAAATGTAACAGGTTTCAATTCGGAGTAAGCGTTGCCCCAGGCGTTTTCCAAAGCCTCATGGAACGCCTATTAAATGGGATAAAAGGTGTCATTCCATACTTTGATGACGTCCTAATTTCAGCGAAAAACACGACCCAATTAGAAGCAAGACTAAGAGAAGTGCTAACCAAATTTAGAGAATCTGGCCTAAAAGTAAAAAAGGAAAAATGCTGCCTGGCTACCGACCGCGTTGAATTTTAGGGTATTTAATTGACGAACAGGGTATTCATTCAAAAACAAAAAAGTCAAAGCAGTTAAAGACGTACCCAGCCCAAAAAATAAAATGGACTTACAGGCATTCTTGGGTCTGATCAACTTTTATAACGTATTCCTCCCTCACAAAGCAACGATAGCAGAACCATTACACCATTTGCTGGATAAAAAAACTGTCTGGACTTGGGGTCATAAAGAACAAAAAGCATTCCAAAGCATAAAAGACTTATTGACCTCAGACACCATTCTTATTCAGTTTAGTAATACACTTCCACTGATGGTCACCTGTGATGCCTCACCTTTCGGAGTCAGTGCCATCCTGAGCCACCAATTACCTGACGGGAGAGAGGCACCCGTCGCCTTTTACTTGAAAACGCTCTCCAAAGCAGAACGCAACTATAGCCAGCTAGACAGGGAGGCCCTGGCAATCATCGCAGAGTTAAACGTTTTCACGAATACGTCTATGGGAGGACATCTTCCATTGTGACTGACCATAAACCGTTACTGGGGATTTTGGCGGGGAACAAACCCACACCGAACATTCTATCCCCACGGATGACTAGGTGGTCAGAATTCCTGGCCGCCTAATCATATACCTTGCTGCATCGACCCGGCAAACAAATCACCCATGCAGACGCTTTAAGCCGAGCACCATTACCAACCATAGAGGACGACCCAGCTCCAACCACTGCCGCCCTACAAGTAGAGATCTGCCCTGAACTTCCATTGTCTGCAAATGATGTCGCCAGAGCCATGGCGAAAGACCCAGTGACTGCCCGTGTTTTGACTTGGGTAGGTAAAGGCTGGCCGGAAAACCAAAAGACTGAAGGTTTTAAACCTTTTCAGACTAGACAAACTGAACTGTCAATACAAAAGGGGTGTTTATTGTGGGGAGATTGGGTGGTAATTCCATCCAGACTGCAGGAAGAGGTGTTGGGTATGCTACATGAGGGCCACCCAGGCATAGTAAAAATGAAAAGCCTGGCCAGGAACTATGTCTGGTGGCCTGGTATAGACAAGGATATTGAACGCTGGTTTGCAACATGCCACAAGTGTCAGAGAGCTAGACCCATACCACCGCAAGCGCCCATATGGGATTTGGAGTCCCCACGAGGCCCTTGGTCTCAAATCCATATTGATTTTGCAGGACCAACCAGGGGCAATATGTTCTTAATAGTTGTAGATGCATATTCAAATAGGTTGGAGGTTATAGTTATGTCATCCACAACAACCAACGCTATTATAAAACAGCTAAACAAATTGTTTGCAACTCATGGTTTACCTGATGTATTGGTATCCGACAACGGGCCACAACTAACGGCTATACAATTCGAACAGTACTTAGCATCCCTGGGTATACGCCATGCACTAACCACGCCGGCCCACCCAGCGGCGAATGGTAGGGCCGAATGGTCAGGTTTACCAAAGAAGACCTAGAAAAAATGGACCGTGGGGATGTCCAAGACAAGCTGAACCACTTACTTACACTACAACACATCACTCCCAGTAGTACAACAAACAAGAGCCGGGCAGAATTGTTAATGGGGAGGAAACTCAGATCCCATTTAGATAGACTGTGTTAAGCCTGGGTTCCCCAACCAGGGTTAGGTAGACAAGCTAAACAGAATGTGCAGCGTTAGTCAGATAGGCACACAGATAAATGAGTGAGCTAAGCTTGTATGTTTATTAACATACAGTAAAAATAACAGATACGCTTGTGCTATCAAGAATATATTTTATTCCAGTATAAGTTTATAGCATAGTCAAAAACAGTCCTATATTCATTTACCATGTAGTCAGTCCATTCAGGGATATTCAGTTAGCAAAGTCCATGTAGAATATCCTATTGTCAGTTCACATAAATCAGTCCGTTGTAGTCTCTCTCCCGTTCGAGCAATGCAGTCTTGCTTCCAAGCAGTAATCAGGGATCATCAAAGCCAGAGAGAGAGAGAGCAAGCTGTAGCCTTGCTACTTTTATATGGTTTTCATAACCACACCCACAATTGCCATTTTACATTTAAAGCTGCATACACTAACTATGATTCATAGTTAGTATTTCACCTAAAACAGTTAGGGTGAACAATGTTATCCCTAACAGACTGCACCCAAATTACACTTGTGAGAAACCCCCCGACTCGTCCAGCCAATACCGCACTTTTGAAATTGGCGACCTAGTCTATGCAAAGAATTTTACTGGGGACCCTCTCTGGCTTCCAGCCACTATCACACAAATAACAGGCCCCCGGTCCTACCGACTAACCGTGGACGATGGAAGAGAATGGAAGCGGCACATAGACTAGCTTCGTTCCCAAAACATCAAGCGTAAATTGACCGTACAACCTCAATAATAAAAATCGATGAAAACAAAACCAAGGGGGGGGGAACACAAACAAATACAAAAGGGTGTGAAAATGAACCATTGAAATTAAATGTAGAACATCTAACCAACCAAAAAGAGCACTTACGGTTAGATGAAACCATCGGAGGTAGTCCAAGCAAAAGGGAAGCCGTCCTGGAAGGGGCCAGCCAGGCCAGCTCAACCAGCCCAGTTGAACCAGGAGGGAGCGGCAAAACCACTGGCCTGAGCAACTCAAGGGGTAGCGGCAATGCTGACTCACCCTTCCAGGCGGTTCCATGGACACGAGCCGGAGAGACAGCGATTCCAACCGAACTGCTTGAAGTCCTAGGCGAGAATGAGCCGCGCAGGTCAACTAGGACCAGAAGAAGCCCCACCTACCTGCGCGACTATGTCACTCACATAGGGGGGAGGGGTGTTCTGTATAACTTGGAAGGTTCCAAGTAGTCTTTTCTGATTGGCCGGAAAGGCCAGTAATGGATTGGTTCATTAGGAACCAATCCAAGGAGCCTCTCAAAGGCGGCAAAGTTAAAACAATGTCATTGGCTACGAGCCGGCAGGCAAGCCTCTATAAAAAGGGCTGCCGCAGCTTGAGCCAATGTTGTGTTACTGTTTGCTGTTAACTAATAGAGTTATTTGTTGAAACCCGGTCTACCACGCGTCTTTTCCGGACGGAACACCAGGACCTAATAAAAATGCACTGAGTTTTAGAAGCAGACTTTTAACAATGTTTCGAGTTCAGTTACAGTAATTTACCAGCCATTCTAAATGTTAATCTGATAATTCAGATTAATCTCCTTTGTATTTTTACCTCCTCAATGATACAAAGATAAGTGGGTGTCACTCATAAAACTTTAACAACAAACCCATGACAGATTAAAAGGTTTTACATATAGTCTTTATTTGAACTAATTGTGAAACTATTTAATTTATTACTGAATAAAATTGCCAGGGTGTTCTTTAGTTTTGGACAAGGAAAGTTTAATACCGTTGTCTTATCTTCATGTTTTATTTTCTGCCAGGGCAGTGGCTACATAAGCTTAGATTTTTTTTTCAAAATATAATACAGATTGGAAAATGATAGCAAAGAGAAAATTAATGCCCAAGAAACATAATTTATAAATGTAGCAAAGCCAAAGGGAAATGGAAATCTGGATATAAAAATGAAGTTGTTGAAAGAATAAAGAAATGAATTGGAAAAAATAATCCTGAATTATACAGATGCATAAAAATGAGTTTTGTAAACTCATTTATTGATTATGTGACAGCTTTTGCAATATAGTTTCCACTGAATTATGGGGTGGTGGCTGGAGTTAATCTGAGGTCTCTGGTGCAAACATCAGCCATTAAAAGACAGTAGACATCATCACTATAACCAGACATAATTTATAAATCTGGAAATTGTTGGTCAAAAGAGACAGAATTTAAGTTATATAGAAATAGAACTTTCTTTCACCCTGAAAACAGTGCATCCTGTTGAATGACCTAACTCAATGTGAAGAATTTTACAGGCATTTTTAATAGATTTTATTTTTTCCACATCTATTTAAGTAGTAATTAATAACCCACCTGTTTTTCCTACTTCGATGTGGGGGGGGGACAAAGGGAGAGGGACAGAGGGAGAGGGAGGGGAAAGGGAGGGAGAAAGAAAGAGAGGGAGAGGGAGAGAGAGGGGGGGGAGAGAGAGGGGGGGGGAGAGGGGGGGGGGGGAGAGTGAGAGTGAGAGAGAGATGCCTATATAATTCAAGAATCTGAAACATAAAAATACAATTCCTAGTGGAACAAAAACCAGAATAAGGTTACAATATCTAAACCTATACTTTTTCCATATGTCATAACTCTACATAAACAAATGCAACCCTGTTTACATAACTTACTTCAGGGTGCTATCAAACTGTAATTTTCAGTATGATACAAAGGACAATGACTAAAGATTAAGAATATTACTTAGATTTGTTTCATTAAATATACCAATGAATATTTTTTTATTTTTATTTTGGTCCAATTATTATTTGTAGTGAAGCCTTTGAAATATTTCTCAATAGCCAAGTGTGACTCTTGGACTTGGAAAAGTTGCCCATCCCTGCTATATAAGGAGGGGCTTTGCATATAAGGAGAGGAGCTTTGGGTGAACAATAGCATCCTTATATTGCTGCCAAAGTCAGTAAACTAATGTTTCTACCACAAAATCAAACCAGATCTCTGACTGACTTACAAGAAGAAAAAGTATGTTTTCTATTTTGTTTGTTTGGGATAGAAGGAATTATATTAATACTTCTATGGATTAGATGGTGCAATGGAAGAATACTCAACACTCTCACACTTCTTTTAAATAAAATGGGCTCTGGATGAAGTTGCCAGTAGAACCTGTTGTCAACTGATTCACAATCTAGAATTCCAGGGGTGGGTGGGGAAGAGCAGACTTTACATGTTAGAGTGCTGTACTTCCTGCTGTGCTCCATTCCTGAAAAAGTTGACAGCAAGATTGCTAGTGGGAATTGGGTTAATTGAACAGACTAGACTAACTATATGAATTACCTATTTGTACTGATTTAAATAACACTAAAATTCAAGAACTGCAACCAATAACATATTTCAAAAATACTGAACATCCCAATTCTCCACAAATGTATTTAATCATCTTCTAAAGCACTTCCAGCTGATATCAATTTATTGTATCTAAATTCCATAAGTTGTGCTAGGTCAGGGGTGTCAAACTGGTGGCCCATGGGCCAGATGTGTCACACATAGGCCATGGCCACCCCAGCACCGTGAATGGAAAAACGTCATGAAACGTCATGTGATGGCAACATGACGAGATAAGTTTGATACCTGTGTGCTAGATGAAGGGGGTTTTTTTAACTAGTAAAGTTACTTCTGGATTTTTTTTACCATTTCTGAAGTAAATGGAAACTATACCTTATTAATTTCTTTAGTTGATTCATTTGTATAGCTAACTCAAAAAATTCAGGACCAGCCTGTCCTTCTCAGTTTGACTGACTCACTGTAACCACCTGCAGAGGACACCTGATCTGCTTTTAGAGCACTGAGCAGCCTTGGTGAATCTGAAGGAGCAGGATCTTGCACTTCTTCAGGCCTTTGTTCTCCATGCCACAAGCTTTTGTAAAGTGGATGAAGCCTGTAGGAGCATGAAATTGCGACCCCCAAAGGCTTTCATCCTCTTTGCAAAAGGCTTTTGGTGCAGAAGACAAAGGTCTATAGGGGCATGACATTACACCCCTGCAGGCCTGCAAACACCATGCCAAAAGCCTTTTGCTTCCATCCCCTGTGCCAAAAGCTTTTGCAAAGAGAACAGAAGCCTTCAGGAGTGCGGTCTCGTGCCCCTGCAGCCCTCCTTCTCCTTTGCAAACACTTTTGGCACAGAAAATGGAAGTCTTCAGGGATGTGATCTCCTACCCCTGCAGGACTCTATTCTCCATGCCAAAAGCCCTTTGCCTCTGTCCTCCATGCCAAAAACCTTTGCAAATATGACACAAGCTTCAGGGGCAAAATCTTGCAATCCTGCAGGCTCCCTCCCTCTTTGCAAAAGCTTTTGGTGCAGAGAATGGAAGCTTTTGGGGCCTCCATTCTCTGCACCAAAATACTTTTGCAAAGGGGACAGAAGGATCTGTAAGAAGATGGCTGCTGATTTTGCAGGTCTTTGAAAGATAAGTGAACAATCAGTTATGGGGGGAGGGGGAAATAGGCAGAGGGAATGTTGCACATTTTTGCAATTGGTCATGGATGAATAATTGCGATGGTGTTGCAATATTCATAACTTCAGGACTGTGTTGCAAGTACTTTGGGGGTGGTATAACTTTGAGCCATCATTAAGTGAATTGTCATATTTTGAGGACTACCTGTATTGTTTTGATATCAAAATATTAGTTATAACTAATAATGATTAGCTAATTATATATGATTGAGCCATGTTCATGTCCAAACTATTTTTTTTTCTTTAGTTAATTTTACAACTTGTTGGTATCTTGAGTTCTGGTGCAGATAGCAAGTGTAGTTAGAGGAATAAGATTCACTGATGCTGATCATTCCACTTAAGACTGCATTGTATTTCAACAGGATTTGTCTTGTAAACTATTATTAACACACAACCACAGTGTTTGTTCACATTACCTAACCCCTCTTGTTCTGCAACTTTTCAATGAACAGTAAATGAGAACTTTATACCAGTAATGATACCTTCACATATGAAAAAATTTTTCAACATGTATTCATGTTTTTATACTATTTTTGAACATTTTGCCAATCTGGATTGATATCTATGTACTGAATGGTCACCTGAACTGTTAACAACAGATCAGTTATGACTTCCAGATGGCCCTAAATATTGTCAATTGATATGTTTCATAATTTAATAAGATACTGGAATTTGGCAAATCCTCCAAAGCATAATTTGGAACAATTAAAAAAAGAATGTTCTTTTTTAATGGCTAATTCACGAATAATAAAATCTAGTTGACTATAGAAAAGCCCATAGAATTCTTATAGATTGTGATAAAATTCTAGCTTTCATTTGTTAAATGTTTGGCCAATGTAAGCACTAAATAATGCTGGGTAGTGTCTGGTTTAAATTATGAAATCTATTGCTGCAAGCCCTTGTGAGGTGGAAGCAGATTAAAAAACTACCAAAAGATTCGTTGATCCAAGGAAAACAAGGTTTTATTCACGTGTCTGCAGAGACGGGTTCCCTCAGGCATAGAAGGAACACAGAGCAAACTTCAGGCAGCATTTTTATACCCTAACTGTCCGTCCCCTTGTACGAGGGCTTGGCTCACATTCTTTCTGTTTTCAAATTGACACATATATTTCGAAGATTCATACTAGCTCCCTATCTAGCAAAAGCAGTTACATGGTTTCTGACATCGCAGCACTTTATTACAATTCCCCATTGTTCTAGCTTTATCTTGTTTTTTCTCTTGTGAACAAACTGGAACACTTTCTTATTTAGCAGAGCTACTGAGTTTGAGACACACTTCCTTATTCAATTCAATGGGCCATCCAACATGACTTCGGTTCTGCTCACAATCCCCCCTTTTTCTTTTTCCACTCTTGTCTCAAATTCAAATAGCAGATCCTCTGCTTCTTTCAGAGTGATTTCTCTCTGATACATCATTAGAAGTTCTGCTTCCTGCTTCTTCTCAAATCTTGAACCCAAGGATTTCCCTATCTTCCCACATGTTGTTATTGCACCAGGGAGACACTGAACACAACAACACAACAATGCACAACATATAATAATCAATATAATTCCCATTATGGTAGATCTAAACCAAATGGAACTGGGAAGCCAAGACCATAGTGCTCCCCACAGGTCTGGCAATGAGGAGTCACCTCTTTGTGATAATGGATTAGAACGAATACATTCTTCCATTACTTTTACTGTCTTTGTAATATTGGGTTGGAAATCATGGATGTATACACAGCAATGTGAATGAATCAGAGCACACACACACCCTTTTGTAGCTAATACAATGTCTAAAGCATACCTATTTTGTAGAGCAACTTGTCTTACTTCAGAAAGCTCGGTGTTAATCATTTTAATATTCTTTATTGTATCATTGAACATTGTTACCGTGAAGTTATTTAGAATATGTATATCTCGGTAGTTCATGGCTACTCCCAATGGTGTTATTATACCACGGGAGATTTGGGTCCAGAGTCTCTGGGTAAGGCCAGATTCTGAGTCTCTTTTATTATGTATCCGGCCTTGGGGAAGACCATCAAGTTTATATATCACCGGTATCACATACCCGAGTGTACATGTGCCACTCCAGTGAGGTGGCATCTCCCTGTATGTATATTTCCCACACAATACCCACCTAAAGTTTTCCATAGCATAGGTCTGTTGTGATGTTCGGGTCCAATTGATCATTTCTTCAAAATGCATACACATCTGATACTGATCTTGATTAAAATAATCTAATTTATGATAACTCTTGGTATAGCTATGGTTACTACAGGATGATGGCATATCAAAAGACTTATTACATTTTTCCCAATCTCCTAAATGGAGCCCTCTAGTTTCATTTCTCCTAAAACACACATACGCCTTTTCCCTTAAATGAACAAAAATCCTTCCTGTTATATTTCGTTCTACACCATATTTTTCTGTCCCGTGCCCCTGTGGTCTTAGTCTGTTCTGATCAAGTGGAATTGCATGTAGGGTTAATCCTTCACCTGTTCTTCCTTGCATGTGCATGCATAACCAGCAATTGGTGATGTTCAAGGAATGTGAGACCTTCTTGAGATCCTTTATGAACACATTGCCATCCCACAAGTCTGTTCCCAAGTCACCTGCAGGTCCAACATATTGTGAACTTCTTTGATGTATTAATGTAAATATAGTTGCAACAAATAGTCCTCTCCAGAGTTCAGCCGACACCTCCATGGTGGTTTCTGCTGGCTATTTCTTCAAGATTACCTTTAACGGCTGACCATCCACTGGGATTGCCTTCCAAGGTTTCTCAAGTTCTGGTGCTTTCTTGACTCTGCTGTATTGTGTCCAGCCTCCTTCCCGAGTACGGACTGCAGATTCAGTCGTCAGTAGCACCTGGTACGGACTTTCCCAGCTAGGTTGCAGTTTTTCACTTCTCCAAATCTTTATGAGGACCCAGTCTCCAGCCTCGTGTGGGTGTTGGCTACCAGCCAAAGGTGGTCGTTGCACCAACAGTCCCTGTTTGTGAAGAGAAAGCAAAGACCGAGACAGTGCCAGCAGATATTTCCGAAGGAACAAGTCCCTGAACTCTGGTATGGGATTGCCTAGTTTGGCCAAATAGGGTCTCCCCATCAGCATTTCAAAAGGAGAAACCCCTGTGTCTTTCCTTGGAGAAGTTCTGATCCTGAGTAGAGCTAAGGGAAGATTCTTTGTCCATGGCAAGCCATTTTCAAGTTGTAGTTTGGTCAAGTGTTTCTTCAATTCCCCGTTCGCTTTTTCAATTTTTCCACTGGATTCAGGATGCCATGGCGTGTGTAATTCCCATTTCACCCCCACCACCTCCATTACCCTTTGCAGAACCTTTTGGGTGAAATGAGTTCCTCTGTCTGAATCTATTGCTTCCATCATTCCATATCGTGGGATAATCTGTTCTAGTAAGATCTTGGTTACTGTGGGAGCTGTGGCTCTTCTAGTGGGATAAGCCTCTACCCACCCCGTTAATTGATGTTTGATCACAAGCAGGTATTTCCAACCCCCCTTTTCTGGCAACTCAGTGAAATCAATTTGTGCTCTCTGAAAAGGCCAACCCACTAAGGGTCGCCCTCTCATCTCTTTCTTGCGTGCCGCTTTCTTATTTACTTTCAAACAAATCAAACATTTCCAGCAGATGCTCTGAGCTACCGTCCACATCCTCAGACTCCAATAGTGAGGTTTAACGGACATGACCAAGGCCTCCGTTCCCCAATGTCCTCCTTCATGAACTTTCTCCAATATTCCCCTCATGACAATGGGTGACACCACCTTGACTCCCTCCGACGTCTTCCATCCCTCTGGGGTTTTGACACATCCCTCTTTCTCCAACTCCAACTTTTCCTTTTTCTCTGGCTCCCATTCCTCCCTCTCGTCCTCCTTTTCCAGTATTGGTATAGATACCATTACCAACTCTATTTCCCCTGCAGCTTCCTTTGCCCATTTGTCCGCCCATCGGTTTCCTACAATCTCCGGTGTGTTCCCCTTCTGATGTGTGCTCACATGGACAATTGATACTCGGCTGGGGAGTTGCAATGCCTCTAAGGCTTGTTCTACTAACTGCACTTGCTCTATTTGCTTCCCATCCACCTTGATATACCCTCTTTCTTTCCAGATTTTCCCAAATGTGTGCACCACCCCCCATGCAAACTTGGAATCAGTCCAAATCGTTACTTCCATCCTCTCAGCCAATTCTAAGGCTCTGGTCAGGGCAAGCAATTCACATTTCTGGGCTGACCAAGCAGCTGGGAATGACCCTTTCTCTATTACCTCACCTTCCCCGGTTACTATTGCAAACCCAGATTTTCCATTTTCCACCCTGCTAGATCCATCTATAAACTACCTCTCTCCCTTCTCCAATGGAGTCTCTTCCAAGTCCTCTCTAACCTTCGTCATGAGATCCACTTCAATAGACAAGCATGGTCTTCCGGTTCCCACGCCTGCCTTCTCCTCTCCAAGAATTCTGCTGGATTTAGATTCTTGTCAGTTCCTATTGTCACATCAGGACTGGTTCTCAAAATAGTTTCATACTTCAATATCCTCCCTTCGGTCATCCAAGTGGTAGCCAGCTGGCTCAACACTGAGTTGACCTGATGAGGCGAATGCACCACCGAAGCTCCCCCAAAGGTTAACTTTTTGCTCTCTTCCACCAACATCGCTGTTGCTGCCACAGCCTGAACACAAACTGGCCATCCTTTCACAACCGGCTCCAAACCCTTGTTTAGGAAGGCTACCGGCTGGTACTGCCCCCCCCTCTTTTGGGCAAGGACTCCCAACTGCTGTTCCCTGAGCCACTGCCACATACAAATGAAACGGTAATTTCAGGTTTGGCAAGGCTTGCGGTATCTGCTATCCCGCATTAGATGGGCGTCTCATGATAGGGAGCGAAGGAGAAAGAAACGACAGGAGACGAAGTTCCTCGGGATGAGTGCGCCCAGAATGTCTGGGTACACGCTCTTTTATTATGCTCCTTCAAAGGGGGGGTCACTATCATTGTTTATTCAGAGCCTAGGTCAAGCCCAGGTCAGACAGGATATGCAGGACTTAGATAAGGCAAAATACCAAGTCAGACAGGATGGCACGATCTACAATTTGATCAAGACATTCCTTCTTTACAAAGCTGCATGCCAGACGATGTAATCACAAAGTGAATGCTTGACTCCTTGTCTCTGTACGTGCCCTGTAAAAAGTCACTGAGGAGACAGAAGCTCAATGATTACACGTGAATGATACAATGTTGCAAATGCCTGAATGATACATTGTTGTAATGATACACAGTTGCAAACACATAAATGATACATAGTTACAACAAAGGCTAAAACCGGAGTGGTTGACAAAGCCTTCTTCAGCTCTTCCCACCTTTCACTATCTCCCTCCTTTCATTCTATGTGCTCTCCCTTTCCAGGCAACTTTCTATGCAAAAACTGTGCCAACACTGTGAACTGGTCTGCCCAGATTCTACAATACCCCAATAATCCCAACACTTTCCGCACCTCTGTCTTGTTCCTGGGAGGAGCCAAGCTCATGATCCCCTTCACTCTTTCAGGGTCCAAGGACCTCACCCCCTGCTGAATGCAATGTCCCAAATATTTCACCTTTTTTTCAACAAACTGAAGCTTCTCTTTTGAGACTTTCAGCCCCTGCTCCTTCAGCCAATTCAACAGACTCACAGAAGCCGCTTTCACTTCCTTCTCTTTCTCCCCAGTTAACAACAAGTCATCCACGTACTGAATTAGGGTGATTCCTTTCTCTCTCTCAAACGACACCAACTTTTCTTCCAACGCCTGTCTAAACAACAAAGGGCTCTCGGTATATCCCTGAGGAAGTACCATCCACCTCAACTGCTGTTTCCTTCCACTCTCAGGATCATTCCATTCAAAGGCAAACAAGTCTCTACTCCCCTCCTCCAAGGGGCACGCCCAAAAGGCATCCTTCAGATCTATCACAGTAAACCATTTGTCTTTGGGAGGGATCCACCCTTTTTAAATGTTGCAAACAGATGTAATTGATTCAAAATAAAAAAATATGCTTTTCAATGTGTTTTGTATACAGAGTATATTAACATTCTGGGAAAAATCAAAAGTGTTAAAACATTAAAGCTGAACTTCACTGTGGATCATAATCATAGCATAATAAGACTTATTTGACGTTATCTGTACCTAGTCAGTTTTCTTGTAGCATGAAAAATTGTAAATTTACAGGTAGTCCTCAACTTATGACCAAAACTGAGCTCAAAATTTCTGTTGCTAAGCAAGATAGTTTTTGTTTCAATTTTATTAAGATTAAAATACAAAAGGAAAAAATTAACAGAGACAAAAGAAAACTATACAAGAACTTCAAAAATATGAATTAAAAAGAACAAAAGACTTATTATTTTTCCTAGGTGAATACTGACAAATCTATTGCAACAATAATAGTTTACCCTTAAAAAGCAGGTACAAAATTTCTGAGCTTCTACATCTATTTGCAATCCAACTAACCTATCATGCTGTACATATATGAAAGAAAAAACAGTTAACAAGATAAACAACAGTAAAGTTAAAGTTGAAGGCACTCTGTTAATAGTCTTTATTGTAACTTACTTGCAGAATGTCTAACAGTAGTGGTTCCTAAAGTGGGTGGTCCCACCTCCATGGGGGGTGGGATGGCAAAGGGAGGGTGGCAGGGGGGTGTTAAGAGGCAAGGATGTGGTAGAGGAGTGCTGGAAGTGGCCTCTTGCAGGGCACAATTCAGCTTCCCACCCCACCCCACTAGCTTGGCTTGCTGGTGGCTGAGAGGAAGGCAAGCCAGGGCTGACCCATTGCCACTTGGGTTCCACCTGGATTCACCATAGCTGCTTGGCCTTGCCTGCTAGGGGTGGGATGGGGGGGGCAACCAGGGATCATGATGCTATGCCTCCCACATCGCACCTTGACTGCCGCCCCTTCCCTTTGCTACCCGCTACCCTGCACGTTTTGGCTCAGTGAGGGCTGCCACTGTGAGAATGATGTGAGTCAAGCCTCTCTAGAGCGGATCTTCCATCTATGGAGTTTGCATAGCGGTAGCCTGCTAGTTTTAGTTTTGGCTAAAACTCTTAAGGGGTGGCAGGCAGAGGGGCAATGCAGGCAGCGTAAGCCTCGTGTTTCCTGATTGCGTCCCACACTCCCCCTAAGCAGCCACAACCCACAAGCCCCAGCAGCTGACGAGATGCGGGCTGGTGGGGAGCCGAATCGTGATGGGTCTACCCTGACTGGCTCACTTTTCCCTCTGCTACCAGCTGCGGGAGGAAGGTAAGTTTGTAGGCAGTCAGGAAAGCCCAAACTGCTGCAGTGAACCACTCAGGGTAGCTGGTTCACCTTTCCTGCAGCTCACTTCTTCCACAGCTCCTCGGTGGGTGAGGCTGCAGCCTTGCTTGAAGTTCCCAGCCCTTTTTCCAAAAGAGGGAGGGATGGAAGTTCTGCTTGCGGCTCCTTTGTTGGACCTGGAAGCCTTGCCTGATGGCTTTTCCGGGCAACATGAGACCGGCTGTGAATGGACAATCATGCTGGTCCCTGGGACTCTGGGAGACGTGTCATGAGTGATGCTGCCAGGTGACTAACTTGTTGGAAGAGTGTGTGTATGTGTGTGTTTCAGGTGGGTCTCCTAACTTAGGGGGAGAGCGCGAAGGAGGAAGGGAAAAGATAGAGAGAGAGAAAGAGAGGGAAAGACAGAGAGAAAGAGAGAGGGGAAGAGAGAAAGAGAGAGGGAGAAGGAAGAGACAAGAAAGAAAAGAAAGAGAAAAGGGAAAGAAAGAAAAACGGAAAGAGAAAGGAAGAAAAGAGATAAAGAAAGAGGAGGGATGGAAGGGACAGAAAGACAAAGAAAGAAAGAAAGAAAGAAAGAAAGAAAGAAAGAAAGAAAGAAAGAAAGAAAGAAAGAAAGAA
>BLBF01000019.1:14436224-14455253 GCA_015471245.1 Laticauda colubrina | reverse complement strand
GAAAGAAAGAAAGAAAGAAAGAAAGAAAGAAAGAAAGAAAGAAAGAAGGGAGGGAGGAGAAAGTAAGTGGCCATGCCCACCCAGTCACATGACCACATCATACCCACAAATTATGTCATGCCCACAGAACCTGTTGTTAAGAAATTTGAATCCCATCCCTGGGTGGGAGAACCAAGGGGGCGGTGGACTGAAAAAGTTGGGAACCACTGGTCTACAGGCTTTTACCAAAAGAGACAAGGCCTTGACCACCCAGCCCAAGGATTACATTTGCTTGTTTGGTTCTTTATAATGAAATCTTTTCTTAATTTTTAATTAGGAACTTTCCCAACAATTGCATCTCATTTCCAAAGTTTCATGCTGTAAATTTCTCTGCAATATCCATTGTTGAAAAATTTCCCTTAACAAACAATACAGCATTCCATTTGCCAGGAAAGTCCAGATTTGCTCCATTTTGCAATCTTTCCTGCCACATTTGGTAAGTGAATCACTGCAGTTGTAAATTAGTAAAACAGTTAAGGTAATCTGGCTTGTCTATTGACTTTGCTTGTCAGAAGTTTGCCAAATGTGATCACATGATCCCTGCACACTGCAATCATCATAAATATATGCCAATTGCCAAGCATCCAAATTTTGATTGTGATACCATAGGGATGCAATGGTCTTAGGTGTAAAAAATGGTCATAAGTTCACTTTTTTGAGTGTCACTGTAACTTCGAAAGATCACCATTAGGAATGATAGTCACCTAACAGTTGGGTTGGCAATACATAAACCAGGATAGTCATTCAATACTGTTGTATCTTTAAGAGAATTCTGTAATTGTGATTGGCTGAAATTCCTCCAACGGACATTAGATGGAGCCAGAAACCTGGTTTATTCTTTTTTGCATTTCCTTTTGCCTTTTGCCTGATCGTCATTCTGCTTGAATTGCTGTGAGTCTTGCAACTATTCGCAAACTCCATTTACTGAACTTTGTTTATGATACGGGTAAAGAAAAAGACTTCATTTTTGGATTATCCCTGGGCTGATTATTTTGAATACTAACTGCTTTAACCACGTATAATTTGGATTGTTTATTAGACTTTGTTTACCTGTTTACAGGAAGTAAAACTTACATTTTACTGTTCAGTGTATCTGTGTGCTGGCTGTGTGTTATTCATCACCACTCTCACTATGTTTCCCTGAGTCATTCATTCCCTGAGTCACTCATTCTCCTAACGGGGAATAACTCAACAGTCATTAAATGAATGGTTGCAAGTTGAGGACTTGCAACCATTAGATATATAACATATCATTACAACATTCTTTAAGATAGCGTTATCATTATTTCTGAGAGATAAGATGCTAACTAGAGATGAAAGCCCCATTTTATCCTCTTTTCAAATCATCAAATAATTTATTTCAGCAATGTCACAAGAAACACTCTTTCTCAATAGTTTCATTATTTGCTTTCTTCCACCTCCCAAAAAAATACAGAGAGCATATAAAGGACAATTTAATACCATTCTATATCTAAAATAAGTTATTTGATTTAATAAAAGATTGCCTGGATATAATTATTTTGCTTTTCTATCATGTTCAACATTTTGCTTTTCATTTCATTATATTCAATTATAGGCCAATAGAATTTCGTAGTTTTTCTTGAGTAGAACTAAAGTTTTTAGATCAAAGCATTTATGGAAGAGGGAGGTACAGAGGAAGGAAGGAAGAAATTTCATAATATCTAGAGACAATGAGAAGTGATTGGTAATTAGAACATATGATTTTAGCAAGTGATTATAATATCTTATGGAAACAACACAAAGCAAGTCAGATCCAATTAATTTTCTCTGTGAAGGCAAATATTTTCCCTGTAAAGTCTGAACTAAACTTTCCAATTTGTAAATATCAATAGCTGCATAATTGATTCCCAATTATGGCAGGCTAAAATGAAAACAGTTTGACAGTTATATGTAAATCTGGCACATTCTGATGATTGTATAAACCAGCACTCATCATCTTTATTTATACAGGCAACAATCAATAGTTATTAGAATAATTTTCCAGTGATTTTCCTACTTTTATCCATCCACCCACCTTAATACTGACCTTTTCTTCTATTTCATATCTTTCCAAGCATAGTAGTTTCATCTGGTCTATTATCTGCTTCTGTTGTACTTGAGTTTCTCAAACTATTTAAGCTTCATTTTCATCATTGCTATCTCAAAGAAGTAGCCAATTTTTATTTGTTCCAAATCCAACTCATTATTTCTACAATTTATTCTACAATTTTCTCATTATTTCTACCAATAAAACTTTTAATAAATAACACCAAATTCAAAGTTTGAAAGGCATCCACATTTTTTTTTTAACTTTCTCTTTTTCACCTTTCTTCAGCTTACACAGATATTGAATTACCTCTGGAAAAAATAGAACTTTCCCAATATTTGTTGTCATATAAATTTTAATTACAATACATAAACTGTGTAGGCCATTGTCAGTTTAATACTAAAAAGGAAAGGAATAAGCAGTGCAAAGGGTTTGCCACACTTGTTATATAACATAACTATGGTGGATTAGACATGTGTTTCCAATGAATCCTATGTGAATGACCTGCTAAGACACATTTTCCATAACATGTACAAAGTAATTTAATTGTGGAAAAGAGTTGGGTATTTTATAAGTATACATCCTAAATACTCTAAATATTATTAACCATAAATCTAATAATACGTTTGACAAATTGATAATTGATGTTCTTCTGATAATCATACCATTATTATTATCACAACTACTCCATTCCTCACTATTTGTAGTAGTGGCCATCACAGAGAGAAATTATATTATAAATGATTAATTAGATACATAATTTTGGCATACTTTCGAAGATTCTATCAAAACCATTTTATAGAAAAATTATCCCTTGCAATATTTTTCAGAAATCTATAGGTGAGTCAGTAAAGACATTTGTCATTTGGCTTTATTTATTTTTTTTAAACTCCTAACATGGAAAATAAATCAAATCTGGGGATGGGAATGGGAATGGGGGGGAATAGAGCTTATTTTAAACAAACATTGGAATGATTCCTTAAAACTATTGTAAGAGCAATGAACACATTGTGTGAACATTTTTGTGCCACATTTTAAGTTAATACAATTTTTCCTATACATTGTTATTTCTGGGAAGATTATCACTATTTGTTACTATTTTATAACTAACATGCCATCATATTTACTATGTAAGATTATGTAGAAAAATGTGAGTTAGGCAGCATAACCACCAGATGGATTTGTAATTGGCTGACAAACCACACACAACATGTAGTCCTTTATTATGTAAAACTATGTAGAAAAATGTGGGTTAGGCAGCATAACCACCAGATGGATTTGTAACTGGCTGACAAACTGCACACAATGTGTAGTTCTTCATGGAACTGCATCTATATGGAGGGAAGTGAGCAATGGGATATCCCAAGACTCAGTCATATGCTCTGTATTCTTCAATATATTCATCAATGACTGAGACAAGGGGAATAGTAGGGTAATTCATCAAATTTGCAGATAACGCCAAGCTCTAATGAGACCCATTATAGTAGTATCATCTGTGAATTTAATGATCAGGTATCAGTTAGATGATACACAATCATGTGTGTACAGTGAGTACAGGTAGGGACTGAGCGTACAGCCCTATGGGGAGCCAATGCTAAGCTTCAGGGAGTTGGATGTGACAGATCCAGCCCTCACTGTGGTCAGTCCCTCAGAAAGTCTTTGATCCAGTCATAGATGGAAGAGGGAAAATCCAAGTCAGTCAGCTTTTCGATAAGGATGCTCAGCAGGATAACATTGAAGGGTCAAGCTGTAGTCAGTGAAAAGCATCCCGACATAATTTCCGGGTTTCTCCAGATGGCTCGCTACAGAATGTAAGGCATATATAGAATGTATAGTGTCGTCTGTCTACCTGTCCCCCCTGTAGGCAAACTGATGTTTGTCAAAGTCTGATGGGAGGCATGTTCTAAGATGTTGGAGAACCAGTCTTTTGAAGCATTTCATCACTACTGACATTAACACAATAGGTCTGTAGTCATTTAGACAATTAAATCCTGTTTTCTTGGGGACTGGGACAATAGTGCTATTTTCAAGCATGATGAAATACAGGACATCTGCAGGGAGATGTTAAAGCTCTTTGTCAGGACCCCTGCTAATTGATCGGCACAAGTCTTTACCACCATCCCCAGTACCCCATCAGGACCTGCAGCTTTACTGGGATTCACAGGCTTCAGTGCAGCTCACAGTTGATGTTTGTATAAGGTGAGTGGCTGGGAATCAGAAGGCTGGCAGGCAGATGCTACGAGGTCTGGTCTTTTCAGCTCATAGTGGGTGAAGAAAATGTTCAACTCCTCTACCAGTATTGACAGTATTCCTCATGTTGCCATTATAGATAGTTAGGTGCTGCAGTCCACACCACACTTGCTTCAGGTTGTTATCTGCTAGGTGGTTCTCCACCTTATATTTGTATTGTTGTTTTGCCATCTTAATGCCTCTTCTAAGGTTTGCCCTGGCCTCTCTCTATATATCCCTGTCCCCTGCCTTAAAGGCAGAATCCTGGGCTCTCAGAAGTGTCCGTACCTCGACAGTCATGCAGGGTTTACAATTCCCATAGACTCTGAGGCACTTGTCTGTTGTTACACTGTCAGTGCACTTTGAAGTAAGAGAGTAAGGGATCAGTGTATTCATGCAGATCTTGATGTTCACATACACTCCACTCAGTGGTTTCCAAACAGTCCTGCTGAGAGTACCTTCTGGCCAGATCTTAACCATTTTCATGACTGGCTGAGTTCTTTTCCTGAGAGTGACATACTTTGGGCATGACAGAAGTGAAAGATGGTTGGATACCCAGGTGGGAGAGGGGGATTTCTCTACATGCCTGTTTCGGGTTAGAGTACACACGGTCTAAAGTGTTCTTCCCTCTGGTGGAAAATTACACATACTGCACAAACTTAGGGAGAACTGTCTTTAAACAGGCTTGATTGAAGTCCCCAGCCACGATAAGAGCACCCTCTGGGTGAGTTTGCTGCTGCGTGGAGATGACATCATATAGCTTAGAAAGCACCATGCTGACATTGGCATCAGATGAAATATAAACAGATATAATAAAATTATCACAGTGATTTCTCTAGATAGATAAAATGGCCTACATGTGACAATCATTAGTTACACATCTGGGGAGCAATACGTAAAAACTACTCTGCTTGTTAACACACCAGTCAATGTGTATGGAGTCCTCCTCCTTTGGTCTTACTAGACTCGCCATTTCTATCAGAGCGATAAATGACTTGGCTTGTCAACTCCACTGCCACATCAGGTATAGCAGGTCTCTGTTACAATCATCACACAGCTTTCACGGAGAAGTCTGCTTGCTGCCATCTGCAGCTCTAATTCATCAATTTTGTGGACAAGGGATCTGGCTTTTCTCAAAAAGACACTTGGCAGCACTAGTCTATGGGGCTGCTTTCGGAGCTGAGCCAACAGACCAGCTCTACAGCCGTGCTTTTCTTTCTGCTCTTTTTGCTTTCGTCAGCACTTCCCTGACCCAACAACAATCCATGGAGACCCTGGAAACCTCACTATGCTTTTGGTATGTTGCAGAACAGCTGAAAACATTGGTAATCTTGGATTTACTTGTGAGCCTGATGTTTAACAGGTCTACATGTGTGTAGACAAATTTTGCTCCTTGCTCTATACTGTGCACACACATCAATATGCACATCATTCCAAACACCACACACTAATACCGGGAACTCGGGGCCACTGCCTGTGAAAGCACCACCATCTTGGCTTAAGGCCCTGTCCCACTGCACTTACGGATGCACAGAGGATATAAAACGTTAAAAAAAGCTTGCCATCCATTGGAAAACGCTATGCATCCATTGTGTACTCATTGCATACGTGTTTCATATGCTCTATCCATCGAGCATCCATCCACTGCAATTTCATCCGCGCAAGAAGTTTTGAGCTGCACAAAACTTTGTGAACCTTCCGCCGTGTACGATGTAAATCCACGACATACGAGCAACAAACGTTCTATGTCCGTTTATCATCCGTTAAACGTCTGCTGTATCCTCTCTGCATCCTCGGGGCATCCTCGCAACTCACATCCGCTGCAGCTGAAAACGGAAAGAGGGAGGAAAAAAAAGGTACATGGACCATCTATACATCGTTAGTAGCATGGAAATAGAAAGGATGCGCAGTGAACTGTTTGCATCCGATATACATCTGCACGGCATCCCCTTTCTTTCCTTTAGGCGTACATGATGCATCTGCTTCATCTGCTATGCGTCCGCTTTGCAATTATCCCCCAGAACCCCTTCGGAGGTGTCATCCGCTTCCATCCGCTAGGCTTCCGATGAACATCCATTTAACATCCCTGCTACATACTACCCATGTCCGTTCTTTTCCGTTCTTTTCCGTTCTTTTCCATTCTGTTTATGCAAATTTTTGCCACTTTTTGGAGCGGATGACAATGGATGGAGCCACCCCCCAAATTTTGCTCGTTCGCTGTGTCCTTTATGCATATGTTTTGCGTCCATCGGCCAATGGGACCGGGCCTTTATACATGCTGGATCCTTGTTCAATATTTTACAGATAATTAAGATAACAAAAATGTTAAATGGAGTAAAGAACTTAATAATTTTATATTTAATAGATAGGGTGTTGGTACTTACCTGATATGCCTGTTCTCTATGAGCTGTGAAAAGCATCCAAAAGTGGAAGGTGCTTCAGTCTCCTTTTGGTTATTCTGAGTTTTATTGTTAGGATGTTCCTCCTCCTCCACGGGACTCCTCCCTAGCATCCCCCAGTTTTGGCAAAGTCGAAGTGGTGAAAATTTCTAAACTTCACCCTATCTAACATTTGGCTGGAATAGTGCCCCACCAGACAGAATTTGGGTGGGGCTGGATGCTCTTCACAGCTCACAGAGAACAGGCATATCTGGTAAGTACCAATGCCCTTTCTCCCATAAGCTATTCCGAGCATCCAGTAGTGGGACATATCAAAGCTTGGACTATCCTACGGGAGGGTCTCTGTCTGGTTAAGAATACACTCTTGGTTCTTGTGGACCTGTTGCAAAACTCTTCTACCATAAGAAACCTTGGCAGAGGCAAAGACATCAATTTTATAGTGTTTGATGAAGGGCAAAGGAAAAGCCCAAGTGGCCGCCCTATAGTACCTACAGTATTGGTGCCTATGTGGCCCATGCTGCCGATGTCACAGCACTCCTGGTAGAGTGGGCTGTTATAACCCTGGGTACAGGAAGTGATTGCACCTCATATATTTTAGCAATCGTGGCCCTCAGCCACCTGCCGATTGTCAAAGAGGAAACCTTGCGCCCCTGAGTGGTAGGTTGAAATGAAAGAAAAAGAGCCTCTGATTTCCTAAAAACTGCAGTACGGTCTAAATATATGTGTAGAGCCCATCTTACATCAAGCCGATGCTATTGATGTTCAAGTATATTAGATGGCCTTGGACAAAAGTTTGGGAGGATCAATTCTTGCACCCTGTGGAACGCCGAGTTAATTTTTGGTATGAACATTGGATCTGGTCAAAGGACTACTCTGTCAAAATGAAAAATACAGAGGTCCTGAATTACTGATAAGGCTGCCACTTCAGAGATTCTTCTTGTTGATGTTACTACAACTAAAAAGACTACAGGTTAGAAAGTGGAGACTCATCGTCCTCAGGGGCTCAAAGGGACTCTTTGTAATTGCAGTTAAGATTTTGTCAAGGTCCCAGGTTGGGTAATGATGCACCACTGGAGGCCACAAATTTGTGGCACCTCGAATAAAACTGTGAATGCATGGGTGATGAGAGATGGAGCAAAGATCACCCCAGGAGATGACCAAAGCTAAGGCCACCACCTGTCTTTGTAAGGTGTTTGGGGAAAGACCCTTGTCCAAGCCCTCTTATGCCACTGATGGAGAAGTAGGGTCAATATGAGATTTTGCACACCATTGACAGAAAATGGACCAAGTAGCATTGTATATGTGATTTGTAGAAAGGTGCCTGACCGCTTGCATGGTGGAAATAACTTTGTTGGAAATTTTCTTGCTTTCCAGATGTCTCCATTTAATATCCATATGGCTAGGTGGAGCCACTGATGGTCTGGATGCTGAACTGGACCCTGGGAGAGAGAGACTGGAATTCTCCAGGGTTCTGCTGCCGACAGATCCCTGAGGTCTGCGAACCATGTTCACCTGGGCCAGTATGGAGCCACTAACAACTCCATCTTCTCTTCCAGAAGTTTCCAGACCACCTTGGGGATTATCGGAAGCAGGGGAAACGCACATAGAAGTCCTGGTGGCCAACGGCAATGGAGAGCATTGATGTCCTCCGCCCCTTGCGATGGGTACCTTGAAATGAACCTTGGTAGTTGTGAATTGCGGGGAGAGGCGAACAAGTTAATGACCGGTTGACCAAGCCTCTGAGTCACTTCCTGAAAAAGATCTGGATGTAGGTGCCATTCCAACTGATCTACCATGGCCCCACTCAGCCAATCTGCCTGGGTATTTGACAGACCCGACATGTGCTCTGCTTTGATGGAGAGCAAATTGATTTCTGCCCATAGGCACAATCTCTCTGCCTCCCTCATGAGCTGTCTTGAATGGGTACCTCCTTGCTAGTTTATGTGAGCCTTTGTTGTTACGTTGTCCATCAGGATGAGTACATGCTTGGACCAAAGCTGTGGGAGGAAGCTGTGGAGAGCTAGGTGGACTGGCCTGAGCTTCAACCAGTTTATACTGCATGACTGCTCTGGTATAGTCCAACGTCCTTGAGCCGCGTGGGACCGGTAGTGAGCTCCCCATCTAAACTTGCATCCATTGTGATGGTAGATCTGTGGGGGTCTTGAAGTGGCCACCATTGTTGATAGTCAGGACAGTCCACCAGTGAAGGGATCTCAGGATCTTTGGTGGAACTGTGGCTCAAGTGTTGGAATTGTCTCTTCCTGATTGTTGGTATGGCAGCAGATACCATTAAAGAGTTCTGTTGTGAAATAGGGCCCAGGGAACAATAGAGATACAGAAGATCATTTTCCCCAACAATTTAGATAAGAGGGCTAGGGGCACCCGTTTGATGGTCCTGATCCCCTGAGATAATTGTCTAATGCTCTCTTGTCTTTATGGGGAGAGGAAGACTTGCCCTCCACCATATTTATAATGGCTCACAAATGAATTAGCTGGGTTGGAGGAGCTAGGTGACTCTTAGCCCAATTTATAGAGAATCCATGTTGTTGCAGGAACTGCAAGGTAATAAAAGTATCTATTTTGGCCTGTTGGCAGGAAGATGACAAAATTAAAATGTCATCAAGATAACACTGTAGCCTGACAGGTCTACTCCTGAGATGTGCAGCCAGAGCTGCCCGAACCTTAGTAAAGGTCCTGGTGACAGAGACTAGTCCAAAGAGGAGGGTGACATACTCAAAGTATAGATTATCATAGCAGAATCTGAGGAATTTGCTGTGTGAAGGACAAATTGGGATGTGTAAATATGCTGTTGATGTTAGAATGTCATCCTGTCTAATACTAAGCAAGATGCACCATAGGGTGGTCATTTTACTGTACACAAGGGAGCAGTTGAGATGTTTCAAGTCTAAAATTGCCCTCCATCCCCCAAAACTTTTCGGAATTACAAAAAAGTGTGAATAAAAATCCTGACCTTGTTGGTCCAGTGCCACTGGTTGAATGGCCCGGATCTCCAATAGGTGGAGGATAGCTGTTTGCATAAGAGATCTTTTTGCAGGGCCCCTAGAGATTGGCATCATATGAAAAAGTTCGGGGAGTGGATTGGAATTCCAGAGCCAAACCAAATCATATCCCTGACCCAGGAATCAGATGTAGAGGTAACCCACTGATTGGCAAAAAGTTTTAGCCGCCCACCAATGGGGACGTCCTCATAGGATCTATTTGGAGTGGTGGAAAGCCGTTTCCTGCTCCCCAAAACATTCTCTTAGATTGTCCTCCCCTTCTATTCCTGTCCCCCAAATCGGACCTTTCCGATTGCTGTCCATGATGGTATCCAGGGGCCCTTTGCATTCTTGGGGAAAAGGACCCCTGATAGAGAGATGAAAGGATCCTCTCCGAGAGGACTGGGGATTCCTGTTGTCTGACTTATGAAAAATAGAGGGGACAATCATTTTGTTTCTAGCTTCTATGAGGAATGGATCCAGGGCACTGCCAAACAATTTTTCATCTGATATAGGTGCTGAGGCAAGCTTCCACTTGTATTTGGAGTCAGCTTGCCAATGCCTAAGCCATAGCTGTCACCTTGCTGAGACCTGCGATGCGATGGCTCTTGAAAAAAATTTGAAAGTTGCGTCCACAGAGAATTCTGCCATGGCAATCAGTTTGGCAATGTCCTGGTGCGCCCATATGATGGACGTTGGGATGGCTTCCCACAGTGGCATAGCCATCTAAGTAAGGACCAAGTGAAAAAGGATGTGACTGTAGCCACTCTGATGGCCCACGCATCAGATTGATGTACCCTACGAAGAACTAGTTCTGCCCTCTTGTCCTCCAGCTTAAGCGCCTTCTCTGATTCACTAGGAATAGCAGAGAGGGATGCCAACTCCATCAACCAATGGAGTGTTTAGGGAATTAGAAAATTCAGGTGCTAGGTTATAAAATTTCCAATTGTAGCCCGTGGGGGGCGGGAAATGCTGCTGTGGAAGCCCACTGTTTCTGTACTAATTCAGAAAACATGTGCAGGACTGATATTACGCCTGCTTCATTAACAGGCTGAGAGAAAATTAAATCCTCTGACTTTTCCTGTGAAACTGATTGTTGAGGTGGGGGAGCTGTTTTATCAAGGCGCATGATGTTCTTAGCCTTGAATAAGAGGGCGGAACAGTCCTGTGAATGTTGGTTGGTCAGGAATGAGGCCCTCATCATCCGACATCCCCCTCTTCAGTGGGTCCACTTCTTACAGGACTGGGTCGATGTCATGTGCTGACCCTGCCTCAATTTGGTCCATGTGATCTTCTTGGTCCCCCTCTTCCTGAAACCCCTGGAGAAGCATGTCTAGAAAGATAGAAAACTCCCCTTGGGGAAGTACCTGAAGGAAATACTGATCCATTCCGGTTAGCGACCGCACTGAGTGAAAATTGCAGTCTGAGGCTGCGGACTGTCTTCTGGCCCATACAGACTGTTGAACCTCTGCTGCAATACCCTGTCATATCACTAACTCCATCCATGCCCTCATCCTGGGGGGAACTTCCTCAGGGAGGGACTCTTCTTGACGGAGTCCAGATGCCATTGGAGTAAATGTGGCCTCAGGGGCCCGACATGGTACGGCTACTGCTGTTGAGGTACCAGGAGGAACTTGTCTGGCATAGCTATGCCTGGATTGAAGAGAAAGATCCAGGGGAGGAGGTGGAAGGCTTAGGGCCTGGGCAGTTTGAGGGGGAGACAGGGCTGATGAAGTCTGTTCTGTCTCCTGCATATGCTTTTTCATTGGTTTCTCTATAGCCTGATGGCATCTATGGGCGTCCTTTTCCTTGGCCTTTCAAGGCTTCTTGGATGCTTTGGACTTACTTAGGGCCCTGGCCATGGCTCTGGAGGTAGAAGCCCTTGAGCTGCTGCTGCTTGCCATCTCAAATATAAGAACCATATATCTATCAATGAATTGTCAATGAGGCTCCAGTACAGGGTGATTGGCACTCCCAGGAACCTGCTCCAGAAAGGTGCAGAGGACCTCTATAAAAAATTTTAATCCCCCTTATATAAGGAAAAAAATTATTGTATTTTTTTTATTTTGTTTATATTTTTAATTCCTGATCCAATCAATTCCAAATCGATTCCGATTAGTAACACCTCTTCAGGCCAGAACTTGATGAGTAACAGTGGCCTACAATAGCTGCTCTGCACAGGCAGACTTAGGCCTTGGTGCTCGCTGCTGTGCTGTTGGAAAATTTATGCTGTGAGGGTTAGCCAATAAATTCTGATCCACTACAAGTCCTGGGGGGCAGGGATTCAGTCCCATGGTCTTGACTAAGGAAACCTGATGGGGAAAAAAGGCCTCTCACAGTGTCTGAGCAATGATGGATGGATACCACCGGTCTTTAAAATGGTGCCAGCTGCTGCTTGGTGCGGCCGAAACAATCCAGCAGGTAGTTCCCACTTGAATTGTTGTTTTGAACAGCGAAGAGAAACTACACGGGAAAGGATAGGAAGCACTGATGCTTCCAATTCCCTTAGGTGTTCTATGGGGGAAAAAAGCTTCTACCATTAAAGCCAAACATGAGGAGCACTAGCTGTTCAGAATGGTGCTTGCTAGAAGACCGGAAAGATAAGGACTTACGGTTTAGAGACCGCAGCCTCAATTTGCTCTCGGAGCACCGCAATCTCCCTTCCGAGAGAGAATAATGAACTGATGGTCCAGTGTTAATGGAAAACATTGGGTGCTACTGGAACTCCCAGATTAACTGGAGTTCCTGAGAACTAGCTCTACTGAGAGAGAGAGAGAGAGAGCGATGAACCCCGACGACCAGGTGTTCATAAAACCGTCGGAGGCTATTGGGACTCCAAGATGACAAGCGGAGCTCCTGAGAATCATCTTTGAAAACCAAACCTGAGGTTTGAATGTTTTAGCTACTATTCCAGCCAATGTGGAAAGCTGCCTATTCCTATGAAGGCTGAGCTAAAACTGGGGGATGCTAGGGAGGAGTCCCGTGGAAGAGGAGGAGCGTCCTAACAATTAAGCCCAGCCTATCCAAGAGGTGACTGAAGCACCTCCCACTAGTGGATGCTCTGAACAGCTCATGGGAGAATCAGAAAGTGGTGTCCATGACCAACAAATTGCCTCCTTGTGACTTATTAGATCCCACACTGCAGAATGTATTTATCACATTTCATGAAGACAAATAATTAAACCTCAACAATCAACAAGCTGGAACACATTGATCCTATTTGCCAAAAAATTACCATAGAAAGCACAAAATCTATTCATTTGTATATCTATTGATGATTTCAGTATTTTTTACTTCTTTTAGCCAATACAATACATTAGCAACTTTTTCCAAGGCCAGCCTAATTTTTAAAATGTATTGTAACTCATTTTTGAGTTCCAAATTCTGTAATCTCATATTCCTTTCTTAAATAATATTTTATTCTCTTTTCAGAAACATTGCTGCAGCTAAGAGGGCTACCCTATACAAAATAATTTGGCATTAGAAAATTATGATATAGCCAAATATTATTTTTAAAGTTTTCTATGAAAATTAGTCAGCATGTTTTGCTGTTTAACTGACACTGCTAATCAACAGGGAAAGATAAATAGATGTTAAAACACTGATGTAGAGCTGCTCACGATAAAATTGTTGTAATGCCATTTATATTCTCTGAGCACTGTAAACACTTATTTTATAACTAATCTGTAAATGCTTTGCTGCATGAATATAATTTTTGTCCATCAATATGCACAAATGAACATACCACAAGGAAATAAGTTATTTTCCTCTTTTTCAACCCATTTGGTATATTCCATATTTGTTATGTTTTATTTTTTTCTAAGAATAATATATTCTAAAAATCTGGCACATAAAGTTTGTAGTCATTGAGGAATACTTTAAAATGATTAAATTGTTTATTTTAAAATAAATCCCATTGATTTGATTGGGAGCTGGCCTGCAAGATTCATGCCATTCTTTCCACCATGTCATGGAAAGTTCTATTAGCTTTCTCATTTACTAATAAAGCAATTGAAATTAATTTACTTTTAATCTGCATTACCATTCTGGCTGAGCAACTAGACAACATTTTGTTTCCTTTTGTGGTTTTTAGGTAATCTTTAACTACTGTGATAATCTGGTTGCCCTGATTTAGCTGTCAAGGATGTCATCAAACAAAGACTCATCAATTATATATATTTTCTTTTCAGTCTTAGTTGAATGAGTCATTCAACATATTTTCTTTTCAGTCTTAGTTGAATGAGTCATTCATGTGATCATCCAGAAGGTAGGAACAGAAGAAGATTTTAAAGATTCTACTAAAGCAATGTAACATTGGGGAACAATGATATTAGACAGGATTTGAAAAGGCAAATGTTCACATTTCCGAAGTATTTTTCAAGGAAAAATTCTGACTACAAAATTGCCAGCTTCTATTAAAAATTAAAAGGAAACTGTTAAGCAAAGGTCTATGAAAAATAAATTTTAATCTGAAAGCTACATCTTTACACTGCATAATATATTAATCAAATGTTTACATATTTCTCATTCAATATTTTGCTTTCTTTGCATTTCTTTGTATTAAATGAGAAAAAATATTAGCACTATTTCAAGAAGGATAATTATATTCAGTATCCAAAGGGGAAAAATATTTCCATATTTTAACACATATTTAATGTGTTGTAATAAATAGGAAAGTATCTCAACATTTGCTAATTTATTTTCTGCCAACAAAACTAGGAGGAGAGGGGAAGACAGCTTGTGCTCTTACACAACTCTTCCTTCAGATTCTAATTTAAAAGATGTACTTCTTTAGATTTGAAGATAGTAGATGGCAAATAGGATCTGCACAGGGATGGAATTTTCTCTAGACAGCAATATTTTTTTCTCTTGGATTTAATAAGAACCACCTGCCCAGAAAATATATGTCTCTATAAAGGATTTGGAAGAAGAAAAGGTAATAGTGCTGTCAAAGTTGTCAAAGGCAAGACTTCTTTTGTTAGAAAGTTCTTTCAATAAACCTCATGCTTGCACATATTAGGGGGAAGACAAGGGGAGACTAATGACAAAAAAGTTCATCATAATGTTGTGGCACAACCTCATACCTTTTGTACCTGCACCATGAGAAGCACTCTGTGATTTTAGATGCTCTATCATTTCACCAAACCTCTGCTCATGCTAGAATGTTGCACAAGGCCTTACTTTATGTGAAAAATGGGAATTATTATTGTAACACAAAGAAATTACAGCAGTTCTAACCAAAAGCAGACATCTAACTGTAGTGTTGCTATATCTTTGGTTGTTTCTGCATGACTGTTTGTTTGAGGAGAATTAAAATTAAAATTTTAAAAATATACTGGAAAATATTTATTAATTCAAGGGTATTTCATTTGTTCTATATCATACAAGTATATTTACAATTAGCAACAAAGAACATTTGATTTACAGCTAGGCATGGAAAATTGGCATGGAAAATCTTAAAGGATAGCAGTTTGGAAAGGTAAATGTTTAATGGGTCCCACCAACAAATAAAGACTTAAACTGGGAATTTAATGAAACGCCAGATAAACCTGATGAAATTCGGGGATAACTTTGCAAAGATGTTAGATTCGATCTATTTAACCCACAAAGCAAGGGGAATGATAAATGGAGAATTTACTAATCCTTTTGAAATAAAAAGGGGTGTTAGGCAGGGATGCCCATTGTTGCCTCTGCTTTTCATTACAATATTAGAAACATTACCGGACAGAATTAGAATGAATGAGGAAATTAAAGGTACTAAGATTAAAAAACAAGAATATAAATTACAGGCATTTGCTGATGATGTGGTCGTTATTATAGAGGATCCAACAGAGTCAGGACCAATCTTATTAAAAGAAATTTACAAATTTGGTAAACTAGCAGGGTTGAAAATCAATAAAGAAAAAAACCAAAATGTTAGTTAAAAATATAACAAATAATAAACAAAAAGAACTAGAAGAAATAATGGGACTACAAATTGTCAATAAGATTAAATATTTAGGTATACGGTTAAGACCCAAAACAATAACTTTGAAAGAAGACAATTACGTAAAACTATTACAACAAATAGGAAGAGATTTGGAGATATGGAACAAAATGCAGATTTTTATTATTAGGCAGAATTGCCACAATTAAAATGAATGTTCTACCCAAATTGCTTTATTTATTCCAGACGATCCCTATATTATTGGATAAATCGTTTTTCAAAGAATTGGATAAAATTACTATGAAACTCATTTGGGCAGGCAAGAATCAAGAATTAAGAAAATTTATTTACAAGACAATAAAATCAGAGGTGGCTTTGGTCTCCCTGCCTGGGAGACCTATTATAAAGCAGCAATGTTAATGTGGATAAAGGATTGGATGAAATTGGAAAACAAAAGAATTCTAACATTAGAAGGATACGATTTACAAATAGGGTGGCATGCCTTCTTGTGGAACCCAAGTAGTAAAAGTCACTCATACTTTCAGAGACATACTTTATGCAAATCTTTGATAAAAACCTGGTCTGATATTAGGAAAAACCATTATATCAAAGTTCCTTATGGTTGTCAACAATGTTCCACCCTGATACAATGGACATCAGTAAAAAGCTTCAATATCACCAAATTTTCGACAATGGAAAGCTCAAATAGACCTAAGAGTTAGAAAACCAAAAAATAATGATTGATCGCTGGTACTATTTCCAAATAGCAATAAGATATTAGAAAGATTTAAAAGAATTTGGAATAGAATCAAAGAGCACTACATTTGATAAAATACTTTTGGGCCCAGATAAAAATATGATATCTAAATTATATAACTATCTATTGGAATATGAATTAGCTGAGGAAATTGTGAAAGGACCAATGACAGCGTGGGCAAGAACTTTCGGCCATAATATAGACTTAGAAGACTGGGAAGAAATCTGGCAGAGAAATCTTACAAAAACTAAATTTGCATCTTATAAAGAAAACCTATATAAAATGATATATAGATGACATCTAGCATCCTCCAGATTAGCAAAAATATATCCAACATCCAATCCAACTTGTTGGAAATGCAAAGGGAATCATGGTACCTACTTCCATCTCTGGTGGACATGCCCACTGGTCAAAATTTTTTGGATTAGAATCAAAACTTGGTTAGAAGAAATTGTCCAGAGTGAATTGGGGTGGGAACCTAAATTGTATCTTCTGGGTATCATTAAGAAAGGTTATCCCTCCAAAGTAAAATATTTGATCATCCATATTCTAACAGCGGCACATATTTCACTGGCTCAATTCTGGAAATCACCTAATATACCACCAATACCATTTATTATTCAAAAAAATCTGTGAATGTGCAGAAATGGAAAAACTTACATTAAAATTAAAAGGAAAAGAGGAGGCAGAGTTTTACTTGATCTGGAATAAGTGGTATGATTGGCTAGAATGTAAAAAAAAATCAAAAAGGGGAATCAAGGGGGGGAAAATTTATGAAACAGATTATGACACATCCAATAACAAATAGGAATTGTTAATGTTAGTCTTAGACTTCCTCGTTCTTTAAACAATCAATAGAAGGAATTTATCGGTAAAAATAAATAAGTATAATCCAACAACAAACATTAATAACAGAACATTATGTTTGATAGAATATAAATAACAGAGAACCTATAGGAAACAAGAAATAACTGCCACATATTAGTTAAAGCAAAATAATAGAAAGGCACCAGGCCCAGATGGACTTCCGGCAGAATTTTACAAAACATTACAAGAATCGTTGAACCTTCCATTGCTAGAGGTTATGAATGAAGTTATGCGAAAGAAAAAGATACCTAAATCATGGTCAGAAGTCTATATCATTCTCATGCCAAAAGAGGAGGCCGATCCATTGCAAATCAAGAATTTATAGACCTATTTCTCTACTAAATGCAGATTATAAAATTTTTGCTTCAATACTAGCAGAAAGACTTTAAAATATTCAACTAATTTTATACATCCTGATCAAAATGGATTTCTGCCAAAGAGACAAATTAAAGACAATATGAGAGTAATTTTGGACACATTGGAATACTATGAAGCACATCCTGAAAAACAAATGGCTTTGATATTTTTAGATGCACAAAAGGCATTTGACAATGTGAACTGGCAATTCATGTTACTACTGTTGAAACAGATGGGTTTTGCCAGAAAATTTATTCAAGCAATAGAAGCTATATATCATGAGCAAACGTCAAAGGTAATGATAGAGGGAGACCTGACAGACTCCATTGACATAAGAAAAGGAACAAGGCAAGTGTGCCCACTGTCACCTTTGTTGTTTGTGTTAACTTTGGAAGTACTAAAAAGAAATATTAGAAAAGAGTATAAAAGGAATGAAAATTAAAAAGGAAGAATTTAAGTTACAAGCTTTTCCGGATGACTTGGCTTTTATATTAGAAGACCCTTTAGAGACAGCACCAAATTGTTGGAAAAAATAGAGACATGTGGCAAAGCGGCTAGTTTGAAAATAACAAGACAAAGATCTTGACAAAAAATATGTTATTAAGACAAAAGGAAAAATTGATAAAAATTGACAGTAAATTCAAAAATTGCATTAACTTGAAAATTCAAGTAATGAACAAGAGTAAGTATTTGGGGATAAAATTGATAGCAAGATGCAATACGTTAAAAGAGAATAACTACATTAAACTTAAACAGCAGATAGCATTAGATTTGACGAAATGGGAAAATTTGCAACTGTCACTAAGAGGGAGAATTTCAACAGTCAATATGAATATACTACCCAGAATTTTATACTTGTTTCAAACAATTCCAATTAGACTTGGAAAAGACTATTTTGAAAAACTAAATAAAATTGTGGTGAAATATATATGGCAAGGTAAAAAAGCAAGAATAAAGTTGAAACTGTTGCAAGATGCTAGAATTAGAGGAGGTTTTGGCTTGCCTAATTGAGAGCTGTATTACCAATCAACAAATTTGATGTGGGTTAAAGAATGGATAACATTAAAAAATTATAGATTGTTGACACCAGAAGGACAAGATTTGCTGCTGGTGTGGCATGCCTTTTTATGGTATAAAGGAACTAAAACACAAGGATATTTTAGAAGACATTATATACGGGAGTCTTTGTGGTTAAATTGGGAGAAGACTAAAAGACAATGTTATCTGAAAATACCAGTCTGATTAAAGACTATTGAAGCATTTTCTTATCCTATAATATATAAGAAGGAACAAACAGTTAGATATGCTGAAATACTGTATGAAAAGGGTGAACTTAAATCTATGCAAAAAATAGAGGAACAAAATGTTAGGGATAACATTGTTTACCCTAACTGGTTTAGGTGAAATAA
>BLBF01000019.1:14421860-14436214 GCA_015471245.1 Laticauda colubrina | reverse complement strand
AATGTTAGGGATAACATTGTTTACCCTAACTGGTTTAGGTGAAATAATAACTATGAATCATAGTTGTGTATGTTAAAGTGTCTGCAGCTTTAACTGTGGAATAGTAATTAAGGGAGTGGTTATGAAAACACTATAAAAGTAGCAAGTCTACAGCTTGCTCTCTCTGGCTTTGATGATCCCTGATTACTGCTTGGAATCAAGACTGCATTGCTCGAACGGGAGAGAGAACAAAGGACTAATTTGTAAGTGAACTGACATAGGATATTCTACATGGACTTTGCTAACTGAATATCCCTGAATGGACTGACTACTTGATACATGACTATTGGACTGTTATTTGACTATGCCATGAACTTGTAGTGGAATAAACTATATTCTTGATAGCACAAGCGTATCTGTTATTTTTACTGTATGTTAATAAACATACAAGCTTAGCTCACTCATTTATCTGTGTGCCTATCTGACTAACGCTGCACATTCTGTTTAGCTTGTCTCCCTAACCCTGGTTGGGGAACCCAGGCTTAACACAAGGTATAAAGATGAATTGGTTTTCATATGCGCAAATACACTCAAGGTATGTTGAAGATTCTAAAACAGAAGGTTTTTATGATAAATTGACTGATCTTGATAAGATTTTGACAGGTACTGATGAAAAGATGATTAAAAAATTGTTTGGATATTTACTAGAAATTAAATTAGAAGAAGAACAAGTTAAAGAAACTATGATTTCTTGGGGGAAGACATTTGGATAT
The DNA here is from genome assembly GCA_015471245.1 of Laticauda colubrina. Taxonomy (NCBI): domain Eukaryota; kingdom Metazoa; phylum Chordata; class Lepidosauria; order Squamata; family Elapidae; genus Laticauda; species Laticauda colubrina. Next base: position 14,435,462 of record BLBF01000019.1, on the reverse strand, counting down.
GGTATTGATTTAGAGATGTGGCAAAAGTTGTGGTCTCAAAATTATAACATGACAATGTCAACAGCATATAAAGAAAATTTGTATAAGATGTTTTACAGGTGGCATTTTTCCCCGACAAGAATAGCAGGAATATTCAAGAATAAATCCGAAAAATGTTGGAAATGTCATCAGACACCTGGCTCATATTACCATATGTGTTGGACTTGCCCTGAAGCTAAAAAAATACTGGACTAAAATCCACACGTGGTTGAAAAAAATGGAAAAAAAAAACATATAGATTTGAAACCAGAGATATTTTTATTGGGAATTTTGCCTGAAATGTATAGTAAAGACTTGAAATATTTGATTGTAACTGTATTAACAGCGGCTAGGATTGTATTTGCTAAAAACTGGAAAAATGAGAAAATACCATCACAGGAGGAAATTATTAAGAAAATATTGGAATGTGCTGAAATGAGTAGATTGACATTTGAAATTAGAGAGTAAGAAGATAAACAATTTTATGAAATTTGGGGTCTTTTTTACCAATGGTTAGATAATAAAATTCAGTAATGTAATATTTAGATTTTTAGAAAATAATAAATATATTAAGATGTACTTTTTTCATATTTATAAAATGATTTTAGGATAGATTAGGGATGATAATATGAAGTGTTACAAAATAAATTAAGTAAACTATAGTTACCTCGTAAAATATGACTGAATAAAATTATAGTCAAATGTTGGGTTGATAATGATACTAAGGTACTTAATTTTTTGATTGGTAATATTAATTTTTATGTAATCTAATTGTAATCGAGGACTAAGAAATGGATGCACAAAATAATTTGTAAACCAACCGGCACACTGTACATACATATATGGAAGATGGCCTGATGTTTTTATGTTTTGTTTGTTTTAAAAACCAATAAAATTTTTAAAAGAAGAAATAACTGCCACATAATATAATTTAGGAAATATTTAATTCACTGTCAAATGTAAAAAAGGAAAGTTTAATTAGTTTTATCACAGAGATTATTATGATGTTTGTTTGTATGAATCTTTGTCTTTTGAGTTTGTATATTTGCATATTTTAATTTTTTGTATTCAATAAGTTTATAAAAATTAAAGGGGCTAAATAATGGAAAATTACAACTTAATATAAATTTTGAACTGTTATCAGAACTATATAGATGGTTAAACACTGCAAATATGATTATTACTATGCTATATGTAGTAAAAGGAATGATGTTAAAAATATAGAGATTGACATAAAAATAATATACTTAAATATTGATAATTAAGAAAAGTAATTTAACAAAATGTATTAATATTAAGTTTCAAAAGACTGTCAACTGTACTTAAAGTGTATTATCATATTTGTTTTAAACATGCCAGTACCATACTGTTTGCACAATGATATGTTAATTGAAATAAGAAAAAATTAAAATTATAAAAAACAACCAGGTAGAAATAAGAAAGATGAAGGAAATACTGGAAATAATAAAGCAGCAAATAAAACCATAGCCAAGAAAATGGGCAGCTAACAAAGGTAAAAATTACACAGTCTAGACGTCTAGACAAAAACTGCAATTTCAGTCAAATCAGAAACCTGTTGTTGTTGTTGTTATTTATTATACACAAGAATGACAGTATACACAGTGAATGAGATAACCTTGCTGGATTTGGTATCACAAATCACTAGTTGAACACTTCCCAAGTGTTTAGGACTGCATGATGTATCAGCGGATTATGAGAGCAGATTCCAGTAAGGTGGCCTTCTGAAGCTGACCAATGGTGATCTTGTCTTGTGCCAATTGTTTCTAAGTGCTTGCCTAGGTCTTTAGGCACAGCACCCAGTGTGCCGAGTACCACTGGAACCATCTGCACTGGTTTATGCCAGAGTCTCTGTAGTTCGATTCTTAAATCCTGATATCTGGTGACTTTTTCAAGTTGTTTCTTGACAATTTTACTGTCACCAGGTATGGCAATGTCGACAATCCACACTTTTTTTTTCTCCACGATCATGACATAGGGTATAGTGTTCCAAAATTTTATCAGTCTGTATTCGGAAGTCCCACAGTAGTTCTGCATGCTCATTTTCAACCACTTTTTCAGGTTTATGATTCCACCAGTTCTTTGCTACAGGCAGATGGTAGTTGTGACACAAGTTCCAGTGAACCATCTGAGCAACTGTGTTGTGACGTTGTTTGTAGTCAGTTTGAGCGATTGTCTTGCAACAGCTCAGTATATGATTGATGGTTTTGTCCGCTTCTTTGCAGAGTCTGCATTTAGGGTCATCAGCAGATTTTTCTTTTCTAGCTTTGATTGCATTTGTTCTGATGGCTTGTTCTTGGGCTGCAAGAATCAGGCCTTCTGTTTCTTTCTTCAGTGTTCTGTTGGTCAGCCATAATCAGGTCTTTTCCTTATCTACATTTCCTTGGATCTTTTCATCTGTCAGCCTGAGTTTGCATCACTGCTTTCCCATATTGATTCTTGGTTTGTTGCACTTTGAGCATCTTCCTATTGCTGACCTCCATCAAAGCTGGTCCAAAACTGTCTTTCAAATAATCTGCCAGAGCATGCTTCTCTTCTTTGACTGTCTGCTTCACTTGCAAAAGTCCTCTGCTGTATGTTTTTCTGGCCAAATATTGCCTGTCAATGTCACTGCGGATGCAAGGCATAGTGTATGGTCATCAGTTTTCTTGTTTTTTTATCCAGGCTGTCCAGCTCTGCCTGTGTCCAGTTTATGATCCCAGCAGTACATCTGAAGACGAGTATGGCCCAGGTATTTATAACCTTGATGGTGTTACCACCATTTCAGTTTGCTTTTTCTGACCCTTTGTGTGTATTCTTTGCTGACTTTTTTTCACTTGCCCATGCTTGATATTGTTCAGCTGCAGTATGCCCAGGGATTTGTAGGCTTCGGGTTGGTGGCATTTGATGGTTTGTCCATTGGGCATTTCGATTCTATCACTTTATATAATCTTCACTTTCTTTAGTGCTACTGTGGCACATTTGTCCAGGACAAACTCCTTGCTGATGTCAGTGCTGAAAATTCGAACATTGGTCAGTGACTGGATTTCGATTTCTGATTTTCCATATAACTTCAGATCATCCATGTACAGCACATGAGAGATTTTCTGTGAATTTTTAGCAGTTTAGTTACTAATCCAGAATAGTATTCTGTAAAATTGTTGACAGGGGAGTCATGGCGATGAGGAACAGCAGAAGTGACAAAGAATCACCCTGGAAAATCCCTCTTTTGATTTTGATACGTCCATAGCTTTCACTTCCAATAAGCAGTTCTGTTTCCAGTGCTTCATCGCATTTGCAGTGAAAGTACCAATACACTTGCATATTTCAATGACATCCAGGTACTTGATGATCTAGTTATGCGGTAGTGAATCAAATGCTTTCTTGTAGTCAATCCAAGTTGTATGCAGATTTGTTTTTCGGCTTTTGCAGTTCTCTGGAATCATTTTGTTGATCAGGAGCTGATATTTTGTGCCTCTGCTTCCTTGTTTGTTTCCTTTCTGCTCCACTGGCAAGATGCTATTTGCTTCTAGGTAGTTCTGGATCTTGTCAGCTATGATGCTGGTCAGGAGCTTGAACATGGTTGGCAGACGTTATTGGTCTGTAATTTGCAGGTGTTGCCCTTTCTGTATCAAACAGGTTTTCCCAGCTGTTAACCATTCACTGATGTTTCCTGTCTCATTGAATTTTTCAGTCATTTTTTCATACAGGCTGGTCAGGTATTTGAGCCAAAAGCCATGCAGTTGATCATTGCCAGGCAATGTCCAGTTCTTGACTTTTTTCGCTCTATTACTGAACATATAACATATAACATATAACAGCAGTTATTTCCAGTTGGTTCATTTTGCTCTTGGAGAATTTCATCTTAAAGTCTCTGATCCACCCAGCATTTTTGTTGTAACATTTCTCAGTCTCCCACAGGTCTTTCCAAAACTGAGTAGTTGCCATTTTATCAGGTTTTTCAATATTTGTATCCCCCGTCTGATTTAGACTCTGATAGGACCGTCTTTGGTCTGACTGGAACAATTGGAACTATCATGAATGGTACTGTCATGCCTCTGGTGGAGACTGATTCTGAGCAATCAGAAGACCCTGGCCCATCCCTTATCCATCCTAGAGCATGCAGGGAGGAGAGGATCAGGGTAAAATATGGTCTACTCGGGAGGAGAGGGCCATGATTCTCTTCATGGGTTTCAGGTGTGAGATCTGCATATGAGTTTGGACCTGCATGCTAACAGTGGCTGGAGAGCTGATGGCACATCCGCAAGGCTTCCGGGGGAGTGCAGCAAAGCGGATGCAGAACGGATACAGCGGATGCACAGCGGATGCCAAGCGGATGAAGTGGATGCACAGCGGATGCCGAGCGGATGAAGCGGATGCAGAGCGGAAACTTAGCGGGTGCCTAGTGGAAGCCTAGCATTCACTGCGCATGCGGGGAGGATGCATTGCGTCAGCCCCGCGGATATAAAGGGAAGCAGCTCCCAAGCAGGTCACCATAAAGAGGAAAGACCAGCTTCCAGACACAGCTTGCCAGCCAGCCAGCCAGCCAGCAACCCCACAACCATGGGGAAGAAGAGAAAGCCTCAGCCATCTGCTGCCAGCCCTGGCAAAAGGGACAGGGCCACCCTCCCACCCCCTAGCCATCACTCTGCTTCTGTTGGGGCTTCTGCAGCCCGGGCTCGCTCTTCTGGGGCTGGGGCTTCTGCTGATGCTGCTTCTGGAGGAGCTGCTTCTGCTGATGCTGCTTCTGGCAGTGGTGCTTCTGCTGGGTGCTTACTCTGCTGATGCTGCTTCTGGCGGTGGTGCTTCTGCTGGTGCTTACTCTGCTGAAGCTGCTTCTGGCGGTGGTGCTTCTGCTGGTGCTTACTCTGCTGGCACTGCTCCTGGTGCTGGGGCTTCTGCTGGGGCTTACTCTGCTGGTGCTGCTCCTGGTCCTGCTGGTCCTGCTGCTACTCCTGGTCCTGCTGGTTCTCCTGGTCCTGCTAGTCCTGCTGGTCCTGCTGGTGCTCCTGGTCCTGCTGGTGCTCCTGGTCCTGCTGGTCCTGCTTTTGCTGCTACTGTTGCTGGTGGTGGTGGTGGTGTGGAGGAGCAGCCCCTACAACCTGGAAGCCCCTCTGATGAGGGCCCATATGGTCCTGCCAAAGGGAGGAAGAGGCAGATGCGAGAACGGGAGAGGAGGCAATACAACATAGAAGAGGAACATGAGGATGAGGTGCTGGAGTGGCTGAGAGAGAATGAGTATCCATGGTGGAAGGGACACAGGCTCTATAGGGACACCAAAAGGAAGCAGGCTGCTTGGAGAGAGAAGGCGGAGAGCCTGGGCTACACTTCGGAGGTGCTCCTCGGCTGGTGGAAGCACATGCACACCTGGTACGGGAAGCTGCACCTCAAGAAATCTGGCCAGGCCGCGGTAAAGCTGACGGACAGAGACCTATGTGATGGCCAAGTACAGCTTCCTGGAGGGTGAGATCCACCACCGAGGAGCAGCCCCTCTCACAACCCTCTCAGGCAGCCTGCTGAGAGCCAGTCCTCTTCTGGCAAAGAGTCAGCTCCTGTGTCCAGGCAGGTATCTGTGGAGCTTGCCACGACGGAGACCCCCCCGACAGCTGTACTACCCATGGTGGAGCGCGTGGAGGATCCCCTGACGCAGTGGGAGAAAGGAGATGGCACTTCCACCACAGCCCAATCTGCATCCACCCCCATCTCCACCTCCACAGAAAGGCAGAGAGGCAAACCGTAGGGACAGAGCCACACTGTCCTGCTGGAGATAAGAGACACCATCAGGAGCAGCGTAGATCTCCTCTCTCAGCTGGTACACACCGACGCCCTATCCTCCAACCGCAAGCCCTTCCTCACCTATGTCAACCAGACCCTCATGAACATGGCGGAACCCCAGTACCGGGTGGTGAAGGACAGGATCACCGATCTTCTTCACAACCCTCCAGACCAAGATGAACCTGCTCCCACCCAGTCCAGGTCTGCTCCTCCACCCCAGGTGATGTCATTGCCCTTCCAAGGCTTTCCATAGGCCCTCCCCTACCAAGGCTATGGCTACCAGGAGGTCCAGCAGCGCAGGTAGCAGCCCTTCCCAGTCCAGGCACATGTACATCGGATGCCACCGGTGCCACTGATGCCACCAATGCCACCCAAACCACAGATGCCACCCACGCCACAGATGCCACCGACACCAGTCCTCACACAGCTGCAGACCAGACAGCCCCACTACACTGCTCCTTCCTCCACCCTACAGCCAAGCCCGGCCTCAGTACATCTGTCATCGGTATTGGGGCTGACACCCCATGTCATGGAGGAAGGGGCTCTCAACATCATGGGGCTGAGCCAGCTGTCTGAGAGCTTCCTCAACACACCGTCCCCTGTTGTCCTCTTGAGGCCAGGCACCCCAGTGGCACTTCAGACCAGCACTCCAGCAGCAACCACCTCCACAGCACCTGGACCCTTCACCCCTGAAACTAGCCACACCTCCGAGTGACCAAGAAGAGTGCCAGAGACTGGGTGGCTACCTGTTGACTTTATTTTTGCTTTGGACACTTGACTTGGGTCATTTTTCTTTTACAGCTTGTTCTTAATAAAGATTATCTTTGCTTCACACACTTGCTTCATTTATTTTAGTAAATAAAGTCTTGGTGGAATCTTTTAGAAATGGTTTAAGCTTTTGCATGCTTGTGGGATGGGTAAGGATAGCAGTGGGTTGAGCAGGGATACCTTTGGGGTGGGTAATAGCTGTGGGATGGGCAGGGATACCTTTGGGATGGGTAATATCTGTGGGATAGATAAACCTCCAGTGCAAGCATAGTGGGACTGTATGGTCCACCCTCCCAGGTGCCACACCTATGGCCCTTTATTATCAATAATAATGTAATCATTCATCCATACATGTCAACATAAACACAACTCTTTATTAAATGCCCTGTTTATTGTAGGCCCACCCAACATACATGGCCCAATCTCATCCGTGTGATGAGACAGGCTGAAGGAAGCATCCATTAATCATCTATCATCCTGTCTTGCCACTCCACTGCTCCAGCTGGGAAGTTGCACCAGTGTCTCAGGAGGTTGCGCTGCTTCTTCCCTTCATGTGAGGCTCTGTTGGGGCCTTGCACATCCTCAGTGTCTATCAGGTTTCGCCCTTGCCTCCATTCCCCAGGCTCCATGTCCCCATTGCCTTGTTGGAGGTCCACGAGCCTGTTCTGCAAGACTGGGTAGCGGGTGCGCATGAGATTGTGCAGGATGCAGCAAGCTTCCATGATCCTCCTCACGGTCTCTGGGCGATGCTGCATGGTGGTGAGAAGTACCTGGAACCTGTTGGCCAGGATGCCAAAGGCGTTCTCCACCACCTGCCTTGCCCTGGACAGCCTGTAGTTGAAGATCCTCTCTTCACGGGTGAGGTGTCTGGAAGTGTAGGGTTTCATGAGGTAGGTTCTGAGGGAGAAGGCGTCATCACCAATGATGAAATAGGGCTCATCTTGCGTGTCGTTGGGCAGGGGGTCTGGATCTGGGAAGCCCATGATGATGTTGCGTTCCGGCCCCTCCTTGAGGTCACTGGCATTGTATACCTGGGCATCTGAAGCTGACCCATTGCCTGAAGCATCGATGTACATGAACTTGTAGTCAGCATCAACCATGGTGAAGAGGATGATGCTGAAGAAGCCCTTGTAGTTGAAATAAGTGGACCCTGACTTGGCTGGAGCTTTGCAGGCCACGTGCTTGCCATCCATGGCTCCAACGGTGTGGGGGAAGTTCCACTTCTGATACCATTGCTCTTCAACCTTCTTCCATCCTTCTTCAGTGGAGGGGCATTGGAGGAGCTCCTCCAGGTATTCTTCGATGATGGCCTGCACCACTTCTCTGACCACAATGCTGATGGTGTTGTGTGGCACCCTCCAGCCGTACTGCATGCTCCTGTAGGTGGTCCCTGAGGCCAGGTGGCGCAGAGTCAGTGCCACCTTGAGCCTAGAGTCCAGGCTGGGCTGGAGGTTGGTGTTTTCCTTGGTCAACCTGGGTCTCAGCCACTCCACAACTTTGTCAAACATGGCTGGAGGCATCCTCATGAAGTTCTGGAATGCACGAGGGTCTTCGTTCCTCAGCTCCACCATCAGCTTGTTGTACAGTCCGTACTCTGCTCTTCTCCCGATCCATCTTCGGACTCAGACACTTCTTGGCCGCCTCCTTTTCTTCCCGTAGAACAGGTGAAATAGCCTGTAGATGGCTTCGCACTGTTGCAGAACGATGGTGGCTACCAAAAGGAGTGTGTTACGATCCATAGTGGACATCAATGGATGCTGTGGAAGAGCAAGAGTCAGATAAAGGCTGTCGAGGTCTGTACAGCAGGGCTGCTGGACTGAAAGTGAGATCCAGGTGAGTTGCTCCCCCTGTTTATAGGCAATATAGGTTTTCCACTATGTGTCCTTTTGCATCCTCTAGACATCCTTAATATTCGATATAGGTCCCCTCTGCGAAGGTTTTTTCCATTTTAAATGCTTTGTATACGAGCTGCATCCACTTTCATCCTTTCTCCGTCCATGCTACTAATGCTGCGCGTCCGTTCCGTGTCCGTTTTGCTTCCTCCCTGTGTCCACTTTCTGCTGGAGTGGATTTGAGTTGCACGGATGCGCAGCGGATGCCTAGCGGATGTAGCAGATGCGTAACGGATGACGACGGATGCAGAACGGATGTTCACCGTATGCGTTGCGGATGCAGAACGGATGCGTTGGATACACTTTCCACTCAAAAAAGTTTTGAGCAGCTCAAAACTTTTTGAATGGATGGAACCTCAGTCGATGGATGCTGGACAGATAGAGAGGAAGAAAAACGGATGCAGTGAGTACAGAATGGATGAATCGCGTTAACCAACGGATGGCAAGTGTTTCTCTCCATTTTACATCTTCTTTCCATCCGTTGGTGCAGTGTGACATGGGCTTAAACAGTTAAGCCAAATTGAAGGGATTAAAGTACTTTTAGTTACATTTTGGGTTTTGTTATATTTCTGATATACTCTGGGCCATCACAGGTGCCAAATGTTTTCTAGGCACAGTCTTTAATGTTGGAAGCCTTCTTCTTTCTGCATTTGATGCAGCATGTGCCAATATTTTAGTTTTCAGTTCTTGCTCCCTGGCAATGAGTACTCCTGGTGTTTCAATTATGACTTCAGGCCCTTGCTGTTCCTGTTCTTGCAAAATCTCTACATTTTCTTCAAATTCAGGCTGTTCAGTTGCTTCAGATGTTATTGGAGTATTTTCTGCTGCCACTTCAGCAGTCTGCTGTTCAGCAGTCTGTTTTCCCGTTTCACAATTTTTCCGTATTTCTTGAAATTCAACTTCACTGAGTACTTTGTTTCAAATGATGAATCGTCGCTGATTGGCTAATCGTAATTCAGTTATCCCTGAGTCTGGGTATTCTTGTTCCCATAATTTGTACATCCTTTTTTGGTAGTCCTGTTTTTCTGGTTCTGCTTTGTAGTAGCATTTCATTACAGTGCAGTTCTCTGACATAGTGTATTTCTGCTGCTTCTGAGGTTGTTCAGCTTACAGTAGTCCTGCAGGCCCATACCCTGGTTGCTCAGCTATGGGATCCATGGCCTGTGGATCTACTTGTATGGACTATCCACTGTAGTCCACTTGTCGACAGGTGCCCAGGTTTCCCAACATCCAATGTGATCCTTGTTAACCGGGCAATGACCGAGCCGGTATAGGCTTCGTTTGGTTGTGTTTCACCATGATTTATTGCATGGATTGTTGGGTGCACTCAGTTCTGCTCCTCAGCTGAGACCTCTCTGGCGTGGTTGGACCTACCACCAATACAGCTCTCAGCTTCATTGGAGCAGTTAAGCTCCCCGCCACGTCAAGCTGGCACCATTATATTGTTCAGACTGGGTTTGGCATTTTTGTCTATCTATTGAGTCCTTACCAAGGATCTGGGATAAGCAAATCTGGATGTTTTATGATGTTCCAGATATCACCACAGAATGGAAGTTGTTCCAACTAGAGCTACCTTCTGCAATTGACTGATGACACATCTGTCAATGCCTATGGTGTTCAAAAGTGGTGCTCCAGTTGTTTTGGGATTGTAACCAAGGTGCCTATTACTACTGGTACTACTCTTGCTTGCCTTTGCCACAGTTCTATTTCTATTTGTAGGTCTTTGTATTCTGTTATCTTCTCCAATTTTCTCTTCTATTCTGCTGTCTCCAGGCACTGCCACATCCACTATCCAGACTTTTTTGTCTTTCTTATCAACAACTGTTAAGTCTGGAGTGTTATGTGGCAGATGCCTGCCTATCTGGATTCTCAAGACCCAGAGCAATTTAACTTTTTCATTTTCTATGATTTTTTTCTATTTTATGTTCCCACCAGTACTTGCTTACAGGCAAATGATATTTCTTGCAGATTTTCCAATGCACCATTGTTGCTACTTTGTCATGCCGCTGCTTGTAGTCAGCTTGTGCAATCTTCTTTCAACAGCTTACCAGGTGGTCCACTTACTGTCTATTCCTGTCTTATCAAATCTTGCTTTGTATACATTTGTCCTTAAAGTTTGATTTTGTGCACCCAGAATTAATCTCTCAGTCTCTTTAACTTTCTTGCTTTTAGCCATTGCAGGTCTTGTTATCTGCTTTCCCTGTTATTTTTTAATGTACTGGCCATGTAGTGCTCTGTCTTCCCATGCCTCTATTCTGTTCTTCATTTGGTCTTTCTTATAGGCCAATTTGGTCTCTCGGATAGTCAGCAAGCCTTCCTGGCATATTAACTTCATTGTCCTTCAGATATTCTTCCAAAGCCCTTTTTTCTTCTTCAACTATCTGATGTACTTGCAACATTCCACACCCACCTATTTGCCTTGGTAGATAGAGTCTGTCAATGTCACTGCAAGGGTGAAGGACATTATTCATTTTCATTATTTTTCTGGTCTTCCTATCCATTGCTTTTAATTTTGTTTGAGTCAAGTTCACTATTCCAGCTGTGTATCTAATGACTGTTGATTGCCTTGATGATATTTCCTCCATTGAGTTTGGACTTTAAGATCTTTGTCACTCTCTTGATGTGTTCACCTCTAATTTTTTTCTTGACTTCAGTGTTCTTGATGTTGTCAACTTGAAAGATACCCAGGTATTTGTAGTGATCATCTTCATCCAGACTCTTAATGTTATTTTCATGGGGCATCTTGATTCCTTCAGTTTTCACTATTTTTCTTTGTTTGATAGTGAGTGTGGCACATTTGTCCAATCCAAACTCCATTGCAATATTTTGGTTATATATAAGAACAGTGTTGAGCAGCGATTCTATTTCAGGTGGTGTTTTTTCATACAGCTTCAGGTCATCAATGTAAAGGAGGTGGGATAGTCTGGCAGATGTTTTTGATGTTTGATAGCCATGGCCTGAGTTATTCAGTATTGTTGACAGAGGAAACAATGCAATGAGAAATAGAAGTGGTGATAGTGAATCTCCTTGAAATATTCCTCTCTTGATATTAACTTCTCCAATTCTCTCATCATTGACCTGCAACTATGTCTTCCATTGTGCCACTGATCTTTGCACAAAATTCTGATGTTTCTACTGACTCTTGTTATTTCTAGGCACTTGATTATCCAGTTATGTGGCAGAGTCAAATGCCTTTTTGTAGTCAATCCATGCTACATTCAGATTGGTCTTCTTTCTCTTGCAGTTTTCCAAAATCATTTTGTCAATTAGGAGTTGATCTTTTGTTCCTCTGCTATTGAGGCAGTTTCTTTTCTGCTCAGGTGGAAAAAGATTGTTTTCAGCTAGATGCTGTTAGACTACATCAGCTCACCAGTTAACAATTTGAAAGTTGTTGGTAAGCTACAGGTAACTGTCCTGTAGTTGCTTGGTGCTGTCTCTTTTCCTGGATCTTTCATTATCAGCTAGGTTTTGCCAGATGTTAGCCACTCTTCAATTTCACCTCCTTGTTATTATGTTGTTAAATTGCTTGGTAATGAGTGGGAATAAACCAGCAAGATGTTTCAATCAAAAACCATGCAGTTCATCTTTACTTGGTCTGACCAATTCTTGATCTTCTTAGCTCTTTTCTCCACCATTTCTGTTGTTATTACTAGTTCTTACATTTCAACTTCTTTTTTATTCTTATCCACCTCTTTTAACCAAGCTGCATCCTTGTTGTATTTCTTTGGGTTATCCCATATCTGCACCCAGAACTGCCTGTTTCTTCCTTATCAGGTAATGACTGATTCACTGCAGTTTCTCCATTGATGGATTGATAGAAACATTTCTGATTGAATTGAAATTGGAGGTTCTGCCTATAATTTGCAATTCAAGCTTCACATCTGATCATCTTCTTGGCTATTGCTGTTATTTGCTGATTTATTATTTCTAGTGCTTCCATGATCTTCCTTGTTTTGAAGTAATATTTCTTTATTAAGTATTCTTTGGTCTTCTTGTTCTTCAGCTTCTTTTCTTTCATATGTTCTAGCTTGCTTGCATCTGATCTCCGCTTGCTAATCTTATTTTCCAATTTAATCTTCTATTTTTGTGGTGCACTGTTTATTTTTTTTTCTTCTCTGTTGATTTTGCATCCCAGGTATTCAGTTATAACTGCAGCTGTGCTGTACATTAGTTGGTTTGTTTTGTGCAGTGAGTTGGTGGTCATGCTTGATATTGCAGTATTTACATCTTTTAATATTTGTGCTAGCTGTTTCTTTGGAACAAGCTTCAATGAAGGCAGCCTTATTCTGATATTTCTGTGGTGTTCTAGATGCTCAGTTATTCTTGTTTCAGTTCTTTTATTTCTTTCATTACAGGGTTTTGTTCTTCCTATGGCACAGGAATAGGTGCCTGGTTTATAAATGAAAACAACTTTATATCTCCATTGGATTCTTCTACTACCAACTTTCCCTGGTTTGCCTCTACATTCTTTTGGCATGACTTTAATTTCTTTGCCCTGGATGAACCTTTGCAATTCTTTCAATTCTCCTGTGAATATTTCATATTATAAATCAATGTTAATTTGCTAGCCTCTGTTCTATTATTTCTGATTCTGGATGTTGTTCTTTCCAGAACTGGTGCAATCTTTTCAAATATCCTCTTCTTGTTGGGCTTGCTCTGTAATAACAGATCATTATTACTTTGTTTTCAATCACTGTATATTTGCAAGGGAAAACACCTTTTCTTCCAATAGTTCTGCAGCTGCTGGCCCTGGTTGCTCAGCCAACAGTCCTGAGTCCTACATGACCCATTTTCATTAGATATCCAGGGACTCCAACATTTAGTGTGGACCTTGTTAACCTGGGTGACATCCGAACCAGTATGGCTTTCTGAAATGGTGAAATCTCACCATTTTTTTTATGGGAGACACGCTCTTTGTCTGACTCCTCTGATGAGACCTATCCAGTATGGTTGAACTTCTGGCATAGCTCTCATTTTCCTCAGAGCACACAAGTCCCATAATCACATCAAAGTAGTGCCTCACTGGGGGATGATGATAATGATGATGGTGGTTCTTCTTCTTCTTCTTCTTCTTCCTCTTCTTCTTCTTCTTCTTCTTCTTCTTCTTCTTCTTCTTCTTCTTCTTCTTCTTCTTCTTCTTCTTCTTCTTCTT
>BLBF01000019.1:14329949-14371454 GCA_015471245.1 Laticauda colubrina | reverse complement strand
CTCCCTATCATGAGACGCCCATCTGATGCGGGATAGCAGATACCGCAGTTGTACTGCTCACGCAATATTATCAAGGCAGCTCTCAATCTTTCATCTTTTATTAGAACATATGCCAAGATAATTAGATGTTTTATCATACCTTTTTCTTTTCAGCAATTAGCCTAACATTATGCATAATGTAATTACATTTTGTGTCATAGCTATTAAACAAACTACTACAGAATTAATTTGTTATAACGAAGAATAAATATTAGGCTTAGGGTGAATTATGCTACGTGTTACTAATTGAACTTTACAGAGGGTTTTAAATAAGTTTTTATTATGCTACTGTATATTACTGTAATGTAATTTTGCTGCTCAGTTCTTTTATTATTCTGATTGAATACATTTGTATGTATGTATTGATATTTAAAATTTAAAAAAGCATTGCATTGTATCAAAACATCCCCCCCCCCGAAAGGCTCCATTGCAGCCTGCAACAGGCCGTGGGAGGCCCATGGAGAGCCAAACGGAGCCTCAGAGGTCTGTGTCCCCAGAGGCTCCATTTCGGCCTGCAATGGGTTGGGGAAGGCCTTTAGTTACCCAAACAGGGCTTTTGAGGGGCGGATCCAGCCCTCAAAAGCTCCATTTCAGCCAACAACATGCAGGACAAATGTAGCAGAGCTTCTGTGGTTGTTTGTAAGAGTCAAAAATTGCTACCGTGCTGCAAGATTTGTAGTTTCAGGCCTTGTTTGCAAATGCTAGGGGGCAGTTATTGCATAAGCTTGAACTAATGGAATTCTCATAACCCGGGGATTACATATACATAATGAAGAAAATAATTTTGCAAGATTCCTGAAGGTTTTTCCAGTTTCTTATAGTGCTTCAACAATGCAAGATGTACTCCAACTGTATGAAAGGTAAGGCTATTTCCCTATTTAGATAAACAGCAGAGGTATTGGTCCTAATGAAGTTATGATTATTGTTTCATTTTAAAATAAGCTTGTCATCCCATTCCCAGATCTCTCCTCCATATAGTATCTGCACTATCAAATTGTCTTGAAATATATTAAATGCATGTTACTTACTTTAAGAACCTTTAGGAACTTCAGAATAACATGGACTGAACATTGGGCAATTGGCCAAACTGGCAGTTAAGAGTGTTTTCCATACAAGGAATTTATGAAAAGTGATATTTTAGTATTCTGTTGTCATCAACCCTAATAAAAGAAGAAATCTTTTTGCCCTTATCTTTTGTGGCTCAAAGTCTAAGAATTATCAAAACAATTATAGATAATATTTTGTGATACGACTATGTGATATGATTATATCCAGTCAAATAAATGTTGCTACACTATTTTCTTGGGTCTATTATTTAAACATTTCAAAGATATAAATTATTTTTAGCATCAAGACATGATTAACTGATGATCTACCAAACTTGGATTTTGATGTTTGAAATCACACATAAGTGATTTCTCAGCTTCGTTGTTTTCTTCCAGATGTTTTATTATCCAACGAGGTAACATGATCATTATGGGTAAGAAAATGTCTTCAAGAAAACAACCAAACTCAGAGTGCCCTCTTATTTCAACTCTGAACTACAAATATTCTCCTCTATCATGATCACACACTACAATAAGCCAAAATGTTTTTATTCATATTTGGTTTAGCATGTTACATAAGCAAATCAGTTTGGTTTGAAAATTATGTAGATCAATGATACAAAACCATCTAATTGTGTTGTACTCATTAAACCATGGCTAAGTAAGCATGACATTTTATAATATATATATATATATCAAGACCATTTTTTAAAATAAGCGAAAGATATCATTTATGTAAATATAATAGCAATTTTCTTGAGCTAGGAAATGAGAGAATTTTTCAGTAATCATGACCCAATCAAATTTTGGTTTGTCAATTAAGTGAAGCAAATGTTTTGTATTGGTTTATGTGAATTATAATTACATGTGTAATCACTATTACTTTAAATTACTAGTTTTATACACTTCATGAAGGGTTCTAGTATTTTTCCAATAACAGAATTAGTAAAGATAGCTAAGCTATAGAAAGATAAGTTGTCTGTGATTAGTAAAATTATTTCTGCAGTATACACACAAAAGAGAACTGGAAAAAAGGTTCAATATGCTCCCTTATGTCATGACACAACAGTTAGGTTCTGAGAATATAAATTGCCTCTTGCCTTTTGGAATAACCACAATGGAAATAATCTTAAGCCCCTGTCACAGTGAACCAACGGATACAAAGAGGATGTAAAATGGACAAAAAACCTTGCCATCCGTTGGAAAAAGCGATGTACTCACTGCCTCCGTTTGGCTTCCTCTCTATCCGTCCAGCATCCGTTTATTGACGTTTCATCCGCTCCAAAAGTTTTGGGCTGCCCAAAACTTTTGCGCGGAAAATGTATCCAGTTCGTCCATTCTGCATCCGCTACGCATCCGCTATGCATCCGCTACGCATTCGTTACGCATCCGCTTTATCCGCCAGGCATCCGCTCCGCATCCGCGCAACTCGCATCTGCTCGGACGCAGGGAGGAAGAGGAACGGACGCAGAACGGATGCAGAACGGATGCAGAACGAATGCCAAGCGGAAACAAAGCGTTTAAAACAGAAAAAACATTTACAGAGGGGACCTATCTTGGATATTAAGGATGTCTGCAGGATGCCTAGAGGATGCCTAGAGGATGCAAAGGGACACCTACACTGCCTATAAAAAGGGGGAGCAACTCGCCTGCATCTCACTTTCAGAACAGCAGCCAAGCTGTGCAGACCTCTGCAGCCTTCATCTGGCTCTTCCTCTTCCACAGCATCCAGTCATGTCCACCGTGGATTGTGACAAAGTCCTTTTGGCAGCCACCATCCTTCTGCAACAGTGCGAAACCATCTACAGGCTCTGTGAACTCTACTACGGGAAGAAAAGGAGGCACCCAAAAAAAGTCTGGGTCCAAAGATGGTTCGCCAGAAGAACAGAGGATGGACTGTACAACAAGCTGATGGTGGAGCTCAGGAGCGAAGACACTCGGGCGTTCCAGAACTTCATGAGGAGGCCTCCAATCATGTTTGACGAACTTGTGCAGCGGCTGACACCCAGGTTGACCAAGACAAACACCAACTTCCCGCCCAGCCTGGAACCTGGACTCAAGGTGGCACTCACTCTGCGCCACCTGGCCTCAGGTACCACCTACAGGAGCATGCAGTATGGCTGGAGGGTGCCACCCAGCACCATCAGCTTTGTTGTCAGAGAAGTGGTGCAGGCCATCATCGAAGAATGCAAGGAGGAGCTCCTCCAGTGCCCCTCCACTGAAGAAGGATGGAAGAAAGTTGCAGAGCAGTGGTATCAGAAGTGGAACTTCCCCCACACCGTTGGAGCCATAGATGGGAAGCACGTGGCCTGCAAAGCGCCAGCCAAGTTGGGGTCCACTTATCACAACTACAAGGGCTTCTTCAGCATCATCCTCTTCGCCATGGCTGATGCTGACTACAAGTTCATCTACATCGATGCTTCAGGCAGCGGGTCAGCTTCAGATACAACGCCAGTCACTTCAAGGATGGGCTAGAACGCAACCTCATCATGGGTTTTCCAGATCCAGACCCCCTACGCAATGACACACAAGATGTGCCCTACTTCATTGTGGGGGATGACGCCTTCTCCCTCAGAACCTACCTCATGAAGCCCTACACTTCCAGACTCCTCACCCATGAAGAGAGGATCTTCAACTACAGGCTGTCCAGGGCAAGGTGGGTGGTGGAGAACGCCTTTGGCATCCTGGCCAACAGGTTCCAGGTACTTCTCACCACCATGCAGCATCGCCCACAGACCAAGAGGAGGATCCTGGAATCTTGCTGTAACCTGCACAAACTCATGCGCACCCGCTACCCAGTCTTGCAGAACAGGCTTGTGGACCGTAAACAAGGCAATGGGGACATGGAGCCTGGGGAATGGAGGCAAGGGCAAAACCTGATCGACACTTGAGAATGTGCAAGGCCCCAACAGAGCCTCACGTGAGGCGAAGAAGCAGCGCAACCTCCTGAAACACTGGAGCAACTCCCCAGCTGGAGCAGTGGAGTGGCAAGGATGGTAAATGCTTAATGGATGCTTCCTTCAGACTGTCTCATCACACGGATGAGATTGGGCCATGTATGTTTGGTTGGCCTACAATGAACAGGGCGTTTAATAAAGAGTTGTGTTTATGTTGACATCTGTTGATGATTGATTATATCGTTATTGATAATAAAGGGCCATAGGTGTGGCACCTGGGAGGATGGACCATACAGTCCCACTATGCTTGCACTGGAGGTTTATCTATCCCACAGCTATTACCCATCCCACAGGTATCCCTGCCCATCCCACAACTATCCTTACCCATTCCACAAGCATGCAAAGGCTTAACCATTTTTTCAAAGTTGTCACTAACACTTTATTAAGTAAAGAAAATGAACCAAGTGTGTGAAATAAAGATAACCTTTATTAATAACTGTCTTAAGTAAACTGTATGACTTTATTAAAAAAGCAAAATGAACCAAGTAAAGTGTCTTTAAGCAAAGATAAAGTGAACAGGTAACAACTGAGTCTCTGGCACTATTCTCAGTCACTCTGAGGAATGTCCATGGTCTCAGCTGTCAAGTGGCCAGGGACTGTGGAGGTGGCTGTGGTTTGAGTGCTGGTCTGAGGTGCCATTGGGGTGTTTGGCCCCGAGAGTACAACAGGGGATGGTGTGTTCAGGAAGCTCTCAGAGAGCTGACTCAGCCCGGTGAGGTTGAGAGGCCCTTTATCAAGGACCTGGGATGTTAGGCCCAAGACTGATGACAGATTGTCCGTTGACAGGCTTGGCTGTGGGGTGGAGGAAGGAGGAGTGTAGTGGGGCTGTCTGGGCGAGGTGAGGCGTCTGTGGCATGCGATGAACCTGGGCCTGGACTGGGAAGGGCTGCCTCTGCTGTGGGAAGTCCTGGTACTTGTAGCCTTGGTAGGTGAGGGGTTGTTGAAAGCCGTGGAAGGGCTGTGACATCGCCTGGGGTGGAGGAGCAGACCTGGACTGGGTCGGAGCAGGTTCAACTGGGCCTGGAGGGTTGTGCAAAAATGCTGTGATCTTCTGCTTCATCATCTGGTACTGGTCCTCGGACAGGTCCATGAGGGTCTGGCTCACGTATGTGATGAAGGGCTTGCGGTTCGAGGATGGTATTTCGCTGTGGACCAGCTGAGAGAGAAGATCTGTGCTGGTTTTGATTGTGTCCCTGATCTCCAGCAGGACAGTGAGGCTCTGGCCCTCCAGTCTGCCTCTGCCTCTCTGCCTGCTTTCTGTGGAGGTGGAGCTGGGGGTGGGGGTGGGTTGGTCTCTGGTGGCTGCAGCTTCTTCCTCCATTTGTGACAGGGGATCCTCCACGTCCTCCGGCATGGGGGGTACAGCTGTCGGGGGGGTCTCTGCCATGGGGCCCTCCGAAGACACCTGCCTGGACAGGGCAGCTGGCTCCTGGCTGGAAGAGGACTGGCTGTCTGTGGGCTGTCTGAGGGAGAGGGTTGTCAGAGGGGCTGCTCCTCGGTGGCGGACCTCACCCTCCAGGAAGCTGCACTTGGCCATGACGTACATCTCCTGGTCAGTGAGCTTGACAGAGGCCTGCCCAGGTTTATTCAGGTGTAGCTTGCCATACCAGATGTGCATGTGCTTCCACCATCCCAGGAGTACATCTGCAGTGTAGCTCAGGCTCTCTGCCTTGTCTCTCCAAGCTGCCTGTTTTTTCTTGGTGTCGCGATAGAGTCTGTGGCCCTTTCTCCACAGGTACTCGTTCTCCCTCAGCCATTCCAGCACCTCCTCCTCACGCTCCTCGGAAAGGGTGTACTGTTTCCTCTCTCCCTTCTCCTTCCCTTGCATCTTCCTCCCTCTGGCAGGGGCTTGAGCAGCAGGGCTTTGACGGCCTTGGGGCTGGTCCACCACAGCAGCAGCACCACCAGCAGCAGGAGAAGCACCAGCAGCACCAGCAGGAGAAGTACCAGCAGCACCAGCAGGAGAAGCACCAGCAGCACTAGCAGGAGCAGCACCAGCAGCAGCAACATCAGCAGCACTAGCAGCAGAAGCACCAGCAACTTCAAAGTCAGTGCCAGGGGGTGGGATGGTGGTTCTGTCCTTCTTGCCAGGGCTGGCAGGAGTCGGCACAGGCTTTCTCTTCTTCCCTGACTGTCGAACCATGGTGTTCTTTCAAGATGTCTCTGGCAGCAGGTCTTTCCTCTAAATGCTGACTGCTTGCAAGCTGCATCCTTTTATATCCGCGGAGCTGACGCAATTCATCCTCCCTGCATACGCAGTGAATGCTATGCATCCGGTATGCATCCTGTAGGCATCCATGATGCATCCGTGTCATCCGCTACACATCTGCTCCTTCCGCTATGCTTCCGCTTCACAATTCTCCCCCGGAAGCCCTTAGATGTGTCATCCGCTTCCATCCACTTGGCTTCCTACGAACATCCGTTTAACATCCTCGCTACATACTACCCCCGTCCATTCCTTTCCGTTGTTTTCCATTCTGTTTATACAAATTTGGGGCATTTTTTGGAGCGGATAACAATGGATGGAGCCACCGCCGAAATGTTGCTCGTTCGCTGCGTCCTTTTTGCATACGTTTTGCATCCGTCGGCCAGTGGGACCTAGCCTTTAGGCAGAGGGTTGGACTAGATCAATGGTCGCTAACCAGTGGACTGAGGACCACTGGTGGTCCACAAGAAAATTTTGGTGGTCTGTAGAGAAATGTCACCCCCAAAGCACTCCCCAAAGCAATTAATCCAGGCTACGCAGGAACACAAGGCTACGCCGCCCACATGGCCCATGGGAACACAAGGCTTGCGTTGCTTGCATTGTGAACAATAAGAGGTAGTGAGGGGAGGGGGAAAGGGGGGAGGGGGGACTTGCCCTACTCACCCCATGTGCCTCACCTGACCATCAAGCTGCTTCTTTCCACTTCTTTCTTCTGCTTTTGGCTGCACACAAGGAAAGGAGCAAAAGTCTTTCTTTCTCTCCCCCAAACTCTGCCAGAAATGAGTCTTTGGGAGCCTGCGAGGCATCCTGCTTCAAGAGGCTGTGCTGCCATGACAAATCTCACAGAGACTCATTTCTGGCAGAGTTTGAGGAGAGAAAGAAAGACTTCTGCTGCTTTCCTTGAATGAAGCCAAAAGTCTCTCTCCCTTTTCTCTCTCCCTCTGAGAATGGAGCTGGAGATTATATCCTGCGATCCCAAATAAAGAATGATTGATCGGTAGGAAAACAAGATGGGGAATTTTCCTAAAGACTTTTTAAAGGATTTTCCCAGGATCTCTGGTTCGCGGGATTTAAAATTATGAGTTTGGCGGTCGCTGTGGTCCAAAAGGTTGGCGATTCCTGGACTAGACAACCTATAAGGTCCCTTCAAACTCAATTAATCTGTTAAATCTATTTCTGTTAAACAGTGTTTAAGGGGCTTTTTAAATGCTTTCAGTATTATTGCTGTAACTCAAGTAACTTTGTCAATATAATGTGTAAGCTTCCATATTGGCATATGTTGTAAAAGATCCATGGGGAAATGATTTCATTCATATCATTTCCTTTTTTGTAATTACTTATGCACATGAATGCAAATAATATATTAAAATCTTTAAAAATTTTGATTCATTCCAAATAGTCTTTTTCTTCAAAACTGTAAATCACAACTACTAACAAAAAAGATATGAAAAAGAAATAACAATGCTATTTATACACTGTTGAATTGTATGAACTGTACATTTTTCCTCATGTTCAATAAATAATTGAACACAGACATTTCAACATATATTAGTGTTTAAACAAGAGTTGTGTCTGTGAAACAAGAAAGTAGCAAGACAACTTATCAAATTTATCACCTTTTTACCTAATTTTTGCATGCAAAATTTAGGAAGTATATCTGGAACAAGGCACAATATACTATATCCAGGACTATTGTGTCACTCATCAGTGACTATGCTGTTTTCAAGGAATATTATTAAGTATTAAAAATTTGTTCATTATCTTTTAAAATGGAAATAAGGGTCAGGATGCTCCATATTTATTATTTTATTTTATTATTAAAATTTTAGGCTCTTTATTTATTATTAAAGTTTCATGCATTCCATATACTGCACAAGGTGACTCGTATCAATCTTTCCCAAATCAGTATTAACAAACTTTAGAAATTCTCAAGCAGAAATCAAAAATATTCATTTTTGTTGTGACTGCTAGGAACTGTGAAGGAAGATGAACAAATGTTAAATTTAATCTTGTATTCAGATTTATTTAAAATTAGAGTTTAGAATTTAGAGAAACATATCTTCATCTTTTTCTCTCTTATTAATGGAATGCAATTAATAGCAATAAGAATGAACAGAGTAAAGAGTACTTTTAAAAAGAGAAATGTTTATAAAGTTGTCTGTTTTTCACCCTATCTTAATTCTTTTAATGACAATTTCATGGCTTGTTTTGGTTTTCACATTAACTGCAAAACTAAATTGCTGATGAAAACTTGAATTAACTAAGTAACTGCTTCAAAGAGGATATTTCAGCAACTTTTCTATTTTTAATCCCACATTACTAGCTTTCTTTTATAAACATTCTTTTCTGTACTCAGATAAAAATTTGGTCATTCTAAATATACTCAGCCACATTGCAAAGTGGAAATGAGTACGTACATGTATAAAAAATAGATTTATGTGCCATTTTACAGATACTGATTAATAAGGTATTGCACAAAATGAGACAATTAACACCAAAAGGTGCAATATTTTGAATTAGGATAGATGATATGTTTCTAGGTCACAGAAAGCTGGAGAATGCGACATGGAGGTCAATGCTTTATCAATTATCAAGTGAGAATGAACATTTTTCCTTTTTGTCCCAATCTGAGAGGTATTTGAATATTTTTCTTTCTCTTCGAAACTTATTTTCCACTCAAATGTAGTTCTTGCTCACTTCATTACTTGTCTATACAGTTTTTTTTTTCTCAAAAGTTTATTGATTACATATTAAGATATTGGACACAGTGATACCATTCTGGCATTGTCGTTGCCATACACACTAAAATATAAAACAAATAACATTATTCTACTCATGCATTGTTAATTTTATACTATTATTCTATCCAGTATGTACATTATATTTACAGCATAAAACCTCATACATTGCTAATTTTATACAGTCATTTTATCCACTGTACTCCATTGTATTTACCCAGATAACATCAGATTTCAGTTTTACAAATCCTCATTATTTCCTGTTCTGGCTCCTTCTACTCAATTCCAACCATTGATAAAATTTATTCCATACATCATGATATTCTGTCTCTCTTTTATTTTTAAGTTCTAACATCAGTCTTTCCATTTCTCCACAAACTAGTATTTTCTTTATTGTCTCTCCTTCTAAGGGGATGTCTCTATTTTTCCAATTTTGGACATATACCATTCTCGCTGCTGTTATGATGTGTAGAATTAGATATACCAACTCTCTGCTGTATCTCTTTTTTATGATTCCTAATAAAAATAATTCTGGTTTGAATTCTAAGTTCTGTCCAAGCATTTCTTCCAACCACTTCCATATCTGTCACCAAAATTCTTTAGCTTTCTTACATGACCACCACATGTAATAATACATGCCTGGTAGTTGGTTACATTTCCAACATTTAGGTGATAAGATCCTAAACTTTTTTGCCAGCCTTGCTGGAGGGAGGTGCCACCTATAAAACATTTTACATAGGTACTCTTTATACAACGTGGCCAATGTTAATTTCCTATTTCTTTCCCATAGATTTTGCCATTTATCCAATTCAATATTTTAACCAATTTTTTTGGCCCAAGCTACCATCATTTCTTTCACCTGTTCTTCTTCCATTTTATAATCTAACAGATATTTATAAGTTATCTTTATTGAATTTTCATCTGTTCTCAATAAAATTTTCTCTAATGTTGTTAATTCTCTCTTAATACCCCACTCTTTCACATCTTTCACATAGCATGATTGAATTTGTAGGTATGTCCACCACTCCACCTCTACCCCTTGTTCTTTTAGTTCTCATCTAGTTTTCAATTCCCCCTTTTCATTTAATATATCTTTATATGTGAAAATTTTTCCCAGATTAATTAAATTTGGATGTACTCGCACTTCTAATGTGGAGAGCCATACCAGTGTTTTCATATTGTTTGTCCATACCCACAACAGCGACTGTCTTATATATTGCCTTTTGAAGTACTAGTGTGCCATGAATCTTCCATATCATAAGAATGCATGCCACTCTAGCTTCATATCATGGTCTTCCATCGTTAACAGCCTCTTATTCCTTAAGCTTATCCACTCTTTCACTCAGGTAAGTGCGGCAGCTTAATAATATAATTCCCAACCTGGCAGACCATATCCTCCTCTTTCTTTGGATTTTTGCAGTAATTTCAGTTTGATTCTTGGTTTCTTCCCTTGCCATATAAATTTCAATGTTATTTTATTCAAATTTCCAGTTATACATTATACAGTTCTTTTGACACTAGCTCAGAACTGCTTTCCCATTGCTTTCTTCTGATATTTTTTTCAACTTCTCAGACTTGCCTAGAACCACTTGCTAAGACTTTTGAAATATACTAAACCTAATCTAGAACTTATAGTACTGTTTTTCCTATGTTTTCTACTTCAAATTGGCCATTTTCAACAAATGCAATCAGAGGCAACACATAAAAAGGAATGCTACTTATCTAATGTCAGAAAATCTAAATGATGCATACAATTATGAATGTAAACATCCTTTTCTATACCAAATTGGATAACTTCCATGGCCAATTTGTCATGGCCAACCTACCGCTGCTAACTTGCCATAGGACAACTCACTATGGCCAAGTCACCACGGGACAATTCACCATGGAACAATTCAACAATTTTAATTATTTAACTTTTTGTTATTCACATTTCATTTTATCCTCCTTTTGCATCCTTTTAAACATTATTCTATTCCACCATTTATTCGATATTAGCATAATTTTTGTGTCCATGGCAGAGAGTTGGCCATGGAGATATATCCTGCAGTGACTTGGCTGCAGCAAATTGGCCATTGGAAGGTCAAGATGGCTGTGGCAAATTGTTCTAAAATCTTTCTATATGATTGCATGTTTTATATGCATACAAAGGAGTGGGGTTTGAATTCAGTTGTCAAAAAAGGGAATTTTCTAATACACTATTTTTTTCAACATATAGAGCTACAAATTGGCGACTATGTGGAACTCGGGGCCCACAAAAATGCTCTGAGATGGAACCCAAATTCCATCAGTTAAAGAACATTCCTTACATTTTAGGAAGCAGATCTGCAAACACAACTCTGGAAGTAATGGAAATAAGAAAAACAGGATTTGCAAAATACTAGACTTCCAGGACTAGTTGACAAAATGCTGATAAGGCATTTTTCTGTAACTCTGCTGCCATACAATCATAGTTAGCACACTGAGGTTTGCTATGCTTACAACTGCCTGTATCTGCTGGCTGCTCCATTCTCATTATGTTGTCTTAGGCAATTGCCTTTGCTTCTTTATGAGTATGTAATAGACCTGCAGTAAGATACAATCAAGTTTAAATGCTTGGCTGGGGCCTCTGGGTCTTCAGACTCCTAGGTGGCTACCACTGCAACTATGATGTTTGCAAATAAAGCGTGGGATACATTTTTTTGGGAGTTGCCACTTTGTTCAAAATGTTGGATGATTATCCAAATTGTAAATTGGATAATCAAAAGCAGGAAAGAAACTTACAGCAAACATGGAATATAAAAAATGCTGATCACAGTACCCAGTCCAAGACTTTCTTTAGACACACAAAATGCAGACATATATTCAGGAAAGAATGTGTATGTTTTTCTATATTTACATCAATGTCCCATATTACAAAGCAAAACTGAAGTTCTAATTTCATTAGCAGAGATTCTCCAGCAGAGCATCAGTAGAATAAGAAACCAAGATTACTTATGTAAATCTCTTGACCAAAACAAAATTATTTTTTTCAGAAAGAGAAAAATATATAATAAAAAGTGCTTAATAAAGTTTCTTGCTTAATGTCAGTTTGCAGAATATGGAATGACCTGAATCCCTTGTCTGTTTGGCCTCAACTGGCTACAATTAGAAGCAGGGATCATATTAACAAGTTTCAAGAAAAATTTTCAAGCCACAACAGATGATGCAGATCAGTTTCATAATTGGAAACACATCCAGAAACCACTTCCTTTAATTCGCTGTCATCTAAAACTATTGTTTAGATGATGAAGCTAAAAAGACTGGAATTGACAATTATAAATCATGTAAAGCCCCTGCCACACTGCACCAACGGATAGAAAGAGGATGTAAAACGGAGAAAAACACTTGCCATCCGTTGGTTAACGCGATGCATCCGTTCTGTACTCACTGCCTCCGTTTTGCTTCCTCTCTATCCATCCAGCATCCGCCTATTGACGTTTCATCCACTCAGAGGGTTTTGAGCTACTCAAAACTTTTCAGCGGAAACTGTATCCAATGCGTCCATTCTGCATCTGCTAGGCATACGGGGGACATCCATTCTGCATCCGCTATATCCGCTAGGCATCTGTTGCGCAACCGCACAACTCGCATCCACTCGGACACAGGGAGGAAGCGGAACGGACACGGAACGGACCCGCAGCATTAGTAGCACGGACGGAGAAAGGATGAAAGCGGATGCAGCACGCAAAGAAAGCATATAAAACGGAAAAAACGTTCGCAGAGGGAACCTATATCGGATATTAAGGATGTCTAGAGGATGCCTAGAGGATGCAAAGGGACACATAGGGGAAAACCTATATTGCCTATAAAAAGGGGGAGCAACTCACCTGCATCTCACTTTCAGACCAGCAGCCCTGCTGTGCAGACCTCTTCAACCTTCATCTACCTCTTCCTCTTCCACAGCATCCAGTCATCTCCACCATGGATCATAACAAACTCATTTTGGTAGCCACCATCCTTCTGCAACAGTGCGAAGCCATCTAAAGGCTCTGTGAACTCTACTACAGGAATAAAAAGAGGCGGCCAAGAAGCGTCTGGGTCTGAAGATGGATCGGGAGAAGAGCAGAGTACGGATTGTACAACAAGCTGATGGTGGAGCTCAGGAACGAAGACACTCGTGCATTCCAGAACTTCATGAGGATGCCTCCAGCCATGTTTGACGAAGTTGTGCAGCGCCTGACACCCAGGTTGACCAAGCAGAGCACCAACTTCCGGCCCAGCCTGGACCCTGGGCTCAAGGTGGCATTGACACTGCGCAACCTGGTCTCAGGGACCACCTACAGGAGCATGCAGTACGGCTGGAGGGTGACCAGGCCATCATCGAAGAATACCTGGAGGAGCTCCTCCAGTGCCCCTCCACTGAAGAAGGATGGAAGAAAGTTGCAGAGCAGTGGTATCAGAAGTGGAACTTCCCCCACACCGTTGGAGCCATAGATGGGAAGCACGTGGCCCGCAAAGCGCCAGCCAAGTCGGGGTCCACTTATTTCAACTACAAGGGCTTCTTCAGCATCGTCCTCTTCGCCATGGTCGATGCTGACTACAAGTTCATGTACATCGATGCTTCCGGCAACGGCTCATGTTCAGATGCCCAGGTATAAAATGCCAGTGATCTCAAGGAATGGCTGGAATGCAACCTCATCATGGGCTTCCCAGATTCAGACCCCCTGCCCAACGACACACAAGATGTGCCCTACTTCATCGTGGGGGATGATGCCTTCTCCCTCAGAACCTACCTCAGGAAGCCCTACACTTCCAGACTCCTCACCCGTGAAGAGAGGATCTTCAACTACAGGCTGTCCAGGGCAAGGCGGGTGGTGGAGAACGCCTTTGGCATCCTGGCCAACAGGTTCCAGGTACTTCTCACCACCATGCAGCATCACCCACAGACCAAGAGGAGGATCGTGGAAGCTTGCTGCATCCTGCAGAATCTCATGCGCACCCGCTACCTAGTCTTGCAGAACAGGCTCGTGGACCTCCAGCAAGGCTATGGGGACATGGAGCCTGGGGAATGGAGGCAAGGGCAAAACCTGATAGACACTGAGGATGTGCAAGGCCCCAACAGAGCCTCACGTGAAGGGAAAAAGCAGCGCAACCTCCTGAAACACTGGTGCAACTCCCCAGCTGGAGCAGTGGAGTGGCAAGACAGGATGATAGATGATTAATGGATGCTTCCTTCAGCCTGTCTCATCACACTGATGAGATTGTGCCATGTATGTTGGGTGGGCCTACAATGAACAGGGCATTTAATAAAGAGTTGTGTTTATGTTCAAATGTGTGGATCAATGCTTACATTAGTATTGATAATGAAGGGCCATAGGTGTGGCAGCTGGGAGGGTGGACCATATAGTCCCACTATGCTTGCACTGGAGGTTTATCTATCCCACAGTTATTACCCATCCCAAAGGTATCCCTGCCCATCCCACAGGTATCCCTGCCCATCCCACAGGTATCCCTGCCCATCCCAAAGGTATCCCTGCCCTTCCCACAGGTATCCCTGCCCATCCCACAGGTATCCCTGCCCATCCCACAGGTATCCCTGCCCATCCCACTGCTATCCTTACCCATCCCACAAGCATGCAAAGGCTTAAACCATTTCTAAAAGTTTCCACCAAGACTTCATTTACAAAAATACATGAAGCAAGTGTGTGAAGCAAAGATAAACTTTATTAATCACAAGCTGTAAAAGAAAAATGACCCAAGTCAAGTGTCCAAATAAAGAGTACAGGTAGCCACCCAGTCTCTGGCACTCCTCTTGGTCACTCGGAGGTGTGCCCAGTCTCAGGGGTGAAGGGTCCAGGTGCTGTGGAGGTGGCTGCTGCTGGAGTGCTGGTCTGAAGCGCCACTGGGGTGCCTGGCCCCGAGAGGACAACAGGTGATGGTGTGTTGAGGAAGCTCTCGGACAGCTGACTAAGCCCTGTGATGTTGAGAGCTCCTTCCTCCATGCCATGTGGTGTCAGCCCCAGTACTGAGGACAGATGTACTGAGGCCGGGCTTGGCTGTGGGGTGGAGGAAGGAGCAGTGTAGTGGGGCTGTCTGGTCTGCAGCTGGGTGAGGACTGGCGTTGGTGGCATCTGTGGCGTGGGTGGTATCACTGTCTTTGGTGGCATCATTGGCGTGGGTGGCATTGGTGGCATTGGTGGAACCGGGGGCAACGGTGTCATCCGATGACTCTGTGGTTGGACTGGGAAGGGCTGCTGCCTGTGCTGCTGGACTTCCTGGTAGCTGTAGCCCTGGTAGGTGAGGGCCTGTGGAAAGCCTTGGAATGGGAGGGACATCACCTGGGGTGGAGGAGCAGACCTGGACTGGGTGGGAGCAGGTGCCTCTGGGTCTGGAGGGTTGTGAAGCAGCTCGGTGATCCTGTCCTTCACCACCTGGTACTGGGGTTCCGCCATGTCCATGAGGGTCTGGTTCACATAGGTGAGGAAGGGCTTGCGGTTGGAGGATGAGGAGTCAGTGTGGACCAGCTGAGAGAGGAGATCTATGCTGCTCCGGATGGTGTCCCTGATCTCCAGCAGGACAGTGTGGCTCTGCCCCTCCTGTCTGGCTCTCTGCTTTTCTGTGGTGGTGGAGATGGGGATGGACGTGGGTAGGGCTGTGGTGGAAGTGCCGTCTCCTTTCTCCCACTGCACCAGGGAGACCTCCACGCACTGCACCATGGTTAAAACACCTGTCTGTGGGTTCTCTGCCGTGGCACACTCCACAGAAATCTGCCTGGAGACAGGAACTGACTCTTGGCCGGAAGAGGACTGGCTCTCAGCAGGCTGCCAGAGAGAGAGGGTCATGAGAGGGGCTGCTGCTGCTGCTGCTGCTGCTCCTCGGTGGCGGACCTCACCCTCCAGGAAGCTGCACCTGGCCATGACATAGGTCTCTCTGTCCGTCAGCTTAACCGTGGCCTGGCCAGATTTCTTGAGGTGCAGCTTCCCGTACCAGGGGTGCATATGTTTCCACCAGCCGAGGAGCACCTCCGATGTGTAGCCCAGACTCTCCGCCTTCTCTCTCCAAGTAGCCTGCTTCCTTTTGGTGTCCCTGTACAGCCCTTGTCCCTTCCTCCACAGATAGTCATTCTCTCTCAGCCACTCCAGCACCTCATCCTCGTGTTCCTCCTCAATGGAGTATTGCCTCCTCTCCCTTTCCCACATATGCCTCTTCCTTCCTTTGCCAGGACCAGATGGGCCCTCATCAGAGGGGCTTC
Source organism: Laticauda colubrina (assembly GCA_015471245.1). Classification (NCBI taxonomy): domain Eukaryota; kingdom Metazoa; phylum Chordata; class Lepidosauria; order Squamata; family Elapidae; genus Laticauda; species Laticauda colubrina. The sequence continues at coordinate 14,355,255 of BLBF01000019.1, read as the reverse complement.
CAGTTTGTAGGGGCTGCTCCTCCACACCACCACCACCAGCAGCAGGATCATCATTATCAGCAGCAGCAGCAGCAGCAGCAGGATCATCATCATCATCATCATCATCATCATCAACAGCAACAGCAGCAGCGGCATGAGCAGGACCAGGAGCACGAGCAGGACCAGGAGCACGAGCAGGATGAGCAAGACCAGGAGCACGAGCAGTACAAGCAGGACGAGCAAGTCCAGGAGCACGAGCAGGACCAGCAGGACCAGCAGGACAAGGAGCAGCTTCAGCAGAGTAAGCACCAGCAGAAGCACCACTGCCAGGAGCAGCCTCAGCAGAGTAAGCACCAGCAGAAGCACCACCGCCAGAAGCAGCATCAGCAGAGTAAGCACGAACAGAAGCACTACCGCCAGAAGCAGCAGCATCAGCTCCTCCAGAAGCAGAAGCAGCAAAAGCACCAGCCTCAGAAGAGCGAGCCCGTGCTACAGAAGCCCCAGCAGAAGCAGAGTGAGGGCCAGGGGGCTGGAGGGTGGCCCTGTCCCTCTTGCCAGGGCTGGCCGCAGATGGCTGAGGCTTCCTCTTTTTCCCCATGGTTGTGGGGTTGCTGGGTGGCAGGGAGGCTGGCAGGGAGGCTGGCAGGCAGGCAGGCACCAAGGCTGGCAGGCAGCAAGGCTGGCAGGGAGGCAGGCAGCAAGGCTGGCAGGATGGCAGGCAGCAAGGCAGGCAGCAAGGATGGCAGGCAGCAAGGATGGCAGGGAGGCAGGCACCAAGGCTGGCAGGGAAGCAGGCACCAAGGCAGGCAGCAAGGCTGGCAGGGAGGCAGGCACCAAGGCTGGCAGGATGGCAGATAGCAAGGATGGCAGGATGGCAGGCAGCAAGGCAGGCAGACAAGGCACTCAATGCGTCTGGCAGCAGGTCTTTCCTCTGAATGGTGACCTGCTTCCGAGCTGCTTCCCTTTATATCAGCAGGGCTAACGCAATAAATCCCCCCCGCATGCGCAATTAACGCAAGCCACCTGCTAGGCTTCCGCTGTGCTACGCTAGGCTTCCGCTCTGCATTCGCTTCATCCGCTGAGCATCCGCTTCATCCACTTGGCGTCCGCTCTGCATCCTCTGTATCCGTTCCATGTCCGCTTTGCTGAGGTCCCCCGGATGCCTAGCGGATGTGCCATCCACTCCCATCCGCTTCCATCCGCTAGGCTTCCACTCTGCATCCGTTTTCCATCCGCCCTGCGTCCTCCCCCCATCCGTTCCTTTCCATGTTATCCGCTCTGGTTATGCAAATTTTCGCCCCTTTTGAGAGCGGATAACAATGGATGGAACATTTTTCTCGTCCAATGTGTCCTTTTTACAAACATTTTGCATCCGTTGGGCAGTGTGACAGGGCCTTAAGCGAGGAAAAAGTTCAAAGAAATTTTGTATCAAGGGTAAAAAGTTCATAGACAAAAAACTAGATGCAAGTTCATGCTGGTTCATGTCAACATTCATTAAATTAGGGTCTATGTTCAAGAGAGATTTTGATTTTATTTTCTTGCAAATAAGACACTGCTTCTAGGTACTGACTACTAAGTGAGACTAACACTCTATAAAGCCTTAGTAAGACCACACCTAAAATACTGCATCCAATTTTGGTCACCACTCTATAAAAGAGATGTTGATACTCAGTCTAGAAAGAGTGCAGAGAACAGCAACAGGATAATTAGGGGACTGGAGACTAAAACATATGAAGAACGTTTACAGGAACTGGGTTTGGCTAGTCTAATGAAGAGAAGGACCAGGGGAGACATGATAGCAGTGTTCCAATATTTGAGGGGCTGCTACAGAGAGGACAGGTTGTCAAGCTATTTTCCAAAGCACTTGAAGGCAAGACAAGGAAAAATGGATGGAAATTGAACAAGGAGAGATTTAACCTGGAAATCAGGAGAAAATTCTGACTGTGAGAGCAAATAAACCAATGGCCTACTTTGCCTTCGGAATTTGTGGAAGCTTCATCATTGGAAGCTTTCAAGAAGAGATTAGACTGCTATCTGTCAGAAATGGTGTAAGGGGTCTCCTGCTTGTGCAGGGAATTGAACTCAAGGGTGGGATTCTATCAGTTCATACCAGTTCTATAGAACTGACTGTTAATGTTCCCAGAATTCTTAGAACCAGTAAAACAGAACCCTGGCTGGCCCCACCCCTCTCTGCTGCTCCTACGCTCCAAAAACTGGAGTTTTTTACTGCACATACGCAACATTTTTTTTGCATGCCTGACAAACCTTGCCACATTCTCTCTCGCCTACCACTCCCTTCATGACCCAGTTATTATTGCGCATGCACAACAGTGCGTGCATGTGCAACAATCGGGAATGGCATTCTCCCCTGCTGCCAGTCCCACTCTGCAGTTCCCAGCCCAGTCAGCCATTATTGCCTGCCCTGCTCCTACTTATAGTGCATGTGCACTACCTACAAACATTTTCCCACCCGGTGCCATCACTCACACCAGTAGCAGCAGCAGCAGCCGCCGAGCCAGCCATTGCTGCCTGCCTTCTGATGCCCTGCTGGGTGAGTGAGCCCCGGTTGCCACCTCAGCTAGCCGCCCTTGCACAGTTGGTCTGCTTCCCAGGCCCTGCCTTGCTCAGCACAGCCTGCCTTCTAGGTCTGCCTGCCTACCTACCTTGCCTAGACTGCCTCCTGCGGCAGCTGATGTTAAAGAAAACACAAGCTCTGGCCATCGCTACTGCCGCCACTTGCCGCCCTCGCCCACCCAGCCTGCCTCCCAGGCGCTGCCTTGCCTGGACCACCTGTCTGCCTTGTCTGGACTGCCTGCTTCACCCGGACTGCCTCCCCCGCCCTCCGAAGATGCAGATCGGTAAGTGCAACCTCCTCCAACCCGGTCATCTATCTGCTCCCACCAGCCCTGCTCGAGTGCAAACTCCCGGGTCGCCAACCACCCTCGCCGACGTTCCCTGCCTTGCCCAGCACCATCTTTCCTCGCCTGCAGACCTCCATTGTTGTTGCTTTGCCTTCCCACCACTGATTGTGAGTGAGGAGCCAAAGGCAGCAAGCTCCACCAGTTCCTTACCTCCTCCTGTCACCACTGCCAGCCACAGTTGAGTGCCAACTCCAGGGCCACCTGCCGCCCTCATCGATGTTGCTTTGCCTACCTGGTGGCCACCATTTTGGCTAGGCCGGTGCCATCTTCCCTCACTCACCACAGCCCTCCATTGCTGCCTTCCATTCCCACCACTGATTAGTAAGCGAGGAGGCAAAGGCAGCAAGACCCTCCGGTCACCGACCTTCTCCTGCTGTCACTGGTGTCACCAGGCCGGTCAAGTGCCAACACCTGGACTGGCCACCCACTGTCCTTGCTGCAGCAAGCTTGAAGAAGAGTGAGGAGGACTCAGGCGTGGCTGGCTAGCCAAGTTACTTGCCTCATTTTTGGTAAGTTGCTTTTTTTCTTTGTGGATTTATTTATTTTTTTAGTATATGTTTGGTTTTTATTAATCATAAAAACAAAACAGATACTAAATTAATAAATAAATTCATAAATAACAATTATTTTACTATTCATCTTGATGTTTGTTTCTCCTTTGCTTTTTCCTATTAGGAAAAAGAAAAAGCAGAAAAAAAGTATCAATATATAACAGCGATGTGGGGGGGCAAAGCTGGCATCACGACGATACAGCATGCAATCTTGGAGATCTGAGATCGCTGCCGATATCTTTGCTCCTGGATGGTCCAATTGGATTTAAACTGTCCCGAAGGGACGGCGAATGTAAAGAACGCAACCTGGACATTGCAAAGTCCCTGATAGATCCAGGAGAAGCTCTTTTTGCCAGCGGCAAAGAGGCAGCCATTAAAGCTGCTGAAGTTGGGACAGCTCCGAAAGGCAAGAGAACAGAAAGAGAGAGTGTGCCGGTTTGATGAGAACTTTTTTTATATTTTAAGATTTGAAAGGACACCCTAAAGGAAAGAAAGAATCTGCAAAAGTTTTGACAGAAGTGATGAAGCAGCGATTTTAAACAAGAATGTCAAAGTAATATTTTTTTTTCATTGCTGGATTTTTTTATACATGATCTTATATTTTGAAACTGGACTGATTTCTTTCCTTTTTTTTCTTGTTATTTCTTCTTTTTTACTTTTTGATTTTATAATATTTTAAATTAGAGATTCCCTTATAGTTATTTTTAAATACCTTTTTTCTTTTTCAATTAATTCTTATTATATTCTGCTTGGAAGAGGAGAGGGGGAAAGTGTAAGCTGAAGAAACTTTGTAACACTGCCAACTAGAGGCTTGGAAGTATCTTGCTTTTTTTACCAGACAAAGCTGAGAAAGAACTGTGACTTGGTTTCAAAGACATTGCCTGGTTGATAAGATAGAGGGAAGAGCATTGGAGAGTATTATTGCAGGTGCTCTTCTGAGTTTCTATCAGCAACTAGAGTCTGGTGTTGAAACTTAGGAAAAGAGAAGATGATAATCCTTTGGAGAAGAGAGCTATAAGAGCCTTGGATAATTAAACAAAGTGCAGTGTGCTTTTCTTTTCATTTTCTCTAAGCTGTGCTGCACCCCCCTCATCAGTTTATTTCTTGTTTTTGTTTTGTAATAGCCACTTGGATTTTTGGCTTTCTAGAAGTTGTCTACTTTTCATATTGGTTTCTTTATAGTTTCTTTTTATGTTTTTTTACATTTGAAATCTCTTAATTGGATTAAGGTGTTGAAGAACCCGAAGAATCTTTTTCTTTTTCCTTTTTTTTTTAGTCTTTTTCCTCACCTCTTTGCCTTTTTTGGGACTTTACAATTTTTCTTTTTTCTCCTGTCTGTTTATGGTGTGCTTATGCCCTTTTTCTTTATTTTTGAATTTTTATTGTTATCTAATTAATCGATTGGATTAAGAGCCTGAAGAAATTTTTTCCTTTTTTCTTTTTAATTATTATCACCAATTGGTTTTTTCTTTTTTTTCACTATTTTTACTTGGAATTTTAATTGGTTATTTCACAACTTGATTAAGGTCTAGAAGAATTTGAAAGATCTCGAATTTCTCAAAATGAGTAGGAAGTTAACAACTACTGGTTCTTCAGCTTCTGCTTCTCCCTCTCCACCATCTGGAGGACAACACTCAATACAGACAATGTTAAAGCAAGAAAAAGAACAAGAAAAAGTGACCCTGCAGATGATTATGCAAGGATTTCAATATATTCAAATAAGAACAGAGAATATTGAAAAGAGAATAGAGAACATTGAACAAAGAACAGAGAATATTGAACAAAGAACAGAGAACATTGAACAAAGAACAGGGAAAACCTATGAAAAAGTGGAGAGCATTCAACAATGATGATGAAGTATGATGAGAGGCTCCAAGAAATTGAAGAAGAAGGTAAACAAAGAGATAAGAAGATTGGAGACATTGATAACAGATTAACTGTGGTTGAATAAGATAAAAGTGGTATGCTGAGATGGGAGATGAAAAGATCAGAATATTATCTCAGATTCCAAAACAGAGAGGAAGAAAAAGGACAAAATCTAACTGAAATAATGAGAGAAATACTGGCTGAAGCTTTGGAAACAACTCAAGAGAAGATGATGGATGGAATAGACGAGTTTTATCGAGTTTTACAAGATATGCGATGAAAAATAGTTTACCAAGGGAAGTTTATATCAGATTTACAAAGAAAGCCATTAAAACGCAAATATTGCAAGTGGCAAGAGAGAAAACATTGAAATACAAAGATAAGGAGACTGTGGTCTTGAAACAAGTGCCCAGAAGAGTGATAGAGATGAGAAGAGAATACCGATTCTTGACTAAATTGTTACTTTTAAAAGAGATGAATTGTAGGCGGCTGATTCCAGAAGGTTTAATGTTCACATGGCAAGAAAAGAGATATAGAATTGATTCAATTGAGAAAGCTGAATCATTTTTTAAAGAGGAGAAAGAGGCAGAAAAAGAAATTTCACTAATTCAATTCCAAGAGGACTACCAAATGACGATTTAATATAATTTGTCTCCAAGAAGTTCACATTAAAAAGCAACATGAACAATTGCTGAGTCATCCAAAATTAGGGAAAATATTGACCTCTTTGACAGAGTGCAAGAAAAGAGGAGTGGTCCTATATATTAAAGATATTATCCCAATGAAATTGACATATACTGATGATGATGGAAGAATACTAAAGGTGAAAATAATAAATAATAATATAAAAACACTCCTGATTGCAATTTATGCCCCAAATGACAATCAAGAAGAATTTTTTAAAAAATTACACATGAAAATAATTGAACTGGACTATGCCAATATAGTTTTAATGTGAGATTTTAATGGAATTGTAGACAATAAACTGGATTATACAGCACAGAAAACAACAAAGCAAAGCAGAAATACTCTCCCTAAATCCTTTTTTAAAATGGTGGACAAAATAAACTTAAAAGATAAATGGAGAGAAAGAAATGCTAAAACCAAACAATACACTTTCTATTCAAATAGACATATTTCTCATGGTCCAGAATAGATATGATATGGATGTCAACAAAACTGTTAACGAATATTCAAGAAGTAAATATTGAAACAAGTACTTGAGCAGATCACAATCCAAAGACAATTAAATGGAAAGGAGAAAGAAGAAGATCTAGATGTATGTTAAATAATACTATTTTAAAGGAAAAAGACTTTACACAGTGGATGGAGAAAGAATTGGCTTTCTTTTTTTTTAGAAAAAACAAAAAAAAAGATACATCAATTCAGAATGTATGGGATACAACAAAGGCATATGCCAGAGGCTTGATAATAGACTATACAAGGAAAAGAAATACTATGAAAATATTAGCCTCTAAGGCATTAGAGGATGAGTATAAAGGAGTTGAAAAAGAGCGACAGAAAATGCCACAGAAAAAGGACACTAAGTTCAAAATGGATTTGTATATTATAGGATAAGAAAATGCTTCAATGGTGGAAAACCAGACTGGAATTTTCAAATAACATTGTCTTTTAGTCTTCTCCCAGTTTAACCACAGAGACTCCCGTATATAATGTCTTCCAAAGTACCCCTGTGTTTTCGTTCCTTTACATCGTAAAAAAGCATGCCACCCCAACAACAGATCCTTCTAATCTCAACAATCTTAATGCTATCCATCCCTTTACCCACATCAATTTCGTAGCTTGATAGTACAACTCCCAATTAGGCAAGCCAAATCCTCCTCTTATTCTAGTGTCTTGCAAAAGTTTTAACTTTATTCTCGCCTTCTTACCTTGCCATATATATTTCAACACAATTTTATTTAAATCTTCAAAATAATCTTTTCCAAGCCTAATTGGAATTGTTTGAAACAAATACAAAAATTTTGAGTAATATATTCATCTTGATTGTTGATATTCTCCCTATTAGTGACAGTTGTAAATTTTCCAATTTCACCAGATCTAGCGCTATCTGCTGCTTAAGTTTAATATAATTATTCTCTTTTAGTGTACTGCATCTTGCTCTCAGATATATCCCCAAATATTTAATCTTATTCGTGACCTAGATTTTCAATAGGTCTACTAATTCTTCCTTTTGACTTGATAATATGTTCTTTATCAGAATCTTTGTCTTTTCTTTATTTATTTTCAAGCCAGCCACCTTTCCATATGCCTCTATCTTTTCTATCAATTTTGATGCTGTTTCTCGTGGATCTTCCAAGATGAAAATCAAGTCATCTGCAAATGCTTGCAGTTTAAATTCTTCCTTTTTAATTTTCATCCCTTTTATATCCTTTTCTTCTCTAATATTTCTGTTTAACACTTCCAAGGTTACCACAAACAACAAGGGTGACAGTGGGCATCCTTGTCTTGTTCCTTTTCTTATGTCAATAGAGTCTGAGAGGGGGCAGAGGTGGCATCATGACAATACAGCAGGCGATCTTGGAGGTCTGAGATCGCTGCCGATATCTTTGCTCCTGGACGGTCCAATTGGATCTAAACCATCCCGAAGAGACAGTGAAAGTGAAGAGAGCATCCTGTCGATCCCAGGGATAACACAAAGTCCTTGGTAGACCCAGGAAAAGCTCTTCTTGCCAACGGCAGAGAGGCAGCCATTGAAGCTGCTGAAGTTGGGACAGCTCCAAAACGGAAGAGAACAGAAAGAGAGAGTGTGCCGGTTTGGTGACAACTTTTTCTTTATTCTAAGATTTGAAAGAACACCCTTAGGAAAAGAAATAATTTGTAAAAGTTTTGAAAGAAGTGATTAAGCGGTGATTTTAAACAGGAATTTCAAAGTAATGTTTTTTTTTCTCATTGCTGGATTTTTTATACATGAGCTTATATTTTGAAACTGGGCAGTTTTTTTTTTCCATTAATTTTCTTTCTCCTTTTTGATTTTGTAACATCTCAGGCTAGAGTCTCCCTTTAGCTATTTCTCTTTTTAAATATCTTTTTAAATATATATTTTTTTCTTATTAATCTTTATTATATTTTGTTGGGAAAGGAGGGGGAAAGTGAAAGCAAAGAAACTTTGTAACACTGCCAACTAGAGACTTGGAAATATTCAATTTTTCTTGTGACCAGACAAAGCTGAGAAAGAAAGAACTGAGACTCTTTTTCTCAAGGACATTGCTATTTGATAAGATAGAGGGAAGAGCACGGGAGAGTATTATTGCAGGTGCCCTTCTGGGTTTCTATCAATAGCTGGAGCCTGGTGCTGAAGTTTATAGGAAAAGAAAGATGATAAGTCTGTGGAGAAGAGTGCTTATAATAAGAGCCTTGGATAATTAAACAAAGTGCAGTGTCTTTTTTTTTTTATTTCTCCCAAGCTGCGCTACCCCTCCTCAACAGTTTATTTTTTGAAATAAGTTAAATTTTTATGCTTGCTTTTTATTTTATAACAAAATAATTATTTTTTAAGGCAGTAGCCTTTTTATTTTATTTTTATTTTTCTCTTTCTGCCTTGCTGGTATTTTTGTTTTTCCATCTACCTCCCATATGATTTTTTTTCCATTTTTTATCTTCTTAGCCTTTTTTCTCCTCCTCTTCTGTTACGCAACCTTTTATATTTGAGACCTTTTAATTTGGATTAGGGTGTTGAAGAACCTGAAGAATTCTTCCTTTTTTTTTTTCTTTTTATTCCTCACTTTTCTGTCTTCTTTGGGATTTTACAACTTTTTCTCTTTTGTATGTGTTAATGGTCTTTTTCTTCATTTTTGATTTTTTACTGTTATCTACTCAACCGATTGGATTAAGGTATACAAGAACCTGAAGAAATTTTTCTTTTTTTTTTTCTTTTTTATCATTATTACTATTTGGCTTTTTTCCCCCGACTATTTTTATTTGGAATTGCAATTGGTTATATCATAATTGGATTCGGGTCTAGAAGAACCTGAAGATTTTGAATTGTTTGAAATGAGTAGGAAACTAACAGCTCCTGGTTCTTCAACTTCCATTTCCTCCTTGACACCATCTGGAGGAAAACATTCAATACAGACAATGTTAAGGCAAGAGAAAGAAAAAGAAAAATCGACCCTGCAGATGATTTTGCAAGGACTTCATTCAAACAAGATCTTAGAATACTGAAAAGAGAATTGAGAACATCGAACAAAGAACAGAGAACATTGAACAAAGAACAGGGAAAACTGATGAAAAAGTGGAGAACATCCAACAAATGATGATGAAGTATGATGATAGACTATTGAAAACTGAAGAAGAAGATAAACAAAGAGATAAGAAGATTGGAGACATTGATAACAGATTAACAGTGGTTGAATAAGATAAAAGTGGTATGTTGCGATGGGAGATGGAAAGATCAGAATTCTACCTTAGATTTCAAAACATAGAGGAAGAAAAAGGACAAATCTAGCTGAGATAATGATAGAAATATTGGCAGAAGCTTTGGAAATATCTAAAGAGAAGATGATGGATGGAATAGATGAGGTCTATCAAGTTTTCACAAGATACGCAATGAGAAATAGCCTACAAAGGGAAGTTCACATTAGTTTTACAAAGAAAGCCATTAAAACGCAAATATTGCAAATGGCAAGAGAGAAAACACTGAAATATAAAGATAAGGAGATTGTGGTTTTGAAACAAGTGCCCAGAAGAGTGAGAGAGATAAGAAGAGAATACCGATTTTTGACCAAATTGCTACCTAAGAAAGAGGTGAATTTTAGATGGCTGATTCCAGAAGGTTTGATGTTCACATGGCAAGAAAAGAGATATATAATTGACTCAATTGAGAAAGCTGAATCATTTTACGCAGAATTTTTTAAAGAAGAGAAAGAGGCAGAAAAAGAAATTTCATTAATTGAATTCCAATAGGCTATCAAAGGACGACTGAAAAAAAAGAAGGTGCAGTAGGCGGAAAGGAGGAGGCTAAAGAACTACACGAACCAAGATCTACGAGAGCTGTTAAACCTAACCACAAAATGTAACCATAGAAGAAAAAAAAATTACAATCAACATAAATGGACTCAATTCAACTGTTAAAAGAAGAAAAATTTTTCATAAATTAGAGAAATTAAAATTTGATATAATTTGTCAACAAGAAGTACAAATTAAAAGCAAAATGAACAATTGTTGACATAGCCAAAATTAGGGAAAATATTTACCTCCTTGACACAATGCAAGAAAAGAGTGGTTTTATATATTAAAGAAACCATTCCAGTGAAATTGATTTATACTGATGATGATGGAAGAATCCTAATGGTGGAAATAATGGACAACAATATGAAAACACTCCTGATTGCTATTTATGCCCCAAATGATGAACAAGAAGTATTTTATAAAAAATTACATATGAAAATAATTGAACTGGACTATGCTAATATAATTATGATGGGAGATTTTAATAGAATTGTAGACAACAAATTGGACTATACAGCACAGAAAATAATAAAGCAAAACAGAAAGACTCTCCCTAAATCTTTCTTTAAAATGGTAGATGAAATAAATTTAAAAGATACACGGAGAGAAAGAAATGTCAAAACTAAACAATGCACAATTCAAATAGACATTTATCATGGTCCAGAATAGATATGATATGGATGTCAACACAGTTGTTAACTAATATTCAGGAAATAAATATTGAATCAAGTACTTGGGCAGATCATAATACACTGACAATTAAATGGAAAGGACAAAGAAGATCTAGATGGATGTTAAATAATACTATTTTAAAGGAAAAAGCTTTCACACAGTGGATGGAGAAAGAATTGGCTTTTTTTTTCAGAAAAAACAAAAAAGAAGATACATCAATTCAGAATGTATGGGATACAATGAAGGCATATACCAGAGGCTTGGTAACAGATGATACAAGGAAAAGAAATACTATGAAAATATTAGCCTCTAAGGCATTAGAGGATGAGTATAAAGGAGTTAAAAAAGAGCGACAGAAAATGCCACAGAAAAAGGACATTAAGCTAAAACTGGATATAATAAAACATAAAATAGGTTTAATAGAAAAAGAAGAACTAGCACAGAAAATTAGAAGTGCAAAACAGAACTACTTTGAAGACGCAAATAAACCAGGTAGATGGTTCGCATACAAATTGAGAAAGGAGAAAGAATCAAGGAAAATATTGCAATAGATGACCAAGATCAAGTTTGCTATGGTAGTAAAGAGAAGAAGGAAATCATTCAAGACTATTATGGGAAACTATATACACAAGAGAATATTGATGAGGAAAGAGTCAAACAGTATCTACAGAAAGCTACATACCCTAGATACCTAAAGAGATTGAAACAATATTAGAAAGTAATATAACGATGGAGTTAACTGAAGAACTCAAGAAGCAAAATAATGGAAAGGCACCACGCCCAGATTGACTTCCGGCCGAATTTTACAAAACATTATAAGAATTGTTGAACCTTCCATTGCTGGAAGTTATGAATGAAGTTATGTTAAAGAAGAGGATACCTAAATCCTGGTCAAAAGTTTCTATTACACTTATTCCAAAAGAGGAGACCGACCCATTACAAATCAAGAACTATAGACCTATTTCCCTACTAAATGAGGACAATAAATTTTTTGCTTCAATATTGGCTGAAAGACTTAAAAAATACTTAAATAATTTTATTCATCCTGATCAAAATGGATTTCTGCCAAAGAAACAAATTAAAGACAATATGAGAGTAATTTTGAACACTTTGGAATACTATGAGGCACATCCTGAAAAACAAATGCCTTTTATATTTCTAGTTGCACAGAAGGCATTTGATAATGTGAATTGGCAATTCATGTTATTACTGTAGGAACAGATGGGCTTTATTAGAAAATATATCCAAGCAACAGAAGCTGTATATCATGAGCAAACGGCAAAGGTAATGACAGAGGGAGACCTGAAATACTCTACTGACATAAGAAAAGGAACAAGACAAGGATGCCCACTGTCACCTTTGTTTTTTGTATGAACTTTGGAAGTGCTAAATAGAAACATTAGAGATGAAAAGAACATAAAAGGGATGAAAATTAAAAAAGAAGAATTTAAGTTGCAAGCATTTGCAGATGACCTGGTTTTTATCTTGGAAGATCCACTAGAAACAGCACCAAAATTGATAGAAAAGATAGAGACATATGGTAAGGTGGCTGGTTTGAAAATAAATAAAGATAAGACAAAGATCCTGACAAAGAAGATGCTATCTAGACAAAAGAAAGAACTGGCAGACTTATTGAAAATCCAGGTCACAAATAAGATCAATTACTTGGGGATACATTTGACAGCAAGATGCAGTACATTAAAAGAGAATAATTATATCAAACTTAAACAGCACATAAAACTTGATTAGGCAAAATGGGAAAATTTACAACTGTCATTAATAGGGAGAATATCAATAATCAAGATGAATATATTACCCAGAATTTTATATTTGTTTCAGACAATTCCAATTAGGCTTGGAAAAGATTACTTTAAATATTTGAATAAAATTGTGTTGAAAAGTATATGGCAAGGTAAGAAAGCGAGAATAAAGTTAAAACTTTTGCAAAATGCTAGGATAAGAGGTAGATTTGGTTTGCCTAATTGGGAGTTGTATTACCAAGCTACAAATTTGATGTGGGTTAAGGAATGGATATCATTAAGAAATACTAGATTGTTGACACGAGAAGGCCATGATCTGTTCTTGGGGTGGCATGCTTTTTTATGGTACAAAGGAACTAAAACCCCTGTCACACTGCACCAGCGGATGCAAAGAGGATGTAAAACGGAGAAAAACACTTGCCATCCGATGGTTAACGCGATATTTGCGTTCTGTACTCACTGCCTCTGTTTTGCTTCCTCTCTGTCCGTCCAGCATCCGTCTATTGACATTTCATCCGCTCAAAAGGTTTTGAGCTGCTCAGAACTTTTGAGCGGAAAATGTATTCAACGCGTCCGTTCTGCATCCGCGAGGCATACGGGGGACATCCGTTCTGCATCCGTTGGCATCCGTTACACGTCCACTAAATCCGCTAGGCATCCGCTGAGCATCCGCGCAACTCAAATCCGCTCCAGCAGAAAGCGGACATAGGGAGGAAGTGGAACGGACACGGAACGGACGCGCAGCATTAGTAGCACGGACGGAGTAAGGATGAAAGCAGATGCAGCACGCAAAGAAAGCATTTAAAACGGAAAAAATTTTCGCAGAGGGGACCTATATCAGATATTAAGGATGTCTAGAGGATGCCTAGAGGATGCAAAAGGACACAAAGGGGAAAACCTATATTGCCTATAAAAGGGGGAGCAACTCACCTGGATCTCACTTTCAGACCAGCAGCTCTGCTGTGAAGACCTCTGCAGCCTTCATCTGCCTCTTGCTCTTCCACAGCATCCAGTCATGTCCACCTTGGATCGTAACAAACTCCTTTTGGTAGCCACTATCGTTTTGAAACAGTGCAAAGCCATCTACAGGCTCTGTGAACTCTATTATGGGAAAAAAAGGAGGCGGCCAAGAAGTGTCTGGGTCCGAAGATGGATCGGGAGAAGAGCAGAGTACGGACTGTACAACAAGCTGATGGTGGAGCTCAGGAATGAAGACCCTCGTGCATTCCAGAACTTCATAAGGATGCCTCCAGCCATGTTTGACGAAGTTGTGCAGTGCCTGACACCCAGGTTGACCAAGCACAGTACCAACTTCCGGCCCAGCCTGGACCCTGGGCTCAAGGTGGCACTGACTCTGCACCACCTGGCCTCAAGGACCACGTACAGGAGCATGCAGTACAGCTGGAGGGTGCCACACAACACCATCAGCATTGTGGTCAGAGAAGTGGTGCAGGCCATCATCGAAGAATACCTGGAGGAGCTCCTCCAGTGCCCCTCCACTGAAGAAGGATGGAAGAAAGTTGCAGAGCAGTGGTATCAGAAGTGGAACTTCCCCCACACCGTTGGAGCCATAGATGGGAAGCACGTAGCCTGCAAAGCTCCAGCCAAGTCGGGGTCCACTTATTTCAATTACAAGGGCTTCTTCAGCATCGTCCTCTTCGCCATGGTCGATGCTGACTACAAGTTCATGTACATCGATGCTTCAGGCAATGGGTCAGCTTCAGATGCCCAGGTATACAACGCCAGTCATCTCAAGGAGGGGCTGGAACGCAACCTCATCATGGGCTTCCCAGATCCAGAACCCCTGCCCAACGACACGCAAGATGTGCCCTACTTCATCATGGGGGATGACGCCTTCTCCCTCAGAACCTACCTCATGAAGCCCTACACCTCCAGATGCCTCACCCGTGAAGAGAGGATCTTCAACTACAGGCTGTCCAGGGCAAGGCGGGTGGTGGAGAACGCCTTTGGCATCCTGGCCAACAGGTTTCAGGTACTTCTCACCACCATGCAGCATCGCCCACAGACCATGAGGAGGATCGTGGAAGCTTGCTGCATCCTGCACAATCTCATGCGCACCCGCTATCCAGTGTTGCAGAACAGGCTCATGGACCTCCAACAAGGCAATGGGGACATGGAGCCTGGGGAATGGAGGCAAGGGCAAAACCTGATAGACACTGAGGATGTGCAAGGCCCCAACAGAGCCTCACATGAACGGAAGAAGCAGCGCAACCTCCTGAAACACTGGTGCAACTCCCCAGCTGGAGCAGTGGAGTGGCAAGACAGGATGGTAGATGATTAATGGATGCTTCCTTCAGCCTGTCTCATCACACGGATGAGATCGGGCCATGTATGTTGGATGGGCCGACAATGAACAGGGCATTTAACAAAGAGTTGTCTTTATGTTGACATATGTGGATCAATGATTACATTTGTATTGATAATGAATGGCCATAGGTGTGGCACCTGGGAGGGTGGACCATACAGTCCCACTATGCTTGCACTGGAGGTTTATCTAACCCCACAGCTATCTCAACCCATCCCACAGCTATCTCAACCCATCCCACAGCTATCTCAACCCATCCCACAGCTATCTTACCCATCCCAAAGGTATCCCTGCCCATCCCACAGCTATCTTAACCCATCCCACAGATATCCTAACCCATCCCACAGGTATCCCTGCCCATCCCACAGGTATTACCCATCCCAAAGGTATCCCTGCCCACTCCAATGCTATCCTTACCCATCCCACAAGCATGCAAAGGCTTAAACCATTTCTAAAAGTTTCCACCAAGACTTTATTTAATAAAATAAATGAGGCAAGTGTGTGAGGCAAAGATAATCTTTATTAATAACAAGCTGTAAAAGAAAAATGACCCAAGTCAAGTGTCCAAATAAAGTCGACAGTCTCTGGCACTCTTATCGGTCACTCGGAGGTGTGCCCAGTCTCAGGGGTGAAGGGTCCAGGTGCTGTGGAGGTGGCTGCTGCTGGAGTGCTGGTCTGAAGCGCCACTGGGGTGCCTGGCCCCGAGAGGGCAACAGGGGACAGTGTGTTGAGGAAGCTCTCAGAGAGCTGGCTCAGCCCCGTGATGTTGAGTGCTCCTTCCTCCATGCCATGAGGTGTCAGTCCCAATACTGATGACAGATGTACTGAGGCCGGGCTTGGCTGTGGGGTGGAGGAAGGAGCAGTGTAGTGGGGCTGTCTGATCTGCAGCTGTGTGAGGACTGGCATGGGTGGCATCAGTGGTGTGGGTGGCATCGGTGGTGTCGGTGGCATCAGTGGCATCGGTGGCATCAGTGGAACCAGTGGCAACGGTGTCGTCCGATGAGCCTGTACCTGGACTGGGAAGGGCTGCTGCCTGTACTGCTGGACCTCATGGTAGCCGTAGCCCTGGTAGGCGAGGGCCTGTGGAAAGCCTTGGAATGCGAGTGACATCACCTGGGGTGGAGGAGCAGACCTGGACTTGGTGGGAGCAGGTTCCTCTGGATCTGGAGGGTTGTGAAGCAGCTCGGTGATCCGGTCCTTCACCACCTGGTACTGGGGTTCCGCCATGTCCGTGAGGTTCTGGTTGACATAGGTGAGGAAGGGCTTGTGGTTGGAGGATGAGGAGTCGGTGTGGACAAGCTGAGAGAGGAGATCTATGCTGCTCTGGATGGTGTCCCTGATTTCCAGCAGGACAGTGTGGCTATGCCCCTCCTGTCTGGCTCTCTGCCTTTCTGTGGAGGTGGAGCTGGGGGTGGATACGGGTAGGACTGTGATGGAAGTGCCATCTCCTTTCTCACACTCCGCCAGAGAGGCTGCACCTGGCCATGACATAGGTCTCTCTGTCTGTTAGCTTGACCGTGGCCTGGCCAGATTTCTTGAGGTGCAGCTTCCCGTACCATATTGCATGTGCTTCCACCAGCCGAGGAGCACCTCCGAATTGTAGCCCAGACTCTCCGCCTTCTCTCTCCAAGTAGCCTGCTTCCTTTTGCTGTCCCTGTAGAGCCTGTGTCCCTTCCGCCATAGATAGTCATTCTCTCTCAGCCACTCCAGCACCTCATCCTCGTGTTCCTCCTCAATGGAGTATTGCCTCCTCTCCCGTTCTCGCATATGCCTCTTCCTCCCTTTAGCAGGACCAGATGGGCCCTGATCAGAGGGGCTTCCAGGTTGTAGGGGCTGCTCCTCCACACCAGCAGCAGCACCAGCACCAGCAAGATCATCATCATCATCAGCAGCAGCAGCACCAGGAGGACCAGGATCAGCAGCAGCAGAGTAAGCACCAGCAGCGCCAGTAGCACCAGGAGCACGAGCAGGACCAGGAGCACGAGCAGGACCAGCAGGACAAGCAAGACCAGGAGCACGAGCAGGACCAGCAGGACGAGGAGCAGCTACAGCAGAGTAAGCACCAGCAGAAGCAAGCACCACCACCAGAAGCAGCAGCAGCAGCTCTTCCAGAAGCAGCATCAGCAGAAGCCCCAGTACCAGGAGCATTGCCAGCAGAGTAAGCACCAGCAGAAGCACCACCGCCAGAAGCAGCAGCATCAGCTCCTCCAGAAGCAGCATCAGCAGAAGCCCCAGTACCAGGAGCAGTGCCAGCAGTGTAAACACCAGCAGAAGCAACACCGCCAGAAGCAGGATCAGCAGAGTAAGCACGAGCAGAAGCACCACCGCCAGAAGCATCATCATAAGCTCCTCCAGAAGCAGAAGCAGCAGAAGCCCCAGCCCCAGGAAGAGCGAGCCTGTGCTGCAGAAGCCCCAGCAGAAACAGAGTGAGGACCAGGGGGTGGGAGGGTGGCCCTGTCCCTCTTGCCAGGGCTGGCAGCAGATGGCTGAGGCTTTCTCTTCTTCCCCATGGTTGTGGGGTTGCTGGCTGGAAACAAGGCAGGCAGGCTGGCAGGCAGCAAGGCAGGTAGGCTGGCAGGAAAGCAGGCTCCAAGGCTGGCAGGAAGGCTGGCAGGAAGGCTGGCAGGCACCAAGGCTGGCAGGCAGGCTGGCAGGCAGGCTGGCAGGCAGGCTGGCAGCAAGGCTGGCAGGCAGCAAGGCTGGCAGCAAGGCTGGCAGCAAGGCTGGC
Organism: Laticauda colubrina; assembly: GCA_015471245.1. Classification (NCBI taxonomy): domain Eukaryota; kingdom Metazoa; phylum Chordata; class Lepidosauria; order Squamata; family Elapidae; genus Laticauda; species Laticauda colubrina. The sequence continues at coordinate 14,337,481 of BLBF01000019.1, read as the reverse complement.
AGCAAGGCTGGCAGGCAGGCATGCACAGCAGGCTGGCAAGGCACACGATGTGTCTGGAAGCAGGTCTTTCCTCTGAATGGTGACCTGCTTGGGAGCTGCCTCCCTTTATATCCGCGGGGCTGACGCAATGCATTCTCCCCGCATGCGCAGTGAACGTAAGGCATCCGCTAGGCTTCCGCTGTGCATCCACTTCATCCGCTGTGCATCCGCTGTGCATCCGCTTCATCCGCTCGGCGTCCGTTCTGCATCCGCTGTATCCGTTCCGCGTCCGCTTTGCTGCGGCCCCCCGGAAGCCGAGCAGATGTGCCATCTGCTCCCATCCGCTAGGCTTCCGTTCCGCATCCGCTTTCCATCCGCCCTGCGTCCTCCCCCCATCCGTTCCTTTCCGTGTTATCCGCTCTGGTTATGCAAATTTTTGCCCCTTTTGAGAGCAGATAACAACGGATGGAACATTTTTCTTGTCCGCTGTGTCCTTTTTACTAAAGTTTTGCATCTGTCGGCCAGTGTGACAGGGCCTTAAAATACAGGGGTATTTTAGAAGACATTATATACAGAAGTCTCTGTGTTTAAACTGGGAGAAGATTAAAAAACAATGTTATTTGAAAATTCCAGTCTGGCTATCAACTATTGAAGCATTTCTTATTCTATAATATATAATAAGGAAGAAACAGTTAGGTATGGTGAAATATTGAAAGGAAAGGGTGAACTTAAATCTATGCAAAAAATAGAGGAACAAGGTATAAAGATGAATTGGTTTTCATATGAGCAAATACAATCAAGGTATGATAAAGATTTTAAAACAGAAAGTTTTAATGATAAATTGACTTATTTAGATAAGATTTTTGACAGGTACTGATGAAAAGGTGATTAAAAAATTATATGGATATTTATCAGAAATTAAACTAGAAGAACAAGTTAAAGAAACTATGATTACTTGGGGGAAGAATTTTGGATATGGGACTGACCTAGAGAAATGGCAAAAATTGTGGTCTCAAAATTATAAAATGACAATGTCAACAGCATATAAAGAAAATTTGTCTAAGATGTTTTACAGGTGGCATTTTCCCCCACACAAGAATAGCAAGAATGTTCAAGACCAAATCCGAAAAATGTTGGAAATGTCATCAGACACCTGGCTCATATTACCATATGTGGTGGACTTGTGGAGATGCTAAAAAATACTGGACTAAAATCCACAAATGGTTGCAAAAAATGACAAAAAGAACATACAGATTTGAAACCAGAGATATTTTTATTGGGAATTTTACCTGAAATATATAGTATAGAGTTGAAATACCTGATTATATTTGCTAAAAAACTGGAAAAATGAGAAAATAGCATCACAGGAGGAAATCATTAAGAAAATATTGGAATGTGCTGAAATGAGTAGATTGAAATTGGAAATTAGACAGCAAGAAGATAAACAATTTTATAAAATTTGAGATGTATTCTATCAATGGTTAGATAATAAAACATAGTAATGAAATATGTAGATTTTTAGAAAATAATAAATATATAAAGATGTATTTTATTTTTTTTCTTTGTTTTAATTATATCTACAAAATAATTCTAGGATATATCTGGGAGGATATTATGAATTGTTATAAAATAAACTAAGTAGAACATGATTATTTTGTAAAACATGAATAAATAAAAGTATAGTCAATGATTTATTAATAAAGATATTAATGTACTTGATATTTGATTGAAAGTATGAGAGGATATATTATGTAATTGTAATTGAAGACTACGAAATGGTAGAACAAACAATTTTTAAAGCAACCGGCACGCTGTATGTATGTGTGTGTATATAGAGCAACTTTTAAACTTCAAGAGGACAAAAAACACTTTCAAGATTGGGGACTGTGTATTGGGGACCGTGTATTGGGGACCGTCCACAAAATTCTTAAAATCATTACAACCCTCTTAAGAAACTAGGGCCAAAATTCATTAGCCCATTCCCTATCTCCAAAATTATTAACCCCGTGACAGTAGAGCTTCGACTCCCCAAAAGATTCATCCAGTATTTCACTGTAACTTGCTCAAACCGGAGACCAGTTCAAACCTCAGATACCCCCCCTTCCCACATGTCCAACTCCCATCATGGTACATGGGAAACAACATTTTGAAATTAAAGATATCCTTGATTCGCGCACTCACTGTGGATCCACACAATATTTAGTAGCTTGGAAACACCTTCCTTCCTCAGAAAATGAGTGGATAGCCAAATGACATGTAAAAGAATCCATATTATTCCGAAAGTTCCACCTAAAATACCCTGATAAATCATCCTAAATTGCAAATGTAACACATGATTTTGTTTTTTCCAGGTAGACCTATCTGTTTTTGATGTCAGATCCGTGTATCTGTCATTTCTTCAATGGAAGAAGAAAAGTGGGGGGGGGGGGAGACTGATAAAGATATCCTTCTTGATGTAACCTGAATATATTTAATCTTATCGAATTTGTATAACCTACACATCATACAATGGAGAGATGAAACCCAGATGGCCAGAACCTATCACCTCTGAGAGAGATAGCCAGGAGATGAAGAGACCATAAAAATTCCACAGTGAGATGTGTGCTGGGAAACTCTGAAAAAGATCGTTCTAAAAAGGGGGTGGGTGGAGAATTAGGTATGCCCTGGAAAACTCTGAAAAAGATCATTCTAAAAAGGGGGTGGGGGAATTAACATGTTGGCTCTTTGTTTTACTAAATACACATCAGGATAAGGGGAGGGATTTTAAACTCCCTTATCTATCTCTGCGTGCCTGAGAGACCTTAGATGCTGCTTTTGACCCCTACATGAATTGTCTCATCTCAATAAAGGATTCCTTTTAATATATTATGATACATTTTTGGAAGGTCATTCTAATAGATTGAATGGGAAAAGTTATATAGTTTTATATATATATAGTTATATATAATTGTGGATCTTTGGTTATTCGGTTTTTCTCCCGCGTAAAATTGGAAGTATTTTGGCAACGTTTCGAAGAAATCTCATTCGTCATCTTCAGGCCTGTGTCTTCGGCCTTGTGCTTCTCAGAGCAATGTGAGCTTGTAGCTGTTTTTTCTTTTTAACTGCCAGTGGGGGTGTGACTTGACTGGGTGGGGGCTTGGCTGTGTTCTGATTGGCTGGGGGTGTGCTCTCATTGGTTGAGGGCCTGGCTGTGATCTGATTGGTTGGGGTGTTGGCTGTGTTCCGATTGGCTGGGGGTGTGTTCTGTTCAGGTGGGGGCTTGGCTGTGGTGGTGGCATCTTGTGTGGCCCTCATAGGTGTGGGTCTGGTGTCATTCTTCATGTTAGGTATTCGTTTGTTGATGAGGGCGGGTTTCCAAATGGCTGGTAGGCGGGAGGCATCATCTCTTTTATTCATGCTGTGTGGGCATTTTTCTATCTCTATGGCTTCTCTGATTATTCTGTTGTTGAAGTGTTTGGTTGTGGCGATAGTTCTAGTATTTTTAAAGTCAATCTCATGTCCTGTGGCTTTGAAGTGTTGGACTAGGGAAGAGGTTGGTTCTTCTTTTTTGATTAAGTTCTTGTGTTCTTCAATGCGTGCACTAATTCTTCTGTTGGGTTGCCCGATGTATGTGGCGTTGCAGGCATTGCAAGGGATTTCGTATACTCCTTGGTTTTTTAACTTGATTTTGTCTTTAGGGTTTCTTAGGATGGTGGATATTTTTCTGTTTGTGCAGAATGCTGTTTTAATGTTGTGTTTTTGGAGGATCTTGCTGATTTTGTCTGTAGTGCCTTTTATATATGGAAGGAGGGCTTTGCCATTCTCTTGTTCTCTGTTTTGGATTTTGGTTAGGGTTTGTTTTTGGATTAGGTGGGTAATTTTCTTTCTTTGGAATCCATTAGTGGTTTATGAGAATTATAATTATATATGTTTAAATGTTTAAATTAAATCCCACGTAAAATTGGAAGTGTCTAGGCAACGTTTCGATGAAGTCTCATTCATCATCTTCAGGCTTGTTTCTTCGGCTCTGTGCTTCTCAGAGTAATGTGAGCTTGCAGCTGCTTCTTCCTTTTAACTGCTAGTGGGGGTGTGACTTGATTGGGTGGGGGCTTGACTGTGTTCTGATTGGGTGGGGGTATGTTCTCATTGGTTGGGGGTTTGGCTGTGTTCTGATTGGTAGGGGGGTTGGCTGTGTTCTGATTGGCTGGGGGTGTGTTCTGTTTTACGCGTGAGAAAACCCGAATAACCAAAGATCCACATACAAATACCCGTGAAAACCTCAGAAAACATATATATATACATACACATACATACATACATACATATATAACAGCAATGAAACATTTTGTTTCTATTTATGTATGCATGCAGATTTTCAGTAGGTCTACTCTTTTTATCATTCAAAAAAACAAAGCCCATACATATAATTAAGAGGAAAACCCAAAGGAGAAACAAACATCAAGATGAACAGTAAAATAATTTTTGTTAATGTAATTATTTATTTAGTATCTGTTTTGTTTTTATGATTAATGAAAACCAAAACAGATACTAAAAAAATAAATAAATACTTAAATAAAAAAACAACTTACCAAAAATGAGACAGGCAACTTTTTGTTATGTTGCTGTTGTTATACACTGATAGTTACGTTTCTCCGTAAATCAATATATAATAATAGCAATGAAATAAAAGCCTGCGTGCATACATAGATGGATTTTTTTAAAAAAATTTTTTTTATTTTTTTAAACATTAAACAAAAAAACCATAAACCATCGTTAGTTACATACAATGTGTCAGTTGGTACAATCACTTGTACACAATCTTTGCAGTCTTTCCCTTCCAATTTCCACTCATCCTTATATCATAAATCCACTATATATATTTATATTATTACTATTACTTACAAGACTTTACTAATATTACATCATTTTATGCGAGCAAATCACCACTTTTACTTAATCTACTTTATAACGTTCATCATAACCAATCTATTCTATAACAATGTATCCTTACTTTACCTTATCTCTGTAATTCTATTATACTTATATTATAAAGTATTATAAAATATTTCATAAATGAATTTTTTTTTGTCACACTGCTGTTATATATTGACACTTATGTTTCTGCTTTGCTTTTTCCTATTAGGAAAAATAAGTATCAATAAGTACAGCAGTGTAACAGAAAAATTATTTAAATTTCTTTCTAATGGCTTATTTCTAATTCTGTTAATTATATCAACATGTTTATAATTATCAACCTTCTGTATTTAATTCATACATAGCAATGATCATTCTCCACCTAATTTCTACCTCTTATCTCTATCCATTTCTGCACATTGTAATTTTTTAATTTCATTTTCATTTATGGGAATGTCTTCATTTTTCCACTGTTGTGCAAACATAATTCTAGCTGCTGTTAACACATGTAACATTAAATATATATTGTACTTCCTTTATTTATGTGGGTACCAACAAAAATATTTCTGGTTTTAAAATTTAAATCTATATGTTGCTTTACCCTTTTTGCTAACTTTGACCCTACATCCTTTTGAACAGCTACACTAGCAAAGCCCAATACTGTATTCATATATTCCAGTTATTTAAACTGAGGAATAAATTTCAGAAAAAGAATTCATTATTGCTCTTTGAATGTGCCTGTCAATTCATTCTTAATCTAACTTCTTAGATGACTTTGTACTATTATTATTTTTTTGTACTATATATATCTGCATAATGCTGTAAAAAGCTTCAGTACATTAAGCTGCATTCTAAAAAGGTTAGGTGACCAAACATGGCTTCCCCTGGCTTCTATCTCTCTGCTATAGAGAGAGCATTCTATTAGGGATTGTTGGTCCAGGTAAGTTGTCTTGGCTAGGAAAGATTTTTGTGCCACTACTGGCACCAAATAACAAACTCCCTTGGTTTGTTAATGGTATTTCCCTTTTAAGTGTTTATTTTTCAATTAATGAATTGTAATCATGAAAATATCAGCCATTCTTTTATATTCAGAGTACAACATCTTTTTTATAGACTGTCATTTTCAAATCTCCTTTCAGTTCCATCTCATTCTTGTCTGCTGAAACTTGTTCCTCTTCCACAACATCTTTTAAACACTAACTAGCTATAGCGACAGGTACTCTTAAAAGTAACTGAATATTTCTGATCTCCGTTCCTCGCACGCTTTCTTCGCTTGCCACTGCCTTCACCACTCAACCTATAACAACAATCAAGTCCAAACCACTACATTGTTGAAATATTTTTGCAGCATATTACCAAGATGAAAAGGCAAATGAGTTTGTCTGCTTTCTTCGGCAAGAAAACAAAAGGAGATCCAAAAGAGTCACAACCACAACCAGTGGAGTTTGAGGATAGCGGTGCCAGCACATCATCCATAATGTGACCAGAGGAAAGAGCCAGCACATTATCCACATATAAACCAGAGGAAAAAGCCAACACATCATCCACATCTCAATCAGGGGAAAGCAGTACAAGCACATCATCAGGTACTGGAAGAACTGAATCAGACATTGAAGGGAGCCATCCTGACTGCTGGACACTGCAGCAGTACAATAATTTTAGGGAAAAATACGATGGACTGGAAGTTTCCCAGAAAAAAATAGGTTGCAAGCAATGAAGAAGATTTGAAATTTTGACCAAAGAAAAAAGTGTCCATGGAGCTAAGGAGTAGAAGAATTACCATAGTGAACCATCAGGAAAGAGTAAGAAATACAAGCTTCCCTCAGAAAGAAATTGAAGGAACATTCTACCTAAGGCTCACAACATCTGTACAGAGAAGTTGAAGCAATGTGAGCAGGATGTGGTAAGTAAAGGACTGGAGAGGATGACTGAGAAATATCTGGGTAGTACATGTAGAGTGTTTACTACAGTGTATGTCTGGCACAAATGTGCAGACCATTTTCATACATAGAAGTTCTGATTGAATTACAAATAACAAATGGTTTAGATTTGTGAACAGGGTTGCGTTCACGTAAAACTGCAGTTGCAATAGTAGATTTCATTGCAACAGACAATTTAAACATTTATTTAGCAAAATTATTGAGAAAACTTGCAAAATCTGTTTGATAATTGACAAAGCCTCAACAATATCTTCCAAACCAATTCTTAATACTGTACTTAAAAGTTGAGGATCCAGTTTTCTCACCAACAATTTTCCTTGAACTACTAGAATTAGATAAACAAGATGCAAAGACAATATGTTGTTCAGTTATAGAAAGTTTGAATAAAGTTGGGTTTAATAGGAACTATCTGGAGAAACATTTAATTGGATTTTGCTCTGATGGAGTCAGTGTTATGCTTGGGAGAAGATCTGCGGTAAGCACTAGGATAGCCAAAGATTTTCCAAATATAGTAATGTGGCACTGTTTAAACCATCGTCTGCAACTTGTTTTAGATGATTCTATTAGGGAAATAAAGCAAATCAATTATTTTCAATTTTTTATTGATAAAATATATTCTATTTTCCATCAATCGAATAACCTGATTGAACTTAACAAAATTTCTGAACAACTTTGTTTTGTTCGGAAAACACACGAGGTAGACCGGGTTCCAACAACAAA
>BLBF01000019.1:14314076-14328427 GCA_015471245.1 Laticauda colubrina | reverse complement strand
CTGGGCTTCTCCTTGTCCTCCCCATAGCTCCTCATAGCTGCCTGGGCCTCACCTTGTCCTCCTCATACCTGCCTGGGCCTCAGCTTGCCTTCCCCGTAGCTCCTCGTGCCTCACACAGCCCTCCTCGTAGCTGCCCGTGCCTCGCCTTGCCCTCCCTATGGCTCCTCATAGCTGTCTGGGCCTTGCCTTGTCCTCCTTGTAGCTGCCCAGACCTCACCTTGCCCTCTCCAGGGCTCCCAGCACTTGGAAACTGGCAAAAAACAGAAAACCTCAGTCACAAGACTGTGTGGGATGTTGTAACTGGTCATAAGTGTGTGTGCATGTGAGTGTCTGTGTATGCATCACTGTCAAAACACCCCAAACAGGTCAACTAGCTCTGTGGAGGTCAGTCATAAATTAGAACACTTGCTAAGCAACTGGCCATTAAGCGAGGACCACTTATATTTGGTTTGCCAGTCACATGGCCACATCCACCCCAGTCACATGACCACCTAGCCACGCCCAGTCAGCAAGCCACACCCACCCAGTCACATGACAACTAAGCCACACCCACAAATTAGGCCACGCCCACAGAACCAAAATAGAAATTATGTTAGCGTAAATTTTAGCTTTCTAAAAATAGCAGCCATGTTGGGAAAATAACAAGGGATAGGAAGGAGTCAAACAATTCAAGGAAGTCTGAGCTTAGTTGATTCATGAAAAGCTAACTAATGTCTGGAATAGAGCTTTTAAACCCTAAATAACAGGACTCTGAATTGCCTGCAATATTTTGGATTCTGTGTTTAGAATACTTTATTTGGTTTATATTTTAATATTAAGAATACAGGTAATCTTTGTGCTTTGTGCAAAGTTATAGATTGTTTTAATGGCCTAAGTGACTCTGTTTCATACATAATGTTTAAGCATAGACTACAGAATTTAGATTCATACTTTATGCTAAGCCAAAATGGAACAATGCCCTTTGTGAATATACTATAAATATCATATATTATAGCTTTTCTTTTTAAAAGCATCCAATAGGATGTGCTCAGAAAATTAAAATGTGATATGTTGGAAATGTTATATGTCTATTTTGTCAATTAAATGCACATTGGCTTCTAAAATATAAAATATTACATTTATATTTTATTGCAGTTTCATAATATGTATAACCCAGAACATATTAGGAAGCAAGGCATTGTTTTTACTTGTTGTACTTCATTTTTTTTAAAAAAAAACATAATTTATGGATTAAAATTTTTAATCCAAAATGCTCCAAACTTCACAAAATCAAAATGTGACAAGATTTTGGTGATCGCATCACATTTTTAAAATCCAAATCATGAGATTTTTTTAAAAAGTTACTTTAATTTTCATTTTGGAAGATAAATTTATAGTTTTATGACCACAATGTTGTCTACTCTTATATAAGTTTAGAAAAGGTATCAAATTGAATACAACATCTTTAAAATACAGGAATTTGTAAAAAGAAAAGGGACAGTTACACAATTGTATGTATAACATTCATAAATAAAGGCACTTGCTACCAGTTTCTTAGGAAAAGCTCCACTGGATTCAAAAATCTAAAAACTCAAAAAAACCTTAATGTCCAGGATTAAACCAGCTTTTTTCATATTTTTATCATAAATTATAAAAGCAAAAAAATATATAGGTAGCTGAATGGGAGAAGAATATACACCAAACTTTTATACAAAGATTTCACAAGGCTGAGATCACTATCTCCCTATTTTCAACTTTCCTGAATGGCTTTTTTTGAGTTCAATTCAGACTTCTTACCACAACTGAAGATATCTGAATACTGTTATTATGAAGAGCAGACTTACAATCATTAGGACACAAATTCTCATATATGACCGTTTGGGTAATATTATAAACATTTAGAAATGTTAATCCCATAAAGTCTTCAGTGCTATGGTGGCAACATTCTTCTTATTTGGACTGAAGAAATCAAGTAGTCCTCAGTGAATGATCACCACTAGGACCAGAGCTTATACCGCTAAGAGACATAGTCATCAAATGAGTTGAGCTCAATCTTACAATTTTTTTTGCCATAGTCATAAATTGTATCACTAATTAAATGAATCACATGGTCATTAAAGCTTCCCTCATCAATCATGCTCAATCAGAAGTTCCCTGGGAAGGTCACAAAAGGGAAGCCAGAATGTTGCAACTATCATGAAAACACATGCCAGTTGACAAGCTGGATATTTTGATCATAAGTGTGAGGATCCATCATAAACCACTTTTTTCAGCACTGTCGTAACTTTAAACATTCATTTAACAAAAGGTCTTAAAAACTACCTATACATACAATAACCTTTAAGCTGATAAAAATTAATATGTGACAAAAACTATTCAAATATGTTTATTATTACTCAATCATTGAATAAATCTTTACCTGAGATGAAAGCAGATTGCAATCCAAGTGCATTCCTTTCCCTGTTTTATGTCGTTGAAGAAGTGCAGCCATAATTGCTCCATATGCATATAATCCTGTAGCAAGGTCAGTCATAGCTACTCCTGGCCTAACTGGCTCACCGTCCTAGAAAGAAAATATCAGGATGACAAAACTGATGTCTCGTATACCTGTCACTCCCAAAATGTTTTCTTCTTTAAGCTATAAATCAGACAATACTACTTAAATATTGCAACTATGAAACTTCTTTAGAATAGAGCTTCACATTCCATGATATGAGCAATTATATACATTTGCTTAATTAATTAATTAATTAAGCTAGCTGTTTAACCATTTCAGTAACTTAAAATAGTTGAAAAAATCTTAAGCTATCTGAATAAACTACTGTATTATGAAGGGTAATTCTCAGTATGCATCCATCAGCTGTTGAGATGGTATCTTTGTTTAGATAAACAATATCTGTTTAGGCAGAGAAATGCATGCATTATCTGATTCACATTTCAAGATTCCAGAAGCAACCATCAAAGTTACATAATATTCCTTCTCTGGCTGGATATTTGCAGGAAAAAAAATCATCTATATTTTTAGTCATTTTAGAATACAAATGAAAAAGGATCAAGAAATATTAAACATGCATTCACTTCTCTGTCTCTGTTGCATTTGAAAAAGAATGTCTTTTTCTATACTCCAGAATTGTTTGTCTTCTGGGAACAGAGGAAGATACCTCTGCAAAAAACATTTTAAGATCAAGAGCCATAGTGGTGCAGTAATTAGAATGCAGTATTGCAGGCTAATTCTGCTGATCGATGATTGCCAGCAATTCGGCAGTTCAAGGTTGACTCAACCTTCCATCCTTCCAAGGTTGGTAAAATGTGGACCCAAATTGTTGGAAGCAATATGTTGACTCTGTAAACTGTTTAGAGAGGGTTGTAAAGCACTATGAAACGGTACATAAGTCTAAGTGCTACTGCTATTTATCAAATCTGTTCCACTATGGATGTATAATTTCTTAATGTTAGTCAACCCAGAATATCTCAATTAATTGCACAGGATAAATTGGACTAGGGATGATATCACATTTTGACTCCTTGCTATTTGGGACTCTATGGTATTTTTTTCATTGGAAACTTTTGTAAAGTATAGATATCAGCACAGAAAACCATATTGTCTGGTTTCCCCATCCTTCATAAGAACCTGTTGTATATGCCTCTTGACATGCTGGACCAGAAATAAATATAAGGGGTCTATGGCTGATATCAACACTAAAATCTGTCCAAAGATGCCAGGTGCTGTCATCAGTCTCCAAACACAAGTATTATGCAAGATTCAGCACAACTGCAAAAGTTCAGGGCTTTCTTGTCATATTCTCAAACTTCATTAAATTAATCAGTTATGTGCTTGGGAATATATTGATTTGAATAATAATGCTCTGCTTAAATTATCTGCAATTCATAATGCAGTAAGCTAGAAATAACATTCAAATCACATGGAATACTTTCTTCAATGGGATACTTGCAGGAAAACCTCTTAAATCATAATAACTTGCTTATGTGCAATAGCATATAACATCAAATAGAGGTTATAAACCCTATTTCTATAATGAGAAGGTGTAAGATAGCAGAACAATGCAAAAACAAAACCCAATAAGAAAGTATTGAATATATCTGCATGGTTTCAATCCGAAGAGTCAGTCCTGAAAATATGGATTACTTCTAAGCCAACGTATTGTTTCAAGATTCATTAGATATAAGAAGCATGAGATTAAACCAAATACATTGCAGAAAAGGCTGCCTGTATTTAATGCCATCATCTAACATCCAATTCATTATCTAGCATGTCAGTTCAGGAGCCAATTTCTTATTAATTTCAGCCCTGTCTGCTAATGAAACAGTACTTAGGTTGATTGAAAATTGTTTCCAGCATTCAGGCATATTTGGGATACATTCCTGACTTATTCTAAAGGACCAAATGTCAGACAAAAAAAACTGCTTCAGTTATAGTGGCTATAATAATTAAGCAAAATTAATAAGCCATTAAAATGATACTATATAAATATCTGAAACCACATAAATTAAGACTGAATTAATCACTGAATTATAATAATCTTATGTAATAGAATTATACTTCTGTAACTTTAAGAAATTTAAAAATTGGAGTGGGGGAGTAGAACAGATTTAGATACTATTAGTAATTTTGCCTTGGATTTATTCTGTATATGTGCCACCATTTTCCTTACTCAGGCAATATGGGTCCTACTGCTTTGGCTTTAATCTTTATTCAAATGTGTTGGCTAGAGATCAAAGCTTTGCAAGCAAATATATAACTAAATGAAATGACATGTGCAATATATACACATACATATCCATCACATCATTCCTTTAACAGTAAGCAGCATTATGCAAAGCACAGAAATAGAGTAAAAGTCATCCAAAGAAATTCAAGGCATCAAATAGTAAAAGGAAGCATATATAAAACTACTTTTCACCTATACCAGTGGTGGCTAACCTTTTTGGGCTCCTGTGCTTGCACACATGCACTCACATGCCAGCACCTAGAGGGCAATGTGCATGGGCCCCCCCATGCCTCCTGCACATGCATGTGTAATCCCCCCAGCTGCCCCCTTACCTGCACTGCCCATGTGTGGGGGCCCCCAACTGATTTTTCAGCCCATTTGAGGCCTTTTTCAGCCTCCCAGAGGCTCGAGGGAAGCCTCTGCAGCCTTTGGAAGCTGAAAAATAGGCCTGTTTTGTCACTTCCGGTATTTCCGGAAATACCAGAAGTGACAAAATAGGCCTGTTTTCGGCCTCCAAAGCCTGCAGAGGCTTCCCTCAAGCCTCTGGGAGGCACATGTGCTGTGAGGTAAGTTTGGCTGAGGCTCGCTTGCCCACACAAATGGCTCTGCATGCCACCTGTGGCATGTGTACCATAGGTTCACCATCATGGACCTATACCATTAACTAAATTTTCTGTCATTGGAAATAGCTTTGCCAACACATCCATATACTGTTTTTTTTTCTTTTGTAAACTTCTCACTTTTATTTTAAACGATCCTTTAACTCCATCCAATCACAACATTCTTCATTTTCCCTTTTCTTCCAATACATTAACTGTAAATTGATATATTTCCATATGAGAATATTCATTATTCAAGTATTATTCACTATTTCTCTCAAACTTTCCTCATAAACAATCAAAATTATCATTCTTCTACCAACTATAAAGAAGAATAAACTTATCCTTTAATTGTGTATGTGAAACAAATGTATTTCTAAATACCACTCATGTTCTCATTTATTCTTGAAAGTCTGAATGATTCAGTTACTTGTTTGGTAATATCATCTCATTCCCATTCATCCATTCATGTCATCAACTGACTAGAGGTACTTCTATGTTAATTATTGCCTTGTTCAGTTTCTATTGAAATTTACAATGGTCCTGAAAAAGTAGATTTACAATTAGTATTCAAACTTCTGGCCATTGCAATGGGGACCTTGCCCCCATAGTCACATGATCACAAATAACAGATAATCAATTGGAAGGGACCTTGAAAGTCATCTAGTCCAACCCCCTGCCAAAGTGGGAGATCCTACACCATTTCTGATAAATGACAGTCCAATCTCTTCTTGAAAGTTTCAAGTGATGATGCTCCCACAACTTCGGAGGGCAAGCTGTTCTATTGCTTGACTGTTCTCACAATTTGGGCCCTTGACAATCAATATGCATTCACAATGGTCACAGGATCACATATTACATGATAATTATTTGTAACCTTCACAGTTGGCTTCCAACAAAGGAAATCAATGGAAAGCTGACACAAACTCACAAATTGTGGTTATATGATGTCATGCTTAAGAATTGCAGGTGATTTATTGTATGTCAGGCATGTTCACATGTTTTTCCCTAACAAAATTTGCCAGTGCAAATTTCAGTCATTAGATAAGCAGTAACTACAGGTAAAACTCAAAAAATTTCAAATATCGTGCAAAAGTTCATTTATTTCAGTAATGCAACTTAAAAGGTGACACCAATATATGAGATAGACTCATTACATGCAAAACAAGATAAAATTGGAGAAAAAATATTTTGAAGACCTTAACAAAATAATACTAAAATACATTTGGCAAGGGAAAAAAGCAAGAATCAACTTAAAAATATTAGGATGCTAGAACAAGAGGAGGGTTTCGATTACCTAACTGGGAATTATATTATAGGCTTAACATGGATGAAAGAATGGATTGTACCGAGGAATACAAGGTTATTGAATCTTGGAGGAGTATGATTTACAATTGGGTTGGCATGCCTTTTTATGGTATGGGAAAAATAAGATACATGATTACTTTCAAAGGCATTAAATAAGAAATGCATTATTATTAGCGTGCGAGAAAATTAGAGAACAAACTATTTAAAGATACCAGTCAGGCTTTCGACAATGGAAGCACTTATTCATCCAAATATTATCAATATGGGAAATATTCTTAGATATAAAGATATTTTGAATGAAAAGGGTGAGCTCAAAACTAAACAAGAATTAAAAGACAAAGGGGTTGATATGATTTAGTATTCATATATGCAAATACAATCTAGATATGAAAAAGATGCTAAACTAGATGGTTTTTATAAAGAGTTGACAGAACTGGATAAGGTATTAACAGGAACAGAAGAAAAATCTATTTAAAAAATTGTATAGTTATCTATTGAGAATTAAAATGGAAGAATATGTGAAAGAGACAATGATAGCATGGGCAAAATTTTTTGATAATGCCATAGAATTAGACAAATGGCAGAAACTGTGGGAGAGAAATTATAAATTAACAATGTCAACTGCTACGTTTCGGTGTTACAGCTGCGATCTCAGGGCTCTGAGATCGTAACTGATATTTTCGCCCCTGGTCGGTTCTAACGGACCTAAACCGTCCCGTAGAGATGGGGATTGTGAAGGGCACAGTCCCAGGATCCCAGAGATATCGCAAAATCTCTGGTTTGATCCGGGAGAAGCCCTTTTGCTGGAAGCGGAAAGGCAGCCTCCAAAGCTGCTGAAGTCGGGACAGCTCCGGAAAGAAAGGGATTTAAATGAGCGTGTATCGGTTGGGTGAGAAATTCTTTTGCATTATAAATTGATTAAGACTTGAAAGGACATCCTGAACAAAGAAGAAATCTGTGACTTTATTTTTGTTTGACTGAACCTTGGTTGAGCGGCGTTTAAGTGATGTCAAATTGAGACTTGGATTTTTTTCTTATTTTCTTTGAGGACTTTAATGTGACTTTGTAGGTAACCGGATTGAATTTTCTCTTATATATATTTTTATTCTTCACTTGATTTTTATTTTTTATCTTTTTAACTTTCTTTTTAGGATAGAGGCTCCCTTTGGCTATCCTTTTTTTCTTTTTGTTTGAGTTTTTTACAAATATTTTTTCTTTTGGCTGGGGGGGGAAAGAGTATTAAGAGATGCTGCAACACTGCCAACTAGAGGCTTGAAAATATTTTATTTGAATTGGGGAGAAAAGCACTTCTTTTCAAGGACATTTTAATGTGATAAGATAGAGGGAGAATACAGTAAAATATTATTACAGGTGCTCTCTTGGACTCTTATCAATATTTCAACATTTGAGGCTTGGCTTTGAAGTTGCTGGAGAAGACAGTCATAATAAGAGCCTTGGATAAAGAAATAAAGTGCACTGTACAGTATATATATACCTTTGAAATTCCTACTCGCCAGCCTTTTTGTAAATTTTAACTCTAGTATTTTTGCTTTTTATTTTAAAGGGAAAGCCTCAGAGCTCTTTCTTTTTTCTTTTCTTTCTTTCTTTTTTCTTGCTTCTTCGCTTCTTCCATTTATTTCAATTGGATTAGGGTCTAGAAGAACTTGAAGACCTTTCTTTTTCCTTTTTCCTTTTCTCTTTTTTGGTTTTGGGCTTTTTACTATTGGATTTCCTTTTTTTGATTTTTTTGGACAATATTTGGTTACTACACCAGCTGGATTCAAAGTCAAAGAGAGCTTGAAGCCTTGGAAATATTAAAATGAGCAGGAAACCAAAATCATTCGGCGTTTCTGCTTCTACCTCTGCTTCCCCAACACCTGAAGGACAACTTTTAATTCAGACAATGTTGAAGCAAGATAAGGAACAAGAAAAAGTAAATTTACAGATGATCATGCAAGGAATTCAAGATATTAAGATAAAAATAGATACTATGGATAAAAAAATAGAGAAATCTGATGAAAATTTTAAACAAATGATGGGAAAGTATGAGGAGAGATTCCAAAAAATTGAGGAAGAAGGAAAACAAAGAGAGGAGAAGATTGGAAATATTGACACTAGATTAACAGTGGTAGAACAAGAAAAAAATGGGATGTTGAGGTGGGAGATGGAAAGATCAGAATTTTATCTTAGATTCCAAAATATAGAAGAGGAAAAAGGAGAAAACTTGGCTGCGATAATGATAGAAATATTGGCAGATCTTCTGGAAATTACCGAGGAAAAGATGATGGACGGAGTAGATGAGATATACCGAGTTTCTACAAGATATGCGATGAGAAATAAACTACCAAAGGAAGTACATATTAGATTTACCAAAAAATCCATCAGAACACAAATATTACAAGTGGCAAGAGAGAAAGCATTGAAATATAAAGGCAAAGAGATTGTGGTTTTAAAACAAATACCTAGAAGAGTGAGAGAGATGAGAAGAGAATACCGATTTTTGACCAAAATGCTACTGGAAAATGAAGTGAACTATAGATGGCTGATACCAGAAGGACTAATTTTTACGTGGCAAGAGCAGAGACATAGAATTGACTCGATTGAAAAAGCAGAACTTTTCTATGCAGAATTTTTTGGAAGAAAAAAAGAGGAGGCAGAGAAAGAGGTCTCATTAATTGAGTTTCAGGAGGAACAACTGGAGATTGAAAAAGAGAAAGGAGTTGTAGGTGGACAGGTAGACAGTAAAGAACAACGTGAAGTGAGAGCTACGAGAGCTGTTAGACCTAAATATAAAGCATAATCATGGAAGAAAAAAAACTGATTACAATGAATATAAATGGACTTAACTCAGCTGTTAAAAGAAGGAAA
This sequence comes from Laticauda colubrina, assembly GCA_015471245.1. Lineage (NCBI taxonomy): Eukaryota > Metazoa > Chordata > Lepidosauria > Squamata > Elapidae > Laticauda > Laticauda colubrina. The sequence continues at coordinate 14,318,943 of BLBF01000019.1, read as the reverse complement.
ACCTTTTACAAATTAGAGAAATTAAAATTTGATATAATTTGCTTACAAGAAGTTTATATTAAAAAGCAACATGAGCAATTGTTAGTACAGCCAAAATTAGGGAAAATATTTACTTCTTTGATTCAATGTAAGAAAAGAGGAGTGGTTCTCTACATTAAAGAAGATATTCCAGCAAAACTGATCTACACGGATGAAGATGGAAGAGTATTAATGGTGGAAATAATGGATAATAATAAAAAAATACTCTTGATTGCAATTTATGCTCCGAATGATAAACAAGAAGAGTTTTATAAAAAACTACATATGGAAATAATTAGACTGGACTATGTTAACATAATTATGATGGGAGACTTTAATGGAATTGTGGACAATAAATTGGACTATATAACAACAACAACAAAACAAAATAGAAAGATTCTCCCTAAATCTTTTTTTTAAAATGACAGATGAATTAACCTTAAAAGATATTTGGAGGGAAAGAAATGTTAAAACTAAACAATATACTTTTTACTCTAATAGACATTTATCATGGTCCAGATTAGATATGATTTGGATCTCAACAGAATTAATATCTACTATTCAAGAAACAAATATTGAAATAAGTACTTGGGCAGATCATAGTCCAATGACAATTAAATGGAAGGGACAAAAAAAAAGATCGAGATGGACATTAAACAATACTATTTTAAAGGAGAAAGACTTTATACAATGGATGGAGAAGGAATTGGTTTTTTTTTTAAAGAAAATAAAAAAGAAGATACTTCAATACAGAATGTTTGGGATACAATGAAGGCATATGTAAGAGGTTTGATAATAGACTATACAAGAAAAAAGAATATTAGGAAAAGACAAACCTCCAAGGCTTTGGAAGATGAATATATAAGACTTGAAAAAGAATTACAGAAAATACCACAGAAAAAAGATATTAAATTGAAACTGGATGTAATTAAGCATAAAATGGAATTAATAGAGAAAGAAGAACTGGCACAGAAAATTAGAAATTCTAAACAGAATTATTTTGAAGGTGCAAATAAACCAGGTAGATGGCTAGCATATAAACTGAGAAAGGAGAAGGAATCAAGAAAAATATTGAAACTAATAGATGATCAAGGTCAAGTTTGTTGTGGTAATAAGGAGAAAAAGGAAATTATTCGAGATTATTATGGACAACTATATAAACAAGAGAATATTGATGAGGAAAAAATTAAACAGTATTTACAGAATGTTAACTTACCGAAGATACCTAAAGAGACTGAAGAAATGTTAGAAAGCAATATAACAATGATGGAATTAAATGAAGTATTTAAAAGACAAAATAATGGGAAAGCACCAGGTCCAGATGGGCTTCCGGCAGAATTCTACAAAAAATTTCAAGAATCATTGAACACCCCATTGTTAGAAATTATGAATGAAGTTATGTTAAAGAAGATGACACCCAAAACATGGTCAGAGGCTTATATTACACTTATTTTAAAGGAAGAGGCTGACCCGTTGCAAATTAAGAACTATAGACCTATTTCCTTATTGAATGCAGATTATAAAATCTTTGCTTCAATCTTAGCAGAAAGACTGAAAAAATATTTAAATAATTTTATTCATCCAGATCAAAATGGATTTCTGCCAAAGAGACAAATTAGAGACAATATGAGAGTAATTTTGGATACTTTGGAATATTATGAGGCTCATCCTGAAAAACAAATGGCCTTGATATTCCTAGATGCTCAAAAGGCATTTGACAACGTGAACTGGAGATTTATGTTATTACTATTGGAACAGATGGGCTTTGCCAGAAAATTTATTCAAGCAATAGAAGCCATATATAATAAACAGACAGCAAAGGTAATGATGGAGGGAGAATTTACAGATCTTATTAATATAAGAAGAGGCACAAGACAAGGATGTCCCCTATCTCCTTTGTTATTCGTATTAACTTTGGAAGTGTTGAATAGAAATATTAGAGATGACAAAAATATAAAAGGAATGAAAATTAAAATGGAAGAATTTAAACTACCAGCTTTTGCTGACGATTTAGCTTTTATTCTGGAAGACCCGTTAGAAACCGCTCCAAAGTTATTGGAAAAGATAGAGACATATGGTGAGATGGCTGACTTGAAAATAAATAAAGATAAAACAAAGATTTTGACAAAAAACATGTTATTGAGACAAAGAGAAGAACTGACAGATCTTTTGAAAATTCAAGTTACAAATAAGGTTAAGTATCTGGGGATATATTTGACAGCAAGATGTAGCACATTAAAAGAGAATAATTATATTAAACTCAAACAACAGATAATTACAGATTTGAAGAAATGGGAAAATTTACAATTGTCATTAATAGGGAGAATTTCAACAATTAAGATGAATATTTTACCTAGAATTTTATTTCTCTTTCAAACAATACCAATTAGACTTGGAAAAGACTATTTTGAAGATTTAAATAAAACTATGTTGAAGTTTATATGGCAAGGTAAAAAAGCGAGAATAAAGTTAAAACTTTTGCAAGATGCTAGAAATAGAGGAGGTTTTGGCCTGCCTAATTGGGAACTGTATTATCAAGCTGCAAGTTTGATGTGGGTCAAAGAATGGATAACATTAAGAAAACATAGATTGTTGACATTAGAAGGACATGATTTACTGTTGGGCTGGCATGCTTTTTTATGGTACAAGGGAACTAAAACACAGGGGTATTTCAGAAGACATTATATACGGGAGTCTTTGTGGTTAAATTGGGAGAAGATAAAAAAACAATGTTATTTGAAAATTCCAGTTTGGTTATCGACTATTGAAGCATTTTCCTATCCTATGATCTATAAAAAAGGAACAAACAGTTAGATATGGGGAACTGTTGGATGAAAAGGGTGGACTTAAAACGATCCAAAACTTAGAGGAACAAGGTATAAGGATGAATTGGTTTTCATATGCGCAAATACACTCAAGATATCTTGAAGATTTTAAAACGGAAGGATTCTATGATAAACAGACTGATTTAGATAAGATATTGATGGGTACTGATGAGAAAGTGATTAAAAAGTTATATGGTTATTTATTGGGAATTAAGCTAGAGGAAGAACAAGTTAAAGAAACTATGATTGCTTGGGGGAAGAATTTTGGATATGGGATTGATTTAGAGCAATGGCAAAAATTGTGGTCACAAAATTATAAAATGACAATGTCAATAGCATATAAAGAAAACTTGTATAAGATGTTTTACAGGTGGCACCTTCCCCCGACAAGAATAGCAAGAATGTTCAAGAACAAATCTGAAAAATGTTGGAAATGTCATCAGATACCTGGCTCATACTATCATATGTGGTGGACTTGTGAGAATGCCAGAAAATATTGGACTAAAATTCACATGTGGTTGGAAAAAATGACAAAGAAACACATAGACTTGAAACCAGAGATCTTTTTATTGGGAATTTTACCTGATATATATAATAAAGACTTGAAATATTTGATTGTAAATGTATTAACAGCGGCTAGGATTGTATTTGCTAAAAACTGGAAGAATGAGAAAATACCATTGCAGGAAGAAATTATTAAGAAAATATTGGAATGTGCTGAGATGAGTAGATTGACATTTGAAATTAGAGAACAAGAAGATAAACAATTTTATGCAATTTGGGGTTTTTTTTATCAATGGTTAGATGATAAAATACAATAATAGAGCATTAGTATTATATATATGAAGGGTTTTTAGGATTGATTGTTATGATTATATGATAAGTTATAGAATAAACTGTTTGAAGTATTGTTATCTCACAAAGCATGAATGATTAAAAGTATAGTCAGAAAAAGATTTTTTTTTTTTTTTAGTAATATTAGAATATGGATTGACAATATGAGTGGTTATGCAATATAACTGTAATTGACACTATAAAATGAATGCACAAAACTGATGAACCAACCGATACACCGGAAGTATATATGAGAGTAGATGTTTTTAATGTTTTGTATGTTTGTCTGTTTGTAGAAAATTAATAAAAAAAATTTTTTTTAAAAAAAAGAAAATCTATACAAGATGTTCTATAGATGGCACTTCATGCCAGCAAGACTGGCAAGGATATTTAAAGATAAATCAGCTAAATCAGCTAAATGCTGGAAATATCATCAGGCACCTGGATCATATTAGCATATGTGGTGGTCATGCGTAGAAGCTAAAAGAAAAACATATATGCGTGGTTCAAAAAGATGATACAGCAACATATTGATTTAAAACCGGAAATATTTCTGTTGGGGATTATACCTGAAATATATAGTAAAGAAAAGCTATACTTAATCATTCATGTATTGACTGCAGCTAGAATTGCTTTTTGCACAAAATTGGAAAAGTGAAAACATTCCAATGGATGAGAATGTGATCAGGAAAATATTATAATGTACAGAAATGAACAGGCTAACACTTGCAATTAAAGAAAAGGAATAAACTGAATATTACATGATATGGAAATTGTTTTATCAATGGCTAGATAATAAAAATGGAAATCAGAAAATTTAAGTAGATCAGAGAAAAATAGTAAACATGTGAATAAAAATTAAATATGCTAAGAATGGTCATCATAATTAGATACATTATGTGTAGTAGTATGAAGTAAGAATGATAAAATAGTAATGAATATGTATTAATTGTAATGGTTATTGCACAAGATACGTGTGTTTGACCTGGGGAGTTGGGGTAGGCATGGTTGGAATAGGCGTGACCAGGATGAGCATGGCCAGCTTGAGGTCACTTGTGTTAGGGACACTTATGGTGGCCATGTACTAAGGCTAGACTTCCCTCAGATCTTCCCTCATTCTCATTATAATCTCCTTCCTTCCTTCCTTCCTTCCTTCCTTCCTTCCTTCCTTCCTTCCTTCCTTCCTTCCT
>BLBF01000019.1:14300233-14314066 GCA_015471245.1 Laticauda colubrina | reverse complement strand
CCTTCCTTCCTTCCTTCCTTCCTTCCTTCCTTCCTTCCTTCCTTCCTCTTTCCTTATTTTTCCTTCCTTGCTCTCTTCCCATCTTTTCTTCTTTTCTTTTGTCTTTCCTCTTTCCCTTTCTCCTTTCCTGTTCCTTCTTGCATGCTCAAATGCAAAAGGGGAAACATTTCCTTTTGTTTTGGTTTTAGTTTGTTTTGCTAGCCCTCTGCCAGCAAAAACAAAAATCAGGAGGACCAAGCATGCACCCCTGGGCCCCATTTTCAGCTGCTACGGCCAGCTATAGCTCTCTGGAATGCTGAGATTACTTAAGAATGAATTTTGAGAGAAGGAGAAATACAACTGTATCTTACATAATTAGTTTTAACTATTCTTTAGCTTTAGAATCTCTACCACAAGACCTACAGACATTCTGGTACTCCCAAATATTTATGCTGATACCTGCAGCACTCACAGGTTTATCCCATTTAATGACAGAAGTTATTCACAATAATTGAAAGAAAAGGAAAAAACAGATTTGTGTCCTAATTATTATTAAGCTACTGGCACACACTTTAGAATGTGAACTGCACCTGAAAATAATGAAGATGCAATTAGCTAACATACTGTATTCTACTATTAATAGGAGAAAGTAGACTTCATAATGTTATGCTGAAAACACTACTTTGGTTTCCCATAAGCTGATGGGCTCAATTCAGGGTGCTGATTTTATTTTTAAATTCCTAAAGGTATAGCATTAATTTACTTACAAGGTGCTTCTCTCCTGATCAGAATCAATGCACTGAGTTTGTTCAAAACAGACAATTTTATGTCTATACCTCATATAAGATATAAAGTGAGGAAATGCACTTTTCCTGTGAAAGCCCTATATTATGAAATATTTTACCTCAAGATGTACTAGACGTTTTCATTTTGTTTGCCTTTGGCAAGACAGCTAAGATAATTGTATTGCAATAGGCTTTTAGCACAGATGATCAATCTGCCCTACACAAGTAATCCTTGAGTTGGCATGCTTTTTTTCTCTTTATTGCTGCTGGGAAAAAGACCAGAAGAGTGAATCTCTCATTGCTGCCCTTGTTCCTTTCATTGCTATTGCCTTGAGGACTGGAACAGTATAATTGTTCTTGTGAGTACTTTATAATATGATTTTTCATGATAATACAATGCTTGATGGTATTTTATAAACTACTGTAAGTAGTTTATTTTATAAACTACTATTTACAAGGACCTAACAAACATAACGGTTTTTTTCCATTGTTTCATTTACCTTGGATTTGCTTTCAGAAATACTACCCAGCATCTACAGAAAGCAGATTAGTACTTAAGATTCCTTTGCATTGTACAGTACTGTTTTTGTTTACTTTTGCTTTGAGGATTTGTATATACTACTGTAGATTGCTTGTAGAATAGCTGATGGGCAGCAATTCCCTCTGGAGGTTTCATGTTGGTCAGCCCTGCAAATTCTCAAGGCTCTAGGTTCACCTAACTATTGTGGAGGTCGTTTAATGAACTGAAGCAAGCAGCAAACGTGATCTTCATTGATTTAATGACCTGATTTATTCACTTAATAAAATGTGATTTAAAATATCATAAAAATGAGTCCAATTCATGTGATGACACTTTTGACTTACAACCCTAATGGCCATACTGCATTAGGACTGTACCTTAAGGACTATACCTGTATTTAAAAATGTACTATTTTTACTGTCTCATGTTCTTATTTGCTGATAACTTTATTTTTCTTCTGTTAGAAATAGATAGTGAATATACTGTATGCTGTCATAACTTAATTCAAACTGGCTAACAAATATAGTTTACTCTATATGTGGAGAAAATTCAGGAATCAAATGATTATACGAACAAGTTGGCAATAATTCGTATGGCTAAGAAAGCATTTTTTCTTTGTAGCAAAATCTTAGATTGTTGATAATCTGAAAGCAATTCAATAATGACAACTTCTCATGTAACTGAACCTAGCTAATATATAAGCTTGTACTTATATATTTCTGCTGATTTTTATTTTCTAACTTTATTAATTCTGCTCATTATTACATGCCTTATCATATGTGCCAGTGAAGTTTTCAGTTTTAACAGCAGGATTTTATTTTACTTGCAGAAACATACCTCAGGCCCTGTGATATGCAAGAGTCCAGAAACAGCAGCTGCAATTGAGTCATAACCTGCTTGTTGAAATTTTGGGCCAGTCTGACCATAGCCTTAAAAAATGCAAAACAAAAAACAAAAATGAGAAAACGTAAACATACTAGCAGCTACCTCTGCTGCAACTAAATAGAAGCATTTTCTTATCTCACTTACAAACTACAGGTGATTTATATGATTTATATGACTCTTCTGGTGAGCCAACAACTTGGGGAGCATCATTGGAAAAATAGTTGTTTTGGAATTTACTTCTCAAACATACAATAAGTTGTGCCTTTCATTTCTTAATCAATTTATGAGACTATTATCTTTATTAGCTAAACCTTAAAGGCCTTCTTTAATCATAACCTGTTACTCTTTTTTGAAGCTCTGTGCCATTTTTGAGATTTCTTTATTATTAAAGAAAACAATATTTTTTTTCTTAATTTTGGTGGAGAAGTGTAAGGATAAAATATAGCAATTTGATTTTATTATCTTTATAATGTGTAGCTCTAGGTTGCTTTGTTGTGAATAGTTGAAATCCCTGATTTTTAGGAACTCTGGCAAGAAAAATAATAATTAAATAAAATATATATTTGACCACTAGAGATCTATGAAAATGCTTAAACCTGAGCTTAAGTTTATTATTAGGAAAGCCTTTGAAAAGTCTCTACAGAAAATAACTGATTTTGTAAATCAAATTTTACTAAACATATAGATGATATAAAAAAGCAAGAGGTGCAGTTAGACAAAAGACAAAAAGGGCAAGTATAAAAAGTGGAAAAAGGGGCACATAACTATTAGAAAATAGCTTGAGCCTGCAAAAATGGAGTGAGGAAAGCTAAAGCTCAAAATGAACCAAGGTTTGTGACAAAAGTAAAATATAACCCCCAAAAAAGCTTTTTTCAACATATTAAAACAAGAAAAAAGTCAGGAAACAATTGGTCCATTAGTGGGAGAACAAAAAAGTGACAAACAATAGGGAGTAAGCAAATCTGCTAACTTGTTTTTTTGCATCCATCCGTAAATAAAAGGGAAAAAAAACAGTCAAACCTATCAAAAACAGTACCATAAAAAACACATTAGGAATACAAGATATATTGGAAAGAAAATGGTAAGTGGGCACTAGCCCGTCATAGACAAGTTCAAATCACAAAGACCAAATGGATTACAACCTAAGGTTCTGCCACAACTGGCAGATGTGATTTCAAAATCATTGAACTATATCTTTCAAAGATCCTGGAGCACTGGAACATTACTAGAGGACTGGAAAAGAGCTGATAGTTCCCATCTTCAAAAAAAAAAGCAAAAAACAATACATCCGGGAAACTACAGACTATCAGCCTGACCTGAATACCTGGGAAAATTCTGGAAAAGATTATCAAACAACAAATTAACGAACACATAGAGGTAACCTGCAAATTAGCAAACACATAGAGGTAAAGTGTCAAAATTAGTGGAGCAGAGGAATGCTGTGGATATTTACTTGGTCTTCAGTAAGGCATTTGATAAAGTGGACCACAACCTACTACTTGATGAGATAGAATAATTTTGGTTTAGACAGCATCAACACCAGATGGTTTCATAACTGGCTGACCAACTGCACTCAGTTATACTCCTCAATGGAACTGCATCTGCATGGAGGGAAATATGCGGTGGGGTATCCCAAAGCTCTGCTTTAGGCCGAGTACTCTTTGACATCTTTATCAATGATAGAGACAAGCAGATAGATGGGAAACTCGTCAAATTTGCAGGCAACACCTGGCAGGAATAGCAGTTAACAGACAGGAATAGCAGTTAACAGACTGCTATTTATTTGCAGGAATAGCAGTTTATAGACTTGAACATTGGGCGCTATCTATCAAAATGAAATGGTGAAAAAAGTAAGGTTCTACATTTAGGCAAGAAAAACCAAACACACAGACACAGTATAGGGGGTACTTCGCTCAATAGTAAGAAGTAACTGCAATCAGGATCTTGAAGTGGATAATCATTTAAATATGAGCAGCATTATGCAGCAGCTGCTAAAAAACCCAACACAGTTCTAGGCTGCATTGAGGGATAAAATCAAGATCATGTGAAGTGTTAAATACTGCTTTATAATGCCTTGGTAAGGCCAAACTTAGAATACTGCATTCCAGTTTTGGTCACCACAACGTAAAGATATTGAGACTCTAGAAAGAGTCCAGAACAGAGAAACAAGGACTGGAGGCTAAAACATACAAAGAATGGTTGCTGGAATAGGGTATGTCTAGTTTAATGAGAAGGACTAGGAGTAACATGATAGCAGTGTTCCAGTATCTCAGGGGCTGCCACAAAGAAGAGGAAGTCAAGCTATTCTCCAAAACACCTGAGGGCAGGACAAGAAGCAATGGATGGAAACTAATCAAGAAGAGAAGCAATCCAGAACTAAAACAAAATCTTGACAATTAGAACAATAATCAGTGGAACAACTTACCTCCAAAAGTTGTGAATGCTCCAACACTGGAAGTTTTTAGGAAGAGATTGGACAACCATTTGTCTGAAGTGGTATACGGTTTCCTGCCTAAGCAAGGGGATGGACTAGAAGACCTCCAATGTCCCTTACAACTTTGTTATTCTAATTAGTTATTCTAATTATGTAAAGAAAATTATGAATCCACTAAGACAACTTTACAAATATTTAACAAACTCAGTGCAATACAAAACTGACACCAACTTGTATTATGATGATAGTTTGAATAGAACCCTCTTCCTACAACTGAAACAAGAACTGCAAATAAATTCACAACTCTTAAAGATGTCAAGTTTGGGACTTTTTCTTCACGATACTAACAATGTTGAAAATTATTTGAGAAAAAGGAATCTGATTGATATCTCAGAAAAGAAGGTTTTATTCTATATGGAAGAACTCCAAGTTAATCTATAATGTTTAATAAAACAACTTTGGTAAATGTTTGTTTTCTATTTTTTTATATAATGATTTGTTTAAAAAAATTATTTTATTTTTACGAACATTCCATTTTTCATTTAAACAGTGTGTCATCTGGATACAAATATTTTGTGCAATATCATGTCCTTGATAGAGACTGACTCTGAGGGAGGGGAGGAACAGTCCACAGGGAATGGAAGGAGGCTGGGGAGGGGCAGAGTCCAGCTGAGCAGTTAGAGAAGGACCCAAGCCCTATTCATCCTAGGGCATGCAGGGAGGAGAGGATAAGGGCGAGACATGATCTACTCGGGAAGAGAGGGCCTTGATCCTCTTCATGGGCTGCAGGTATGAGAACTGCATAAGAGTTTGGACCTGCTTTCTAGCAAACGCTGGAAACAAAGCGTGTTTTATTTTGGTTTGAGGTTATCTTGGTTGGCGTCCTTCCAACAGACTGTGCCTTGTTATCTCCTTGAATTTGGTCAATACTTCTGTGGAAATTTCATCATTGTAGTTTGTTTGGTTTTTATTTTCACCTCTATCTGCTCATTAAATTCGGACTGTATTGCTTTCTTTTGAAGACTATTTTTGAATATGTTTTATCTCCAACTGAGAATTATTGAACAGTGGGGCCAAGTTGGAGGCATTAAAGGACATTTATTTACATTTTGGATTTTGTTATGTTTATGTTACACTCTGCGTCATCACATGCAGTAACATTTATAATTACTACAAATTCCTTACCGTTAACAGCAATAATTACATTCTTATTTTAAACTACGATACATGATATATCTTATCATTGTAACCATCCCCTTCCTTCCCCTCTATATTCATTATGTGTGTGTGTATGTGTGTATGTATGTATATATGTATGTATATAAATTCTATATTCATATATATAATTTCAACTTCCATTTTTCTTTTCCAACCATTCATAAAATAACTCCTATATCATATAATATTCAGTTTGTGCTTTTTCTTTAATTCCCAGTGTTAATCTGCTCATTTCTCCACATACTAATATTTTCATTCACTTCTGTTGGAATCTTTTCACTTTTCCAGGTTTGAGCAAATACTATTTTAGTTGCAGTTAACACATGAATAATTAAATATGTCTTTTCTTTGCTATAGCTTTCTTTATATAATTATTAATTCCCAAAGTTTGTGAAATATTATTGAAAATCAATTTGAAAATATGATTGGTTATTACTTTTCAAGATAAGAAAAATATTTTATTCTACAAGCATAAATTGAGGGAGAGATTTACATTTGATGAACTAATTGTAGTTAGCTGGATTTTTAATTGTGTGATATATATAATTGAAAGAAAGCTTTAATATAGTTTTGTGTTTTAGGTTTCGGGTTTGCAAAGTGGGTTGGAAAACAAAAAGTTTTTTTTTCTTTTATACATAATGCTTGAGCAATTTTAAAAATTTGTATAGTATTATTGAAAGTGAATTTTAAAGTATGTATGTTAAGAGTAAGTTAAAAAAAACAAAAGTATTAGAACTTATTGATTTTAGAAATGTTTTTAAAGAAAATTTAGAAAAAAGTATTTTTTTTCTCTTTAGGGTTAAAAAAATAGCAAATATAGTGAACTTTAATAATATAAATTATGATAATTATAAAGATCAGTGAATAAACAGAAATATATATTTACCACCACAAGGAAAAGTAGAGAATGTTAAATCAATTCTTTTATCCAAATATAATATATCTAATTTTTTACTGTTTGGAAATCGCTTCAGGACATTGTGCTTGTGATGGAAAAAAATGAAACTTTGATTTTGTTTTTCTTGTTTATATAGGTTTGTTGTTATAGAAATTTCTGGACTTTCTCAACTGTGTTAATATCAGATATGTAATGCGGGTTCCAGACTGATGAGCTGTATTCAAGTATTGGTCCAGCAAATGTTTTGTATGCACTAGTTAGTAGTATGATATTACCAGAGAAAAAGCTACACAGGATTAGGTTAACAACTCTTTATGTCTTTTTGGCTCTAGCACTTAGATCATTAGAGATGAGTACTCCAAGGTCCTTGACAGAGTTTGGATCATCAACAAGGTCTTGACTATTCAGGCTGTATTTTATTTTCTGTTTTTTTGGGTTTTTTTTGCTAATATGTAAGACAGAGCATTTAATTACTGAGATTTGAAATTGCTATTTGTTTGAGCATTCTGATATATAGTCAAGGTCTTTTTGAAGGGTAGCAGTATTGTCTGTGGTGTTGAATAGCTTTACATCATCAGCAAAGAGAATGCAGTTGCTCTTAATGTGATCACAGAGGTCATTTATGTAGAGTATGAAAAGAGTTGGTCCTACAACACTGCCTTGAGGGACACCACTGTTGACAGGTACAGAATTTGATAGGACAATTTTGATCATTTGTTGTCTGTTTGACAGGAATGCTTCTATTCAGTTATACAGAGATACCATAAGATTTTAGTTTTAGGAGTAATTTGTTGTGTACAAATGAATCAAAGGCTTTACAGAAGTCTATGTAGATTGTGTCTATTGCTTTTCCCTGATCGAGTTGTGTAGTCCATATGTTTTTGCAGTGTAAGAGTTGCAGATTACAGGATAGTTTTTTTCAGAAACCAAATTGTTTATTAGAAAGTAGGTTGTTTGTCTCTAAGTGGAGGATAATGGATTGGTTAATAATTGATTCCATGACTTTACAGGTGATGCAGCATAAGGAGATTGGTCTGTAATTTACCACTAGGCTGGGGTCCCCCTTTTTGAAGATGGGGATGACCATGGTTTGTGACCATAGTTTTGGCAAGGAGCTGGTCCTGAAATATTTTTCAAAGATTATGCTTAGAGGTTCAGCTATGGCAGTGGATAGCTTTTTAAAGAAGTAGGCACATATTCTGTCCGGTCCAACAGATTGAGATGGTTTTAGATTGTGCAGTGCTTTTTCAACAATGTCTTCTGTAAAATCGATATGTATTAGATCATTGTAGTTGTCTGTGGTTTGACGAGAAAATATTGGGCATGATCCATTGATGTTTACAAATACCGAGCCAAATAATGTGTTAAAGAGGTTGGCTTTAATGGTGTCATCATTGCAGTCTTTACCATTAGGTCTTTTCAGGGATGGGATGGACCTTGAGTCTTTTAGTTGGTTGTTCACAAAATTGAAGAAAGCACAGGTGGAATTGGTGTGTAGAAGGTTTTCCTCTTGTTTAATGTGATAATTGGTGCAGTCTTTATCTGATGGCATAAATTTTTGTATCGACTTTTGAATTTGGCAACGTGACCAGATTTATTTTTCTGCCAAAGTGATTTCTTTTTCGATTGAAGCTTCCTTATTGTTATGGGTAATTTATTTTTTCTGTTTTTGGCAGTTGTTATTGGTACATATAGTTTGATGACTTTTTTGACTTCAAGTAAAAATATATTGCTATGGTCTTCAACAGTATTGCATCCAGTGAATAGAAATTGACAATCAAGCGATGAGAGATCATTGTCTATAAGATTATTTAGTAAGAATTGAGATTTGTTTTTAAAGATAGCCTGGAAATGAAACTAAAATTTTTATGATACTGTGTTTCTCCAACAATATGCCCCCCCCAATAGGAAGACCCAGCATGTTTTCTAGGCATAAAATGAAATTAAGCCTCTCCCCACAAATTTAGGCCTATTTAAAAACATGCAAAATGGGGGGCAGGGGCAGAAGGGGAACTTGCCATTAGGAGCACCCTGCAGGCAACCATGCCTCGCCACCAGCCGTTCCTAATGGACGATCATGGTGGAGTGCGGAGAGCTCCCTACTCCTGCCTAGCACCTTTGCTGCACACCTGAGACCTTCAGCACTTGCTGCTGCTGCTTCCTCCACCGCCCTTGCTTTCCCTTGTACTTGTGCCTCCACTTCCGCATTTGGAGCACCGCCGTCGTTTGGAGCACATTTGGAATGCCAATGCTGTTTGGAGCACTACTTCCACGTTTGGAGAGTCACCACCATTTGGAGCGCAGTTGGAGTGGCAGCTCCAAATGCAGCGGCAGTGCTCCAAATGTGGAAGCCGCAGTTCCAAACATGGCAGCAGCACAAGCAGAAGGGAAAGCAACAGGTGGTGGAGGAAGCAGCAGCGGTGGGAGCCGAAAGTCTCGGGTCTGCAGCAAAGGTGCTTGATGGGAGTAGGAAGCTCTCCGCACTCCGCTATGATCCACTATGATTGCCTAGCTGTTTTTTCAGGGCTCAAAAAAAAAATAAGACCCAGCCTTATTTTATGAGAAACACAGTAGTACGATAACGAGATAATATCCTATGGAATGTTGATTAGAATATAATACAAATGTAAAGTTAAGAGGAAAGAATTATAGATATTGTGCACATGATACACATACCAAACCAACACACTGTACAACTGAAAGATGGTTTTATTTATTTTGTATGTTATAAAAATAAAAAACTTTTTTTTAAAAGAAAGATTGAGGTGGCAGGGACAACTAGAGAAATTCAGCAAGCTTCTCTGAGGGAAAAAAATGAAAGAACATTTTACATCTAAAGTTCACGCCATTTGCAGTGATAACTTAAAACAAGGGGAGCAGGATGCTATAACAAAATCAGTAGATGTCTGACAAATGTTTATCTACTACTTGTGGAGTATTTTTGACAGTTTACAGTCTGGCACAAAGATGTAAATCATTTTCAGGCATAGAGGGACAGGTAGAATTGCAAATTGTAATTGGAGTAGATCTTGGAGTAGGATTGCATTCATGGTCAACTACAGTGAAAATAGTTGATTTCATTGCAAAAGAAATCAAAACCGAAATGTTTACCAGCATTATTGAACAGAACCTGAAAATATGTTCAATTGTTGACGAAGCCTCAAGGCTATCATGCAAACCAGTTTTCATAAAGTTGAAGATTCAGATAACCTACCAACAATTTTTGTTGTTCTTGTTGAATTGGAAAAACAAGATGTAGAGACAATATGTTCTTCAGTTTTGGTAAGTTTACATAATGTTGGATTATAACAGACTATCTGCAAAAAAATTTAATAGTATTTTGCTCTGATGGTGCCAGTGTTATGCTTGGAAGAAAATCTGGAGTGAGAACTAGAATAGCAAAAGATTTCCCTAACATCATAATATGGCACTGTTTAAACTATTGCCTCCAACTTGTTTTAGATGATTCCATAAAGGACAGTAAGCAACTGAAACATTTCAGAATATTTGTTGACAAAATACACAGTATTTTCCATAAATCTTGTAAGAGCCAAAATGAACTATTTGAAATATCTGAACCCCTTGGAATTGAAATTGTAAAGATTGGTAGAGTTTTGGGACCAAGGTGGACTGCCTGTAGTTTAAGGTCAACCCTAGCTGTGTGGCATACTTATCCAGTGCTACATCAGTACTTTCATGCAAATGAAAAATGCTCCGGTATAGCTGCTTGTCTTGAAAACATATATTTTTTAAATGATTTGGCATTGATGATCGATATTTTCAATGAAATATCTCTTCTGTCAAATGCACTGCAAGGAAGAAATACTTATGAATGATATCATAAAGGCCAAAAAACTTGTGCTGAGATCAATTAAAGCATTTGAAATGCTCAGACATGGAAAGGGTCCCTACAAAAAAAAGATCGATGGATTAATCACTTCAGAAACCTTCCAAAATATAAAATTTGTACAAAATCATCAATCTGTTGGACTTCCTTGGGGAAAGACTTTTGGAAAGCATCATACTAAGCCACAAATACCCAACTACCCCTTACTCCTCCCATTCATGCAGTTGCTCTCTCTTGATTTAAGAGCAACTGCAGGAACGAGAGGAGTAAGGGGTAGGTGGGAATCATGGCTTAATTAGTATGCAATGTAGACTATAGAATTCTAGTGTTAATAGGGTAATTGGGACATGAGTGCAGGGCGGAGATAGACAATGATTAAGTGGGTGAAGTGAAGATATAAATTACACTGAAAGATGATTGATTTCAGTGCTAACCTTGTTCAGTTTAACTCTGCTTCCCGGTTACTGTACTAGACAATAAAAAGAAAAAGAAAAAAGAATACAAACCTATCTGTTTGCAATTTCTTATCTTGAATTCACAGAACCACAGCTAAGAAATGGATTGTGAATATTTAAAAACAGTTAGCCAATTGCAAGACACCATAATTAAATTATGATTTCTCCATTTTTTGGAGCCAGTTTACTGGAATAATGAAGAAGTCATAGTTCCATGGCCAGAAGCTGAAGAAGAATTGTTTGCTTTTAATGAAATATTTAATTAAGAAATTAATATTAACGATTATAGAGATTTGAAAGAAAATGTTTTAAAAGATTCAAAGAACTATACAATTTCTCACAGGATTAAAAAAGCTAGATAACGTCAGAACAATTGCTGTAAGTTCAGCAGAAGCAGAAAGGGGTTTCTCAAAAATGAACCTCATATTTCAGAACAGAGAAGTCTCCTAACTATTTCTAACATAACCAACCTGATGACCATTAGTGTGATTGGCCTACCTCTAAAAGAATGAGAGCCTATTTCTACTGTCAAAAAATGATTACGAGCACACCATCACACAGCCGATGATTTGAGGGTGAAGATTAAGAAAAGTACAAGTGAGGAGGGCGCCAGTGAAAGAACATTGTGGAAACATCTCAAAGTTAAAGACAAATAACACTTTTATGTAAGTACTTGAGTACCTCTTTTGTTTTGTGTACTTGGTTTATTCTTATTTAAGTAGTAAGTGCACGAAATTAAAATCTTAACAAAATACCTTCTTTCTGCGGGTTTCTGCATTAGGGCAAAAAAGTCAGAGATGTTGAAGACACACACCACTTTTATCATTCTTATGTAAGTACTTGTGTATACCTCCTGTATTGTTTTGTATATTTATTTTATTCTTATTTAAGTAATAAGTGCACAAAATAATAAATTACCTTTTTCTTTATCTTCTTTTTGTATACATTCATTAGGGCAAAGAAGTCAGTGATGTCAACTTGGCCACGCCTACCCAGTCATATGACCGCCAAGTCATGCCCACCCAATCACATGACTGCCAAGCTACACCCACCCAGTCACATGACCTCTAAGCAAAGCACTCAGTCACATGACCGCCAAGCCACGCACACCCAGTCACATAACCCTTAAGCAACGCCCATCCAGTCACATGACCAAGCCATGCCCACCCAATCACATTACCTCTAACCATCCCCACCCAGTCACATGAATCTCTCTAAGCCACGCCCACCAAGCCATGCCCACAGAACCGGTAGTAAAAAAATTTGAATCCCACCACTGATCTTGCCCTAATAGGTACCAAAAGACGCTTTCTCCCCCACCAGATTTCAAACAATCCTTTTCCACTCCTCATAGTCTCATACTTAAACTTTCTGAAGATATACAGAACCCAGGAAGCTGGGAAGGAGGAGGCTTCCTGGAAGTATTCCAGCAACCTTCTATTCAGCCTGTTGTGAAACCTGAGTATCCTATACGGGGCTAAATAGCTTCATTGTTCTCAGTGTCGGCACAGTTAGATCAGGTTAGAAAACTTAGTCTGCAGAATTTTATTTCCAGCATGTGATTTGCATATTAATTCAACAAATCACTTTATTTATTTTATAGGGATTGAGCATTACACTGGAGTTCAGGGAGCTAAGGAATTTAAAGGATTCTAGGAATCCTTAACTCCCCAAATGCCAGTGTAGCTCAATGAAGCTAAGGGTTTCAAGGGAGAAAAAGCCCTGTTGCATTTTGCTGGCATTTGGGAAGCTAAGAAGAAATTATGCCAATGTATACTGAATCTGCAATGGCCCAGCAAGGGAATGGCCTTCTCTACCCCAACTTCCTGACTTCTGGTATTTTCAACAGATAAGTGTGTGATTGTAACAGGATGGGTATGGAGGAGGCACATAGGCAGTGGTGGTATTCTAGCAGTAGTGGTAAGCTGATAGTAAAAAATGCTACCATTTGGCTGAACCGACAATTTAAAAAATGCTACCAGTTCAGAACCAGTATTTCCCCTCCCCCGATCATCAGCTGTTTTCTGATGATCAGCTGTGCCATGCAATTTAGATTAGCTAGAAAGCAGGATAATCAGTAGGGAAAATCTTGACTAGCCCTGACTACCCTCCCCGCTCTCAACTCTCACCTCAATCCCTACCGGTTCTCTAAACTGGGCCTCAGCTGAGTTAAAAAACAGCATGGAGGGCGTCTTTAAGTGGTCAGTGCTGGATTTCAAAAGCCAAGGAAATCACCTCAGTGCTACAAGGTGAAGTAGCCTGAGAGCAGAGCTGAATGGCTGGAATGTTGCCTTCCTTCCCAGACTCCGAGGACTGAAGCTTCTATTTTTCAGTGCAGACTCAGGCAACAGATTACAGAAAGGTAGATCTCTGACTCCGTGGCTCTGCAAGCAACTCAATCTGCCTGCCTGCCTCACCTGATTTTGGGTAAAAGTTGCTCTTTTTTTGATAAAAAAATCAATATTTAAGCCCATGTCACACTGCCCAACGGATGCAAAAAGGACACAGCGGGCGAGCAAAATGTTCCATCCGTTGTTATCCACTCTCAAAAGGGGCAAAAATTTGCATAACCGGAGCAGATAACACGGACACGGGGAGGACGCAGGGCGGATGCAAAGCGGTTGCGGAACGAAAGCCCAGCGGATGGAAGTGGATGGGAGTGGATGGCACGTCCACTAGGCTTCCGGGGGACCTCAGCAAAGCGGACGCGGAACGGATGAAGCGGATGCACAGCGGATGCACAGCGGAAGCCTAATGGATGCCTGGTGTTAAGCCTGGGTTCCCCAACCAGGGTTAGGTAGACAAGCTAAAC
>BLBF01000019.1:14269319-14300223 GCA_015471245.1 Laticauda colubrina | reverse complement strand
TAGTATTTCACCTAAAACAGTTAGGGTGAACAATGTTATCCCTAACACCTGGCATTAATTGCGCATGCGGGGAGGATGCATTGCGTCAGCCCCGCGGATATAACGGAAGCAGCTCGGAAGCAGGTCACCATTCAGAGGAAAGACCTGCTGCCGGACGGATTGGCTGCCTTGCCTGCCCTGCCTGCATGTCTGCCTGCAAGCCTTGCTGCAAGCCTCCCTGCCAGCCTTGCTGCCAGCTTACCTGCAAGCCTTGCTGCCAGCCTTGCTGCAAGCCTTGCTGCCAGCCTCGCTGCCAGCCTGCCTGCAAGCCTTGCTGCCAGCCAGTCTGCCTGCCAGCCTTGCTGCCTGCCTTCCTGCCAGCCTTGGTTCATGTCTGCCTGCCAGCCTTGGTGCCTGCCTCCCTGCCAGCCTTCCTGCCAGCATGACTAAATGCCGAAGGCGCACGGAATGCTGTTACCTTCCCAGCAAAGTGGTCCCAATTTTTTAATTAATTAAATTAAAAGATACCCCCAGGACAGTATTTTAGGAATTTTTATGAAAGAATAAGAAAGCGGTAGATTTTTAAAGGGAAAGGGAAAAAAGTGAAAATATCTTTGACAGCTGAGCAGAGCTTTGAACCAGGATAGGAAGAAGATGGAATAAGATATCCAAACAAATTGAATTAAAATACATTGGTAACAAACAGGCACAATTTAAAGCTGGACTTAGGAGTTTTAAAAAAGAAGGGAGAAATATTTAAATTGAAGATCTGATTGGTTTGGAATACCGAGGTTTGGAAACCCCCAAACAATAAAACTGAGGAAAAGGTAAGGACATTGTATAACGGAGAGAGCCATCTGGTGGACAAAGTTTAAACTGAAAAAGTGAAAGTTCCTATTTTTCTATGAATTGAATTTGATACAATGAAAAGGAAATATTGAAACAATATAACAAGTACCCTAAAAAGTGAAAATTGAATTAGAATAAAAGAAAAAATATGGATTGTTGGACTGATTGGTGATTTTGCTATAAACCCAGTTCTGGAATAGTTGCTAATCCAGAAAGTTTGAAGAAGAAAAAAGATTAGTGATTGGTGGATTTTAATGACTATAATATATAAGACTGTAACAATGATATCTCTGTGAGATCTAAAAATGGAACTTAAAAATTTGAAAAAACTACAACATGTAAGAAGTGAATCTTGCCTCTGAGTTAAAAGTTATGGAAATGGCAATTGAAGAATATGAAGAAGAAACCTCAGAGAAGGAGGAGTTCATTCAAGAAGAAGCCATCTTAAATAGACAATCAACACAAAGAACACCACAAAGAAGAGGAAAAAGAAGGAGGGTTAAAAATGGAAGGTTTAAAAAAGTAACTAAAATAGGGAATACTTATAAAAATTGGAAAGACAGAAAGAAACAGAAAAGTAAAAGGAGAAGGAAAATATATATTTATAGGATTTATAGGATTATAAATCAGAGAGAGAAAAGATTTGGAAAAACAAAAGGGAAGAGAAGTAATGAGGAACAGGAACAGGAAAGAAAGAAATATGGGAATTGTAAAATAAAGGAAAAATTTTCTTTACTTAGAATACATCGGGACAATGATTAATGAATTAAGAAAGGGGATTCCTTTCTTAATTGATATGAGGGGTAATAATAATGTGAGGGGTAACTGATATGAGGGGTAATAATAATGTGCTTTGCAATTACAAATTATACAATATAATCTATTGAGAAGAAGGAGGGGCACTCTTTTTAGAAGATGAATGCATGTTCTTATTTTTATTGTTACAAGAAAGGTTAATGTTTATTATATATATTAAAATAACTGAAATGAATTGTGAGGAGGTTTAAAATGAGATTAATATCAGTGACCAAGAAAAATGGATTAATTGTTTCTTTCTCTTTTATTATTTTATTATTATTTTTTATTTTTTTGATATTATAAATAAAATTTTATAGAAGGAAAGGGAGAAAATACATTGTAGAATCTGACTGAAAAATCCAATGTAAAGTAATTTATTTTTCTAGGGATTGCCTATTACTATAACTAAGTAAAATATATGTTTAAATTGGGAATTACAGATGCGGGAATTAAGGCATACTTAAACCACTAACGTGACTCCCTCAAACTAGTAAAAGGGGAGGGGAAATTTATGTTTTGTTTTATGTGAAAAACTTGTATTAACTTAGACTTTAAGAAAAGAATATGCAATGGAATTGCAAATTTGACAAGATAAAAAAGAATTAAAAGGGAATAAGTTTGAAGATATGGGAACTATTAGTGATTTAAATGAGAAAAGAGTACTTTGGAAAAGGCTATGCTTAAAAGAAATGTAAAATGCTTAAGAAATACATTTGAAATAAATTGACATGAATTAAGATTTTTAGAATGAAAGTATTAATGAATAGGATTAATTTGCTTGTTCCTTTTCTTATGTAAAAGTTGAGAGATAAAATGAGAAAAGAGTTCTTTGGAAAAGGCCACGCTTAAAAATATATTTGAAATAAACTGAATTGAGAAGATGCTTAGAATGAAAATAATATCACTTAACAGAATTAATATGTTTGTTTCTTTTCTTATGTAAAAGTTGAAATGGAGAAGTAATAATAGAATTAAGTTAAAAATGGACAAGACAGAATGTTGAATGTAAAAATGAATATATAATTACTGTCATATTTGCATATAAAAGTGGTGACTCGGAATTATGTTGTACACCGAAAAGAGCTTTTTTTATTTTGTTTTGGAAAAATTGAATAAAACTTGTTTAAAAAAATAAAATAAATCAAAAGTTTACTTAGACATTTGGGACAATTTGTGTGCAATTATTCTTACCTAAATTAACCATCAATTATTATTAATTATACTAACTATAGAATATGCATCATTCTATCGTATATCTTTCTCACCTTTGAGTCTTGTTCTCTATTTCTACTTGTACAAATTAGACAAAGAGGACACATAAGTTCTAGTATCTACCCAAGAGATAGGGAGCAAGTGATTGCATACCAGAAATATTTCCCATAAAATATATATTTGCATAGGATCAAATGTCTGATTTCCCTCCTTACAGACAAGATACAGCATCAGATCACTTTAGATGTTAACTGTTAGAATTGATATCTTATTTAATATCTCTGGTTATGGAATGGATGGTTCTCATCATTAGGACGTTGGACTGAAGATCAAGATCACATTTGAAATCCAGTTGCTGCCCCATGGCAGAGTGCGCATGCCCATTTGCAAAATGTAAAATCACTGAACCGGTAGTTACACTGGTCGGATCACACCCTTGCATCAGTCCTACAACAAGTCTTTAATATTTCCATGAAGCAGGATGCTAAATATCTAATAATATCATATTATAACAATATGAACAATTTGTTATAAATATAACATGAATTTGGTCTAAAATCATCCTTTAAAAAAGTAGTTCACAGTTTAAAACTTACCTGTTTCTCTGAAAATAGATGTATCCAAACAATAAACCCTAGTATGTTTTTATGTGTGCACCTAATATAAACCCTGATCCCAAAATAAGCCCTATTTAACAGATTGTGCCTATTTAATCTGTTTGCTCATTGTGCCATGGCTATGAGGTGAGGCAGGATGGTGGTGGACCTGCCCCATGTTCCCCAAACTGGCTTACTTCAGGGCTCCTGCAGCCAGGCCACACCTGCCTCACGGCGACAGCACCAACAACCAGAGAGCCCACTTGGCTGCCAGTCCACTTCTTCTGCTTGCTCATAGCTGCAATAAAGCCAGGAGTAGGATTCTACCAGTTTGGACCTGTTCTATAGAACCGGTTGTTATAATTCTGTACAATACAGAAAACTGGCAAATTTTGCCACTGGCTGCCCCCGTCCCTGCCTACCTCTCTTCTTCCACACACTCACCCCACCCCACCCAGTCACTCATCTTGCCCGTCACTGCTAACCTGCCTTCACCCGCCATTGCTGCCTGCCTTCCGCCGAGGCCCTGATCTCCCTGGGTGAGTGAGCCTGCAAGCAAGCCCCAGCTGAGTTGACTCCCTGGCTGGCCTAGGCCACTGTGCTGTTTCCTCCTACCATCCCCGGGTTTCCCTGGCTTGCTTCACCACCGGTGCATTCTCCTTCTCCCCTGGGCTGGGAAGAAGCCATATGGCCATGGTCGTACTGGCTGCGAGAACGTTCCCCTTCTCCCCCTGGCCAAGAAGAAGCCATATGGCCATGGCCGTGCTGGCTGGGAGAGCGTTTTCCTTCTGCCCCTGGCCAGGAAACTGCATGCCCAAGTTGGCCAAGAGAACAAATTCCCCAATGATTTCTTTGCCTAGCTGATTTGCAGCTCCTTCGCATTTCTTGCCATCGTTTGCAGGGAAAAAAAGTTTGTGTGGAGCTAAAAAAAAGTTCAATCAAGCAATTCCAATTTCTTGCAAAAGAAAAAGATTGCACAAAGTTGAAATTGTTTGAGTGAATTTCTTTTTACTCACACTCAAACTTTTCTTTCCCTGCACATGATGGCAAGAAACATGAAGAAGCTGCAAATCAGGTAGACAAAGAAATCCTTGGGAGAAGCGAGGACATCTAGGTGGTGGTGGGTGGGGAAAGCTCCATGATGCTGTGCTGCAATGGTGAAATGGGCAACAGAGTAGCTGGCATGAGGTAAGGAGGAGACTGCCTGCTGTCAGTCTTCTCTTCTCCCTGTTTCTCCTGCTCCCCTAATGCTGGTTGCTCCATTTCCCATTTCTACATTGCAGTGCAGCACCCAGGAACACTTGGGTTTGCCTGGCCAAAGTAACCCCACACAGTCTCTGCTACATACATTGGGCTCAGCAGCAGCTTTGATCAGGTCGCTCCATCAGTGATGGTGAACAAAACAGCCCCATCACGATTTGAAATAACCATGAGGGTGGGATAGTTTTTAAAGTGTGCATGCTCACAAACCGCATTCCCTGATTTCTCAGCAAGCTAAAGGGCCTCTTCAGGCTCAGCAGAGCCAATTTGGTCTTTTTAGCTATGCTCACACATAAGGGCTGGTGTGTGTATGTGCTTTTTAGGGGGTCTTCTCTTTTAAGGGGTGCTAGTTTTGGGATTTACAGGATTGCGGGTTGATCTATTTCCCACCCGCCCACCCCTTGTCCTTTGGCTTTATAGGTCGATAGTCCTCCCTGAGATTTGTGTCTGATTCACTGCATACAAGTCTGTTATTTTTGGAGGGTCCTTTTTGGACAGGATGAGCTGTAGTTTTGCATTGATGTTCGAATGGATGGATGTGTAGGTGTTTAACTTCATTAATGAAGTTCACTTTTTCTTAAGTACTGCCTTTTAAACTCTATAGATTTTAGAAATTTTTGGTATCAGAGTAAAAACTTAAAATGTATTCATACCATAGATATTGTTGGGAAAATCCTGTTAGTCTCTGGTAGCCAAAAAATCAGGAATCTGGTAGCTCCCTTTCAAGCTAACAACATCCTTCATCAGTTTAGCTACTCCATCAGTCGGATAAAGTGAAATACAAACTGTTAACCTGAAACGGGTCTTATAGATTCCTACCCCAGAGGTAGTCTTTTATTTACACCATAACTGAGTCCAAAGCTTCTGATGTTTAGGAAGACAATTGATAAGTGAGTTTTGCTCCATTTTATGACTATAATTGTTAAGTGAATCACTGCAGTTAAGTAAGTAATACAGTAACACAGTTGTTAGGTAAATCTGGCTTCCCATTGATTTTCTTGTCAAAAAGATCACAGAAGGTGATAACATGACCCCGGAACATTGCAACTATCATAAATACATGCCAGCTTCCAAGTGTCTGAATTTTGATCACGTGACCATTGGGATGTTGCAATGGACAAGTGTGAAAGATGGTCATAAGTAAATTTTTTCAGTGTTGTTCTAACTTTGATCACTAAATGAATGGTTGCAAGTCGAGGACTATCTATAGTCTATATCAATTTAATCCTACTGTGTTCTGTGAAACTTGTTATTTAGCTAGGATATGTGTTAGGATCAGGGAGATTGGTTAGCAGCTAGCAAATGTTCTAGCTTTTCTTACATGAAATCTGCCTACAAATGTAGGTCTGGTTGTAAGATTGTGATCATATAAAGTGAATAATTCAAAATAATTTTTTATTGATAAAATGCTGTCTTATCTCTTTATCTTGACACTGGATATAGGATCTGCAGCAAAAAGAAGACTGGGGAATTCTGAAGGTTGAAGTTCATACAGGTAGCCCTCAATTTAACAAACATTTATTCCATCCTCTATTCCTACCTTCCATTTCATGAAGCCAATAACTTTATTCTCTATTCAGAAGGAAGCCGAATCCAGTAGCCCCTTGAAATTAACAGAATTAGCTTCTGTGTATACAAGCAGTCCTCAATTTACAATAGTACATTTCGTGACCATTCAAAGTTACAATGGCACTGAAATGATTGCTTTTCAACTTACAGTCATTGCAGAATCCTCATGGTCAAAATTCAGATGCTTATCAACTCGTTCATATTAATGACAGTTGCAGTTGCAGTGTCCCAGGATCATGTGATCAACTTTTGCAACCTTCTGACATATTCACTTTACATCTGTGTTATTAACTGAACAATTGCAGTGACTTACTTAACAACTGTGGCAAGAAAAGTTGTTAAATGGGGCAAAATTGACTTAGTACCAAAGAAGCAGCTCCTCGCATTGTAGCTGCTGCAATGAATATGAGAAGCCCAGCCAATGTTTTGAACACAGTTAACATCTCTAGCCCAATGAGTTCTCCATTAACATTCATCACACCTGTCAATTTACCAACTTCCTGAGCCCCAGGGAAGCTTACTGGAAGCAAAAACATCCACCAGGAAGCTCCCCTGAGGCCCAAAAGGCCCCAAAACTGAGCAAGGGGGGAATGCTGCGCACCCCCTCCAGGCTTCATTTTTTTTCTTCCTGAGTCCCAGGGGAGCTTCCTGGGAGCAAAAATTCCCCCCAGGAGGCTTGCTGAAGGCCCAGAAGGTCCCAAAAATGGGGGGGGGCCTGCAAAAACAAAAAACAAAAAAGCCATGCCCACCCAGTCACATGGCCATGCCCACCAAGCCACATCCACAGGACCGTTAGTAAAAAGTTTTGAATCCCACCACTGATGCCTTTCCTTCCTCAGGCTTTGCCAACCACTCCACCCTAGTAAAAAAAAAAAAACCTAGAGCAAAAACTTCATGCAGTATTAAAAAGAACAAAAAAGGGAGCTGCTGTGTATTGTTTAATGGACTGCTAAATTGGCAAAATGGACAAAAGTTGGCCATACCCACTCAGTCACATGACAACATGGCCATGCCCACCCAGTCACATGACAACCTAGCCATGCCTACATGGTCAAATGACCATTTAGCCACACAACCACCAAACCATACCCAGCCATTCACATGACTACCAAGCCACCCAGCCAGTCACATGACCACCAAGCTACACCCATTAAGCCAAACCCACAGAACCAGTTGTTAAAAAATTTGAATCCCACCCCTGAATAAAGCTGGAGGCCAAGTGGTATGTTGGAGCTGTGAGGTGAGGCAGGTGTCAGGGCATGGATGGCCTGGCTGCAGAGACCGCTATATAAGCCAGTGCAGGGCATATGGGGAGGCTCCACCACCCCACACCTCATGACCACAGCACTGATGTGTCGCTTGGCTTCATGCTCCATTGCAACCGAAAGCAAGCAGAAGTCAGCTGATAGCCATATGTGGGCTCCTCTTGGACAGGATTGCGCATATGTAAAAAAACGCCCTTTCTGCATTGTAGCAGAGGCACTGGCATGCCATGCTGCCTCCTGCCCCATTGCAAGCTAGTAGAAGTGTGCCTCCCATACATGGACAGGCCCCCCAAAATAAGCCCTAGTGCTTGTTTTGGGGTCTAAACGAAAACAAGACCCAGTCTGATTTTCAGGGAAACACAGGGTATTTATATTTCCTTGTTCTTTCCTCCATTTGACATTCTGGGAATAAGGAATGGAATATCATTTCACTTTTCATAACAAAAATGAAAAATAAAAGGAGCAAGTAAAATACCAAAAAAAATAAATAAAGCTAATGACAAAATAGTTTATCACTAAAGTCAAAATACCTGTTATTGAGCAATAGATAATATGAGGTGCAACTGTGTTAATGTCATCATAACCCAGACCCATTCCAGCCAGTTTTCCAGGGACATAGTTTTCCACAAGGACATCACAGACAGCTGCTAGCTGAAATTTAAAGTGAAAATGAATCAGATTATTTACAAATTTCCAAGTATTCATCAGCAAAAGAACATAAATGTAATTTTTTAATTCCGGTAAACAAGGCAGTTTTAGCATATCTGTATTCTATAGAGTCCAATTATAAAGCAGATATGGGCAAGTGCTTATAGATGAATTTTCTAGTCGTCTTCAAATTAGTTATTCATTATTCACAGTGAAATGACAGCATAACTTTTTTTCAGCAGTAGAAAATGGATCAGAATCAACCACAAATTGATTTAGATAGATCAAAAAGACCCTTGACTTCCACAAGGTGGCAAAAATTTAAAACTTTGCTTTGAGAATTTTTATTTATTATTCTAAAGCATTTTCTCATGTCTTTGTCAAAAATATTCCCAAAGGATTTTTCATGCAATTGATTTTAAAACATAATTCCTGTCCACAAATTAAGTATCAGAAGGGAAAAAAAGTAACAAAAATAACATGAGGTGGAGGGAGGAGGGGAAGGGAAATAAAACACAGCAACTAATTCTTAAAATATCAGAACTGAAACTCAAGAGTAAAAAGAGCCTAACAGAACTCTCTGTTTTGCTCATTCAAAATATTTCTTTACTTTGTAATAATCACATTTAATCTATGATTATGGAACTAAGGCATACACAATTTCTAATCCATAGATCTAGTTCCATGATGCCAGAAAAAGTCTCCACAGATATCACTGAGGCTGCAAAGCATTTTCAAGAACAGTTGCTATGAGGGAAGGGCTATAATCCTTTATTCCACAATGCTGCAGAAAAATATTACACATGTGCAAAGATGGTATTCAGCAAATTCTGACCAGTTCTGGAGAACTGGTAGTGGAAATTTTGAATAGTTTGGAGAACTATTATCACTTCCATCTATTCTCTGCTTCCCAAGTCCCAACTAATGGTCTGGGTCTTCTTTTGTTGTCCTGCAAGGGAGAACGGAGCTGGAAAGTAGGTTAGTGGGATTTTGAGGGAATGGGGATTTTGCAGTTACCTTCCCCTGGGAGTGGGGTGAGAATGGAGATTTTACAGTATCCTTCCCCTGCCATGTCCACCAAACTACGCCCACTTAACCGGGAGTAAAAAAATTTGAATCCCACCACTGCTACATGTATGAATAAATACACATACCAACTAAAACCATTCAATTAACATAAGTTCAATTTGTTTCAAAATATTATTTTGGTCTGCATGTGGAAAAATAGGGAAGAGAATGAATAATGTGTATTATGAGTAATGGAAAAATGTGTTGGGGATTGCTTCTCAAAATGAATACTTTTTACTCCCTATTGGTTGTGGCCAGATTCACCAAAGACTTAATATCATTCCATCAAGCCAATCTATTATTGGGCCAAAAAAAGTAAGTGTTCTATTGAATTTCAACTTTAGATGTGGTTTCCATCCAGCCAGTAATAAAAAAGAATTTTAGTTTCATGGTAAAAATATTTCCCTAAAATGACAATGTTGAAGATGTTTAAAGAATATAATGGAGGGAAAGGTTCATTGATTTCAAAAAGTACCCTTTATTATCCTCACATCACTTTTTAAAGAATCTATACCTACAATTATGTTTTTTTTACTGTAGACTTAATCTATATAGACATTATTGTAAATTTTGGAGTTAGCTGGGTACCCACTCACAATATACTAAAAGCCTATTTTTATTTTTCCTTTAATGTCTGAACAGCAGCATCAGTGACTGACAAAGCTTTGGATGGGCACAATCTATTTAGTGCTAAACTGCCTTCTAGAACTAGCTTCTCACGCAGAACTTTATACAGCGAACAGTTAAAAAGTACTGTATTTTCTCTTGGTTATAGCCAGACAAAAATCCATGTTTTAACTTCCTCATTATGCACAAACCATTTTTTTTTACAAATAGTTACTTCATTTTTCCATTACTTTATTGCGCTCATTTACATTAACAAAGAACTTTGAAAGAGAAAGTAATTATCAGTTTGAAATTATGCCCGTGTTCTTGATTTCTGTTTAATATTGAAAATACTGCCTTCTAGAACTTTATTCATATCAAAATAATATTTTTAAATGTTTCAGTCATGTCCCCACTTTCCATTCTGTCTTCCAGGCTTCACATTTCAATTCCTTCAATCTGTCTGATTCTTTTGTCCCTCAGACTTTGCACCATTTTTGTTGCCCATCTCTGGAGGCATTCAATGTTATCAATATTTTTTTGTGAGAAAACCTCAGACAAGAATATATCTTTCCAGTAATATGCACTATTTTGAATTATCTAGCATTTACCAAAGCAGCTAAGATAGCTGACTCATTCAAATATTATTAAGTGCTAACACAGACAATGGTAAAACACACAATGGCACACAATTTGCCCACTTTACTAAGAATGACTAGATTCAGATATGGTGTACCATATTGGCTATTATGTTCAATAAATAGTTATGTTATAAAGTTATGATTATTATTCTTGTAAAGGGTGTTCACAGAAAAACATTTCATAATTATTTATTTAATCTCATAGGATAAGCTTTGTTAATTGAGAAATTGTGTCTGACCCATTGCAACCCCATGGACAACATTCCTCCAAGCCTTCTTGTCCTCTACCATCTTCTGGAGTCCATTTAAATTCACACCTACTGCTTCAGTGACTCCATCCAGCCACTTCATTTTCTGTCATCCCCTTCTTCTATTGGCCTCAGTCTTTCCCAGCATTAGGTTCTTCTCCAGTGAGTCCTTCCTTCTCATTAGATGGCCAAAGTATTTGAGTTTCATCTTCAGTATCTGGCCTTTAGGGATGATCTTCTCTAGGACTGACTGGTTTGATTGCCTTGGGGTCCAAAGGACTCGCAGGAGTTGTCTTCAGAACCATAGTTCAAAGACCTCAATTCTTTGGTGCTCAGCCCCTCTTATGGTCCAACTTTCACAGCCATACGTTGAAACTGGGAAAACCACAGCCTTGACTATACACATGTCAGGTTTCCAAGTGATTAAATCCAATTAAAAAGAAAAGAGCAAAGTCCATCTTCCAAAACAATTTATTTTATTTAGGAAAACATCAAATTGACAAAGTCCACAGTAATTCCGGATCTGACACAACTTGGAATTATCCCACAAAATTAGAAGAAAGAAACAACCCCCCAAAGTCACATTCTCCAATAGAAGTAATTCAACATTGCTTGATGTCATAAATCTCCACCTCAAGGGGCTTCAGCATGGTAGCTCATGTTCCCACGGGAAGAAGAATCACCTAGCCTAAACAACTCTATCTCCACTCCTCCCTCCTTAGGAATGTGGCAAGCCCAAAACCCTTCCCTCATAACCACAAGAGAAAGTAAGAAAAAGAATATATACTAAGCCTAATTAAAATGGCTACACATGCCAATTTTGAGCTTGACAGGTTGCCTTCCCTCATTTGAAAAGAAAAAGAAACCCCTGCAATAACATAGAATACACAAAGATTGAAATTAGGTTAAACACAATCATACAAAGCGTATTTTAACCTCCTCTGCCACCCACAGAATTCACCTTAGGCTTGTGTGGATATTTTTCATGGAATTTTCGCACCAATCTATCAGCATTAACTTTCCAGCTATTTACCCAAGTCGCTTGTGAAATTGGCCTTTCCAATAAATTAAATATTGTAACATCTCCCTGAAAATCCTAGAATTCAAAATGTTCTTAATCTCATAATGTTCATGCCCCGCAATCAACAAAGGCTTCGGAGCAACACATTCTGCTGGCCTCGATGAAAAATCAACAAATGGCTTTAATAAACTACTTATGAAACACTGGATGTACTTTCCTCAATAGCCTACAGAGATTAAGTTTCACAATTACTGGGTTTATTACTTTAATTATCTGAAAAGACCCTATAAATTTTGGACTTAATTTCCCAGAAGGTAAGTGTAACTTCAAATATTTAGTTGACAAATAACTTTATCCCCCACTTTAAATTGTGGCTGCTGGGAACGATGTTTGTCCGCTTGTATCTTTTGGATTTGTGCTGCCTTATTCAAAGCCTTTTTTGTGTTTTCTCAAGACTCCTTAATTGCATCCATCCATTCAGTTACTGACATGGATTGTGGGGGGTATCCCTCGGCAATTCAGGCATGGGAACGAACTCCATCCCAGTATTAATGTGGAAAGGTGTTAACCCAGTACTGCTATGTACAGCATTATTATAAACAACCTCAGCAATGGCAGCAAATCAGCCCACTTGGTTTGTTGATAATTTACATAGCATCTTAAATATTGTCCAATAATTTGGTTAGTTTTCTCATATAATCTGTTGGTTTCTGCGTGAAATCTTGAGCTTAGACCTTGAGAGGATCCAATTGCTTTTATAAATTCCCTCTAGAATTTTGCAGTAAACTGAACCCCTCTATCTGAAATGATTTTGTAAGGCACACCATGCAATCTCTATATATCTGATTCACAAACACAATTTCCTGGCTGATGCCAGTCTTGGGCATGCAACAAAATGAGCTTGTTTGGAAAATAAATCCACTACAGTCCAAATGACTGTGTACCTCCCACTCTCAGGTAAATCTATTATAAAATCCATCCCTATCTCTTCCCAGGGCTGGGATGGTTCTGCTACAGACTGTAATAATCCTGGAGGTTTTCCTGGTTTGGTTTTCCTTTTGGCACCAGTGGCACAACTCTTCACATAATCCTCAATATCTTGCTTCATTGTTGGCCACCAAAACTGGAGTCTGACCATGTAGGGTTTCTAAATATCCAAAATGTCCTGCTTGTTTTGAGTCATGACTTTTCTGAAGTGCATGAAGACATAAAGTTGGGGACATATAGTTTAGAACCCTTCCATGCTACACTCTCCCATATAGTTAATAAATCCTTATTTTCTTGATACCAAGTATCTGCTGTTAATTCATTTTGCAACTTCCTGATCATTTCTGATTTGTCTTTGATTTTTTGGGTTTGGACTTGTGCCCATGTGATTACTTGAACTATCTCTTGAGGGGACAGTGGAATGATTGGGTAAAATACTTCTTCTCGCTTACTGTCAAATTGGGGCTTCCTGGACAGCACGTCTGCTAGTAGATTTCCCCCCCTGGAAGATATTTCAATTGAAAATTGAATCTTTTAGAGTATTCAACCAATCTAACGTGATTAATAGAGAGTTTCCTGGGTGTTTTTGGAGTTTCTAAGTTTTTATGATTTGTCCACATGTCAAATGGAATGTTACTGCCCTCTAAAAATTGTCTCCAAGCTTGTAAAACCCAATGAACTGCATAAGCTTCTTTTTCCCATACAGCCCATCTTCCTCCAGCGTCTGTGAGTTTTTTGAATGTATATGGGCAGGGTTGCAGATCTTCATCACCATTTTTCTGGAGTAGAACAGCTGCCACTGCTATGTTGCTAGCATCGGCTTGCATTATAAAAGGCAATGCTGGGTCAGGGTGTTTTAGAATGGATTCCTGTGCAAAATGCCTTTTTAACAATTCAAAAGCTTTTCTAGATTCCATTTAAGGGTTATCCAGGTTTTGCCTTGGTTGCCCCCCCAACTCCCTGTTTTCAATAGTTCTGTTATCGGTAATACAATCATTGCAAATGAGGGGATAAATTACTAGTAGAAGTTTGCAAATCCCAGGAAGCTTTGCAGCTGTTTGCGATTCTTTGGGGGTTGCCAATCGAGAACAGCTTTCACTTTTGCTGGATCCATTTCTAGACCCTGATTTGAAATGTGGTGGCCAAGATAATCTAATGACTCTTTGTAGAATTCATATTTGGATAGCTTCACATGCAGCTTTGTATCTTACAGTGTTTTTAATACTTTTCTTTCTAACTTGATGGGGTTCTTTTAGAATTTCATTGTAAATAAGAATGTCATTCTAATAGACCAGGACCCCTTTATACAAATATTGATGTAAGACTTCATTTATGAGCTGCATGAAGACCCTTGGGCTCCTTGTAATCCAAATGGCATTATTCTGAACTGAAAACTGCCTAAGGGGGTGTTGAAAACAATCTTCCATTCATCTCCTTCTCTGATGTAGATTCTGTAATACACTTCATGGAGATCTAATTTGGTGAACGCTTTCCCTTTTACTAAGTGTCCTAACATGTCTTTCATAGGGTTTGGGCTTCTTTGGCGACAAACCGAAATCCGCGATAGTGCGTGGTTTTGATATGTGCTCGCCGCTGGAGCACCCTGAGCCACCCAGATTGGAGGCTACAGCCACCCTATAGAGGTGGTGAAGAAGGGGGAGATCACCAGTGGGGTTGAGGAGAGCCGCATCTCTCCTTCTCGGCTGGCCATTACTCCCTTTCCCAAAGGTGGTTGCAGCG
The DNA here is from genome assembly GCA_015471245.1 of Laticauda colubrina. Taxonomy (NCBI): domain Eukaryota; kingdom Metazoa; phylum Chordata; class Lepidosauria; order Squamata; family Elapidae; genus Laticauda; species Laticauda colubrina. Next base: position 14,285,736 of record BLBF01000019.1, on the reverse strand, counting down.
GTGGTCAGAAATGGCCACCTCAAAGAAGAACCCAACCAGACAAAATTGGGCAGGAGGAAGTTTAAAGGAGAAAGTTTGACTGACCGGGTTGAACAGAGAAAACATCTATTTAAGGTACCTGGAACGTGAATTACAAAGACTAATACTATTCCTAAAAAAAAGTTTTTAAAGCAGTGAAAGAGAAAGGGAAAGGAAAAAGAATTGGCTTTTCTTTCTCTCACATTTAATTGACTTTGAATATTAAGAAGAGATCTAAACAAGAATTTGATGTTAATCCACTTTGACATTAACAGGCTATTTTTAGCTGAAATAAAGTGAAAATAAAGTGTTAAAGGGATAAAGACTCTTGAATAATTTTAAAATTTCAAAAAGAAAGAGAGGGGAAAAAAAGAGGGTGGAATCCGGAAAACTGGAGGAGACCACCTTGAAGTAAAAAGAATTGATAGTGGAATTTCAACAAGACTTGTAAAGGACACATTGTAGCTGAAACTTTGTTACAAGTTAATAAAGCTCTGGGAAAGAGAAAGTGATAAAAAAAGCAAGAAACAACTTTGGATTATTGGGTGATTCCTAGAATTTTGGATGGTAGATACTAATGAAATGAAATAATATCAATTGGGGGTTGTTTAAAAATCTTTAAAATGGCATCACTCCTTGAAGAGCTAAAAATGAGACTTAGAGAACAAAAAGAAGAAACACAAGAGGGAAGAGGATCTTTTGGCTTTGTATTGCAATTTTTAGAAATGGAGATTTTGAACTATGAAAAACAACAAGAAATGATGGCAGAATAAGAACAGCAGGACAAAGAAGAAGCCATCTTCAATGACCAAGCAATTTTAAGCAGGGTAAAAAAGGGAAAGGGGGGAAAGGGAGTTAAAAACTTAAGACTTGAAGCAACAACCCCAAAAAAGAGTAATTTGAAAAGTAACTATAACATTAGGAAGAAGCAGAAGGGAGGATCACAGAAGGGAGAATCAAATAGAAAAAGGAACAAAAAGGGAGAGAGAAGAGCAGGAAGATGGAAAGGAAAAGAAGCTATAAAGGACAGAAACAAGATATAGAGAAATAAGAAAAATGAACAAGAATTAAAGGTATAAGCCTATTTAAAAGACATAGAGACAATGGTTAAAAATTTAATTTAAAGAGAGGATTCTGCAAGGATACATGAGATTGCATTGTTATACTAGAAATAGAAAAGAGTTAGAAAATATGATAGATGATTAAAGTGACAGATAAAATTGGCATTGATATGTAAAGGAATATTTGTTAGTAATTAAATGAAACAGAGGGTAAGAGAATAAGGCTGCCAATGATATAAAAAAAGTATATAATTGAAAAAAAACATGAAAGATTTTTAATGAAATTAATATCAGTTGGCAGGATGAATTTGAATAAGAATAATAATTTTATTGACTACTGTTAATAATTATTGTTTTGTTTTTTGTTTGAAGACAGTATGAAATATAGGTGATTAAAGTGAATGACAATTGATATTATTAGGTAATGTTTGTTAAACAATGGAATATTTTAAATAGAAATGTAAAAGATTGCTATCAATATTAATGGTCCAGCTGAACTTGAATAGAATAATTATTTCATTTACTATTATTATACACACACACACACACACACACACACACACATGCATACATACTTACTTTCAAGAACTTGGTGTGTATTTTTAAGGGAATATAGCAAGTAGAATTCAGTTGATAATAGTTATGTGTTATAAAATAGAGGTTAGAAAATGAATGGTATAACCATAAAGGCATAATTTAAACTTTAAACAAGATTTGAATGGATAATAATTAAAAGATACAAAGATGTTACACTCCAGTCTAGTAATTACAGGGGAAAATTTGCTTTATGAGAAAAGAAAATATGAAGTTGTAAACAGGACAGACAAAAGTATAAAAATATTATTTAGAAAGATACTGAAAATTAGAAAAAGATATGTAATAGAACTTAGAAAGGAATGAGATAATTAAAAATAAGGTTATAGAAAGCAAGGAAAGGGAAAAACTGTTGAGAAAACTGCAAAATAGTTATAAGATATGGATTAGAATACATAAGATGAATATGTAATTGAGTTTATGTCTGTATGGAGAAGTGATAACCTGGGAGCATGCTGTTCTCAAAAAAAGATATTTTATTTGTATTTGTATGTTTTGTGAAAACCCAAATAAAACTATATAACCGCGAACTGCCAGTGTTAATGATAATATCTATGGGCCCTTCTATGCTTGTGCGAGTAACAGTCAATGTCTCTTCAATTTTAAAAGGTTGAATGGCTTCACTTATCATTGGGTCATCTTCTTCACTGTCTACGTCTTACAAGATGGGTACTCCTGCTGCCAGAGTCCCTCCCCTGTTGGTTGTTGGGGACCTCGATGGCTTGGCACACAAATGGTTTTCAGGAGATTTTCTCAGTGTCTTTTTCCATTTTGGGGGAGCGGATACTCTCCCTTGAGGTACTGGGGTAAATGCTAAGCATTCTGATGCTTGATACCCTTGCTGCCCACAACAGAAACATTTCAAGGGGGGGGGGGTTGTTGTTTGACATCCTTCCCCTTGGTGTGAAACTGAGCGTCGTGTGAATTGCCTTTTGGGTTGTCTCTCAGCATTGCTTTTTCAGTGCTGTCTGAGCACCTTGTCCATTGTTATGGTCATCCTGTACCACTCATAGATTCTATCCTCAGGCAGCCCATGGCACAGGCAGATTTTTTAACAACTCCTCATCCAGCTTTCTTGGAAATAGTGCACAAGTATTCTTTGAGACTAATGCCTAAGATTAGTGGCCAGGCATCTGAACTCAAACACCAATTCCTTGGCGAATCTACCCTTCTGCCTGATGCTTTTTATTTCAGCTTCTGCTTCTTGTACTCGGGAAGAATCCTCAAAATGTGATTGGAGCTCTCTTAGGAAGTCATCCACATTGTTGAGCCTTCATCACTGAGATGGGTGAACCATTCAGATGCTGCCTCCTCCAAACTGTCTCCAAGGAATTGGATTAGCTCTCCCTCATTATGAAATTCATTTTCATTTCTGTTGATGTAAGACCATGCTCTATTCAGGAAAAATGCAAGTTTACTTGCAGTCTCATCAAACATGGTTTTAAAAGGTGTTGGGGCAATCGCACGTGGAGCTGGTTGTGGCGGGGGAGGTGGGGCTGAAGCTTGGGATGGCCTCATTTGAGCTTGTTCTCAAATCCATCCTCTGCCCAGATAAAATCCCTCCCATATTGCCTCCCATATTCCCTTGCCTCCCATATTCTTCTCCCATATTCTTCTCTTCTCTCATATTCTTCTCCCGTATTCTTCCCCACCCCCAATCCCTTGCCTCCCATATTCTTCTCCTAAGTCTTCAACTCCACCTACTTCTACTTCTGAGTCTATATTCTGCCTATACCAGTAGTCACCAACCAGTGGCTGGGGACTACTGGTGGTCCATGAGAAAATTTTGGTGGTCTGAAGAGAAATGTCACCTCCAGAGCACCCCAAAGCAATTTAATCCAGGCTGAACCACTTACATGGCCCACGAGAACACAAGGCTTGTGTTGCTTGCATTACAAACAACACGTGGTAGTGAGGGGAGGGGGGAAAGGGCAAAGTGGAGCAACTTGCCCCACTCACCCCATCCCTTGGCCTGGCCACCGGGCTGCTTCTTTCCGCTTCTTTCTTCTGCTTTTGGCTGCACGCAAGGAAAGCAGCAAAAGTCTTTCTTTCTCTCCCCCAAACTCCGCTAGAAATGAGTCTTTGGGACCTTGCAGGGCATCCTGCTCCAAGATGCTGCACTGGCATGACAAGTCTCACAAAGACTCCTTTCTGCCAGAGTTTGGGGGAAAGAAAGACTTCTGCTACTTTCCTTGCATGAAGCCAGAAGTCTCTCTCTCTCCCACCCCCCTGAGAATGGAGCTGGAGACGGTATCCTGTGATCCCAAATAAAACGATCAATCGGTAGGAAAACAGGATAGGGAATTTTCCTGCAGACTTTTTGGGGGATTTTCCCAGGATCTCTGGTCCACGGGATTTAAAATTATAAGCTTGGTGGTCCCTGAGGTCCAAAAGGTTGACGATCCCTGGCCTATACAATCCAACTTTTTCTCCTCTTTTTACCTTTTCCCATTGTCTATTTTTGAGGCTATATGTTCTAACTTTTATTCCCCCCCCCCTCAAATTCTTCCTGTTTCTCCCACTTCCACTTTGGATCTTTGAAAATATTTTCCTCCTATGTTAATTCCTTAATCATTATTAATTTTAGTAATATCTCCTTGTTGTCTTCTTTTTGCTGATTTCTCAACTCTGCTTTCCTCTCCATTCCTTCTGCTGGCTCCATTTTTCCCTCATTGTCCTGGTTTTTACTCATTATCTCTTGTATAATATTTTTCAGTTTTCGAGCTATGTGATCAAATATTTCCTTTGTTGTTCCTGTATAAGATCTTTAATACTTTGAAACACTGGCTCCATTCTGTTTGAATCTCCACTCATTTTCACCTTGTGTTGCGACTTAGTTTAATAATCTCCTTTTTAGTCAATTATCCAAGAATTATTGATTCAAAAACAGAGCTTCCAAGTCACAGTTGTAATGTCTCATCAATAATCAGCCTCATCAATTTGAATATATCAGAGAGTTATTCACGCCTCCTCTAGTCACTTTTATATATTCAATAATATTTCAATAATATTCAGGGGTCTCTTAAGTAAAGTTCTTGTTTAAGACTGAAGTCTCCAATGGTCTTAGAGTAGATACATGCAATTCTATAGATATTTTCCTTGAAATAGTCCTTGAAATTTTCAGTCGTTGAACTGCTAATCCAGGTGTCAGCAACCCACAGCTCCAGAGCTGCTTGTGGCTCTTTGGGCCTTCTGCTGCAGCTCCCTATCAGCTGAATGCAGCACTGGCTGGCCCCGTCCCACACCCTTCCTTCCCAGTCAACTCCTCACCTAAGAAGGTAAGGGTGACGGTGGCAGATGGAGACTCACTCCATATTCCTAAGTGGGCATGAAGCGCCCCTGTACTTGCCTCTTCGTCCAGCCCCTGTTGGTGCTACATGCACTTGCTTGGGGAGACATGCAACTCTCTCTCCACTCCAAGACACTGGCCCGGCCCAGCTGCAGCTGATGCTGATGCTCTCGCTGCTTCCATGGCCTACTCGTTGCTCTTGTAGCTTCTTGCACAGCACACTTAAATTTAGTGCACTTTACAAGGGGAGAGACAGCATCCCCTCCTCCTGGAGCCCATTACAATGCAGAGCATGGGCTGCGGCCAGGCTGGGCCAGTGTCTCGGGTCAGACACTCATGCATCTCCCCGAGCAACCGAGGTGCAGCACTAAAAAGGCCAGAAGAAGAGGCAAATAGAGGGGCGCTTCACTCCCGCTCTGGAATATGGAGCGAGTCTCCATCAACTGCTGTCACTCTTAACTTCTTAGGCGAGGAGTGACTGGGAGGAGAGGATGAGGGGCAGAGCCAGCCAGGGATGGATTCGGCTGACAGGGAGCCACAGCAGGGGGATGAAAGAACTTCATTTATCTGAGAAGCTGAAATGACTCTTGATTTAAATCGTATGGTAAAAAGTACCCAATGAAGAAGAAAAAAACATCAGCAGAAAGAGAGATGAGATGGGGGGGGGGAGAGAAAGAGAGAGACAGAGAAAGATGAGAGAGGTATGAGAAAGAGAGAGAGAAATCAGAGAAATGAGAAAGAGATGAGAGAGGGGGAGAAGGAGAAAGAGACAGAAATATGAGAGAGACAGAGAAAGAGGGAGAGAGAGATGACAGAGAAATAGAGGGAGAAAGAAAGAAAAGAGACAGAAAGAAATAAGAGAGATGAGAGAGAAATGAAAGAGATGAAAAAGAGAGAGAGACACAGAGAGAGAGGGAGACAGAGGAAGAGGGAGAGAGAGATACCTGTTTAACAGAGAAAAGAAAATACCAGGAGCCACAAACCCTGGGTAGGCATGGCTGGGGGCTGGTAATGTGACTGGATGGGAGTGAGTAATGTCAAGTTGCCCATGCCCACCCAGATTTTGTGGCTCCCGGTGTTTTCTTTTCTGTGGGAAATGGGTCCAAATGGCTCTTTGAGTGTTTAAGGTTGCCGATCCCTGGGCTAATCAATCCTAGACAAGTATACTTGCAACAAGTACCATGAACTTATTATCAAACAAATATGCATAATTCTAAAATAAATACAGTAACATTTCAGTATCAATAATTCACAGTCTGTAAATTTGCAAATCTTTTTTCTGGACTGTACCTGAGGTTCTAAACTTCTACTATCAAAATTTTATAGGTATCTTATATGATAGCCTTCCCTATTTCAAGTTCCTTTCACAGATATTATAGAATGTCAATTCCTATAATCAGTGGTGTGCTGGAAGTGGCTCTTAGCAGCTTGCAAGAGATAGTTGTTAAATTTTCAGCAATTTTGTATGCTGGTTGTTAAATCCAATTAAAATGTGAAATGGCATCTGGGAAAATGGTCCATTATTATGGAGGAACTGGTCTGTTGTTTTTTGTGTTTCAGTATTCTTGTTTTTCTAGGAGGTCCTACTACCATAGTAATTTTAATGGTTCCTATCGTTCAACATGTACTAAATATTTTGATTCACTTGCAGATACCAGTGGTTAGAAGTTGTTAGCACAACAGCAAGAAACTTCTATACTATTTAATCATGATTGTCTATTGCTATAACTGACTGATACAACAGCAATAACTAAAGATCCTTCTTGAAAGTTGGAGAGAAAAAAAATCTTCCTAATAATTGGAAGATTTTTTTCTCCTCAACATTCAAGAAAGGTGCTACATATTTTGGAATAAACCCAATTCAATTCAGTGAAACTTATTTTTGAATACCACAGAGTATATGTTATCCATCCATGATATGAAATATAGGGAAATGGCTTAAATTTAGAAAAGTATTAATCTGTCTAATTTAGGAAATCTAGAGTGATTGGTAGAAACACTTTAATACTTTAGACTTGGATATGACACAGTTTGAATTATTACTTATTAGCAAAACCTATATTCTGTCATTAAATGACAACCTCTCCCCCAAATATCTATTGCATATTTTACAACATGAGCACTTTCCTTTGATAAATAAGGATTTATTTTTCAGTTTAAACTCACCTCTTTAATTATCTTTGCTCCTTTGGCCTTCTTCATATTGATAGCTATACTCTAGTAAAAAGAAAAATGTAATTCTCTTTATAATATAAAAACAAGTTTGTATTCAGTTATCGACTTTATTATTGAATTATTGACAATATTGGAAAACAATGCACTTAGAACATTAAGAAACAATGAGTCAATTGCATCTAATAGCTGTTTCACCTTTAAAAAATGCCCTATGTATGCATATGCAACAGGAACTGCCTATGTAGAAACAATGAATTGAATGCTTTAAAATATTTAATGTTACGAAGACTTTTTATTACCCTTTTATTTCTGTTTACACTGAGAAAATAAACACTTTCGGTTCCAACAAATGGTGGTCCCCAGGATCGAGTATCATCCCCAGACCCTAAAAGTAAGAATAGCTAATATTAACACATTTCTAGCAATATCCTGTATACTTACCAGTATGTGATTGCAAGTTCCAGCTTAAATTATAACCTTCAAATCCTATAAAAAAACCTATAAAAATATTCTTTTCAAATGTCAGAAGTTTTAGTCCTGAAAACCATGGCTGCATAAAATTCAGTCCTATTAAATTGATGCAACATAGATGAAGATATTACTACATTACAAAATTATTATAACCTGTTTAGAAAAGCATGTAGCTATTTAAGAAAATATTTCTGCATTCACTCCATTTATGATTCAAGTCCTCAAGATTACACTTCAAACTGTTGGTGACTATACATTTCCAAGTAATCCAGACCCGCACAAAATTCTCCTGTGCAAAACAAAATCAAACTTGATTAAAGGCTTTCTATGATATGCTGTTTTCTAGTAATGATGAAATTCTAAAAATAAAAAATCATTTGTTTCTAAAGTTTCTAAAGTTCTAAAAGGTACATATTGAATCTTTAGATTTGTACCTAGATTTGTGCAGAAACATATTTAAATACAGAAGAGTACACAGACACACATGACAGACAGACCAACATCCAGATAGATCAAATGACAGAAAAACAGACAGAGACAAAGAATTTTCTGCAATAACAGATATATATAGCAAGTACTTCAACATTTATAATTCTAATATGCAACACATGCACATTTATCATTCCAGAGCAAAAATCTTTATAAAATGGAAACTAAAAACAAGTGCTATATTCCTTTCCAGAAATTACCTTAAGAGTTTGTATAGTCATCTATTGCCTGGAAAGTAGAACTAGGAAACAGTTCATAGAAATGTTTTTCACACAAGACAACACAAACAAAGGGCTCTCAAGTCTTAAAACTTCACACAACAGGGTGCTGGCTTACCTGAGACACCCATTCTCACTGGACTTCAAGAGAGTCCAGGTTAGGGAAAACTCTGCCTCCTTCGTCTTGGGACGGAGTCTACCAAGCTGTTTAGACCTGCTTCTGTTGCCATGTTTACCCAACTTTCGGTGAAGAGATCTTGACAGATGTGTCATGTCTTCTGAAAAAAAATAAGATACCCCCTCGAGCTACCAGACCTCCTCAGGGTGGGGCTGGACTCTCTCGCAGTCCAACGAGAATGGGCGTCACAGGTAAGCCAGTGCCCTTTCTCCGTTAGACTGCTGCAAGAGTCCAGGTTTGGGACTTTCCAAAGCTGGCATGTCTGGTCCAGGGTTTAGGTCTGGTCCAAGTCCATCTGCAAGACAACCCACTGGAGCACCCATCTGCCAAAGGCTGCATCCACAGAAGTGAAAGTGTCCAGACAGTAATGACAGATAAATGGGGAAGGTGATGATCAAGTGGCAGTTTGGCATATCTCCTCTATAGAGACCTGTGTAGCCCAAGATGCAGTTGTGGCTGCACTCCTTGTGGAGTGAGTAGTAAGTCTATTGGGCACATGCAGACTCTGAGTCTTGTAAGCCGTAGATATTCAGGACCAAATCCACCTGCCTATCGTAGATGGAGAGATTTGGTAATGTGGCCGGTTGAAAAGATACAAAAAGCGATTCTGTTTTTCAGAAATAATATGTAATTTTAACATATATATGTAGTGTTCTGCGAACACTGAGAGCATGCCACTTCTTTTCAAGCAAGTGGCTAGGATTTGGACAAAAATCCAGCAATATCAGCTCTTGCGCTCTATGGAACAAAGAGTTAACTTTCGGAACAAAAGTAGGGTCTAACCACAGAACCACCCTATTACTGTGGAAAATGCATAAGTCTGCCCGCTCTGAAATCCTTCTAGCCGACGTAATAGCTACCAAGAAGGCCACCTTAATTGTGAGGAACCTCAGACTAATAGATCTCAATGGCTCAAAGGGACCCCCGGTAAGAGTCTATTGGAGTACTGAAGGTCTCATGTAAGATACCTGTGGATTACCAGTGGTTGCAGGTTCATAGCTCCTTTGAGGAAATTAAGACCAAGGGATGGTGGGAGAGACTCCAATATACCCGCAGATAATACTGAAGATAAAGCTGCCACCTGCCTGCGAAGATTATTGGGCGACAGCCTCTGTCCAGTCCATCCTGGAGGAATTCCAGAAAATCGCTTATAGAAGTGATCATACATTTAGTTTTAGTACACCATAGGCTAAAGGTCCTCCAAGTGGCTTCATATATGTGATTAGTTGAAGCTTTCCAAGATGCCTGGATAGTTGCAATTACCTTAGAAGAGAAACTGTCCTTTGCTAAGGAACCCCACTCAATCACCAGATGGCCAACTGGAGCCTTTGGGGTTCTGGATGAAGCAGGGGTCCCTGGCTGAAAAAAATCTTGGAGGGGGGATCCTCCAAGGTTGAGCCACCGATAGTTCACCAGATCCATGAACCAGGGACGTCTGGGCCAATGGGGGCCAGGAGTAAAACCTCTGCCTTCTCTGGCAACATCTTCCTAATTATAATCAGAATGAGAGAAAGAGGTGGAAAGACGTACAGGAGACCCGTGACTACTGACTCTGAAGGGCATTGGTCCCCTCCACCCCCAGTGTAGCGAACCTGGTGAACTGCCTGGGCAATTGGGCATTGACTGGAGAGGCAAACTAGTCCATGGATGATGCTCCAAAAAGCTCTGTCATCTCTCTGAAATCTGCATGGAGACAACATTCTGAGTGGTCTATTTTGGCTCTGCTGAGCCAATCAACTTGTACATTGTCAACCCCCGAAATGTGTTCTTCCCTGAGGGACAGCAGGTACCTCTCCACCCAAAGACCTAACTTCTCTGTCTCCTGAAAAAGATTCTTGAATCTGGTTTCCACTTGATGGTTGATGTGGGCCTTGGCTGCCATATTGCCCATCAGTATTAGGACATGAGTCCAGAAAGTGCCTGAGAGCCAGATGAATGGCCCTGAGTTCTAGCCAATTGATCAGTCAAGACCTGTCCAGCTGAGACCACCAATCTTGAACCATTTCCGATTGAAGATACGCTCCCCAACCACAAAGGCTGGCATCTGTAGTATTAACCATGTGGCTGGACTCCTTGAAGATTTGACCCCTGCTGATGGCTGGAGACTGCCACCACCAGAAAGATTGGATAACTGAAAGAGGGACCAGGACCTTGATTGATGAATGGTTCCTGCCTGACTTCTGATAGGGTAGGAGAAACCACTGAAATGACTGAGCATGAAGTCTAGCCCATGGGATGATGGATATACAAGATACCATCTTGCCCAGAAGTTGCGACAGTAAAGACAGAGACACTATGCATTGCTATCGAATCTGCTTTGCTAAGGACTCCTTTGTCAATCTGGAGACAGGAAAACTTCACAGGAAACTGTGGTCTATGAACGCATCCAAATGTAGGTAGTCAGAAGCAGATGATTCCTCTTGATATTTATCGAAAATCTATGCAACTACAGCACCTGAAACATAAATTGAAGGTCTCTCTTGTCAGTGAAGTCCGATGACAATTGTCTTAAAATATCATTCAAGTAACATTGAACTCTCACTGGCAGGGCTCTTAAATAAGCCCCAAGAACAGCCAGTATTTTTATAAATATCTAGGGGCTGATGAAAGCTTGAATAGTAACGCTGTCCATAATAATGGAAATGGAGAAATTTGTGATAAAAAAGCCAAATTGGCACATGGAGGTAAGCCTCCTTCAGATCTATTGACATGAGGTAATCACCTCTCAAACGCTCTCTAGGATGGTCTATAGCGACTGCATTTTGAAATGCTAATAAAGGATATAGTTGTTCAGACGTTTAAAGTCCAGGATTGCTCTCCAGCCCTCCAGCCTTTGAAATGACAAATAATTGGGAAAAGAATCCCTGCCCTTGCTGATCCTCTGGTACCACCTGGATAGTTTGGATATTCACTAAGTGTTGAATGGCGGTTTCCATGAGGACCCTCCTAGCATTGTCCTGAGAAATGGGACAGTGAATGAAGAACCTCAGAGGAGGGGAGAGGAATTTGAGACGAAGTCCTGACCTCACTGTCTGCAAAACTCAGGCGTCAGATGTTATATTCTCCCATCGAGATGCAAAGAGGGAAAGGGAACCTCCGATGGGAGGGGGGGTTGAGACATGCAGTAACTTGGAACATCAAAAAGGATGACCCCCTCCACCTCGAAAGGACCGCTTGCCCTGAGATGGTGGTAATTGTCTACCTGAACACTCTGGTTGTTGCTCTTGACAGGCTGGAAAGGCCCTTTGAAAATGCGAAAATCTAGAAATAGAATCTTGGCAAAAGGAAGAGGGATGTAAGTATGGAGACGGTCTCGTCTCAAACCTTTTGAGGATGGAAGGGACTATCTTCCTCTTGTCCCTGGTCTCCACCAGGAAGGGCTTCAGTGAATCTCCAAATAGCTTGTCCCTAAGTGGGGCTGAAGTTACCTTATGTTTCCTCCAAGAGTCTGCCTGCCAGTTACAGAGCCACAACTATCTCCACGCTGTCATTGAGGACGCTATAGCTTTGGTAACAAACTTAGCTGAATTAAGTGTTGCATCTGCTGTAAACTCAGTAAACTCAATAGCAGCAATGATTTTATTCAAATCTTGATGCACTCTAATGTCCCCTGCCAACACGTGCTCTTGCAATTGTCTTAGCCAGTGAAGCGAAGCTCACGTGAACAAGGCAGTGATCAAGGTCAGGAACGCCTGAGTCTTTTGCAGGGTCTGCTCAAACCGCTTATCATCCCCTTTCAGCATGTCCTCTGGCTCTGTAGGAGACCCTGAAATCGATGTTGAGCTAGCCACTGAGGTGTCTACCATGGGCAATTGCAAGGCTTTGGCCAAGTCCAGGCCCACCTTATAAAATCTTTTATTGTTCATAATAGGGCTAGGACCTGGAGTGGTGCACTGCTTAAGCACCACATCAAGAAAGAGCTTGGGTGATGGTAATACCTCGATTTGGACAGTAGGCTGCAGAAAAAAGGGGTCTCCCTGAGACTGGGGAAGGCTTCTGGGGAAGGCTCTACTGTAGCCTCATCCAAGGCTAGCTGGGCAGTATCCTTGGCCTTATACAAGAGGGACTTAAACAAGGTAGGTTTAAATAATCCTGTAAACACCGGTAGTTCAGGTTTAACACCTTCATCTTCTGACAAATTAGAATCCCTCACTTTCCCTTCTTCCTCTTCTGAATCAGAGGAATGATTGTGTTCTGATTGGTCTATAGTACATGCCTCCTGATATCCCAGCCATTCGCTGTGGGAATGGTGTGAGGCCTGCATGGGGGTTCTAGTAAAATCAATCCTACCCAGAGGAACTCCCTCCTGAGGGAAGGCTCGTACAGGTGCTAACCCAGTAGGGCCCAAAATATGTTGAATACCATCAACAATACCCTGCCTAATAGCAACAGAGACCACATTTCTCATATGACCTGGAACATCTACCCCTGTGTAAACCCCAGGAGAAAGGCCTGCAGCCTGGAGGTAAAAGTGGCTTCAACTGGAGGCATTTGCCATATATTTGGCTGATTACAGCCAGAAGCAGAAGATTCTGGCCAAGCAACAGGCCTGTTGCTAGGTCCAGTTCTGCTCAAATCCTGTGGCCGGGAAGAGTTAAGCTCACCAGCCCCATCTGGAGACCAAGCCTGTGGCAGTTGGAAAATAACTATCTCTGAGTCTGCCCTGGCAACATTTGAATGGGCTGACAGTTTCCCCCTCCCTTCTCTTTGCTCCAGACCCTTGGCAAACTGCCTTTCCAGGGCCTCATGCCTCCTCTTTTCCACCTTTTCTTCAGCTTTGGCTTTCTTCTTGTTTGCAATGGCCTTGGCTTTGATTCTAGCCACTGCCTCTTGGGCTGATGATTGGGCCTTAGCCTTTTTCTTGGTCTTTGATGAGGCCTGTCCTACAGCAGGGGAAAGGGCCTCTTCGCAACCTGCCTCTAATAACAGGTTTCTTGTGCCCTCCATTTTAACTTCTAGGCCAAGGATCAGATCGAAGATAGCCTCTCCCTTATCTTCGTCTGCCCCTATGATGGCCAGGCAAGTGGAACAACCTGCTGTGAGGCCTTAAATGCAGCCCTTAACAAAGGGCGGTAGACCGGAATGCGCCAAGCTGCTGAAATAGATCAGCTGTTTGGTACTAAGCCGCAGAGGCTTTCCATTGGCATGGGATAGTTCATAGCCTTAAAATAGGGAATTAGCCTACTTGTAGGCAATGTAGCCCTTATTGCTGCCCTCCCGGCTTGCCGGGATCACTTGTATCTCTGATGACCACTCGAATGCCTTCAGCGCTGGGAGATGGAGCCCTTCCCACTCCGTGCAGTGTTGCGCTCGCTCTACAGATCCCCAGGAGCAGAATTCAAAGTCCAGCGCTGATAACCAATACCAAAGATTGAGAATAAATTAAATGCCTAGTTCTGCTGAAGCGAGAGCGAAGACACGACCAATTCCGATGAGGGACTGAGTCGAAAGCTAGGTAACCATGGCAACAGAGGCAGGGCTAAACAGCTTGGCAGATTCAGTCCCAAGATGAAGGAGGCAGAGTTTTCCCTAACCTGGACTCTCACAGCAGTCTAACAGAGAAAATAACATTCTTTATTACTGATATCATTGTTTCTTTATATTTTTTCTAACCTAACATTTATAGCTAATTTTGGATCTACAGTAATTTTAAGCAAATTTTGCAGAGCAATACTAACAAATAATATCTTTTGAAAAGCAGGACAACACATGCAGAATTTAGCAGACAGAATCAGGGGAAAGTTTATCATCATTTCCACAAACAGCAGACACTTTCAGATTTGTAAATAAGGATATATTTTGTTTCATCTTCACCATGATGAGCAATATATGGCTTTCCAGTTGTTATTAGATGCCAATTACCATCAACTCTTTTGAATATGCTTCATGATAATCAATAAGAGAAGGAGCACATATTGTCCACACCCTTCTTATTGCTTTTCATAATCTTACAATAATTGAGATCATGCTGAATGACAATTGGGTCATTTGTAGCACTTTATCAAGGATTCCAACCAATAGATCTTATTATCATTTGTCACTCCAGATGAAAAACATGATTATAGAGAAGTTAATAATTGTAGTTCAATTTTTAAAATATTATAAAGACTTAAAATTCTATTTAAACCAAATACTTTAAGCTGTCTTGAATTAAGAAAGAAAAATAAAAATGCTCTAATATTTAGTATTATATTAAAATGTTATGTACTTCAAGATTTTGAAGATGAGTTTCATTTCTCTGTTTTTATTTTAAATATTAATGTTTTGAATATCTAAATATTGTACACCAGGTTCCCCCAATCTACTCACTCTTATGAAAAAATTATTGTCAAAATCAAGGATATTTAAAGCCTTGAGATAAAATGTCTTTGATGAATTTAAGTCTTTGTGGTACCGTGACCATTGTTATGACCCCATATTTTCCAATTTTGAGACAGGATGAAAAATATTCATATTTTCATACCATATTACTATCATAATATTCACCATTCCCTCATTCTCTGACATTAATTATTTTTAATATGCTTTTCTTGATAAACTAAAATAATCTGGAACATAAAAAATGTCATCCCATAAATATCTTTCATATTTTTTAAAAAATCATGTTTACCTGGTTTCTCCACTTTGATTATTTCAGCTCCAAGATCCCCAAGGTTCATTGTGGCAAAAGGTCCTGCAAGCACTCTGCAACATTTCATAATGAAATTGATGCATATATGTATACATTTAATTATTTTTATAGGACTTATATGTCCATCTATCTCATATAATTATTCTAGACAGCTCATAACAATCCATAAACATGGCTAAAAATAAGAGAGCTCTTCCCCCAGGCACTAGACCAAGCACGCTCTCACATCCTAGCTAGCTCAATACTTGAGGAAGTGCAGGGTCCCCGGGATTCTTCACATTAGATATCCCTACAGCAGCCAGCAAGGTACATCTCTGAGGTCTCATCAAATGGCAACATTTAAGGAAATGGATGTGAAACACATCCATTCAATCTAACCTAGGCAATCCAGCAAATAACAAAAATATTATTTTTTTAATTTATTAAGAATTTTCCTAAAAATAAACAACAAATAAAAATAAAGGAGGAAGGGAGGGAAAGTAAGAAAAAGAGCAAGAAACAAACAAAAACGAGGAAAAAGAAAAAACTATCAAAATACATTATCTCTGACTTTCTTTCACAGATAATTACAATCTTATTGTCCCTCCCCTAAAATGGTTAACATTTTTGTCAAAGATTTTTCATTAAATGATTTAATAATTTTATGAACTACATCCAAAGCAGTACAAACCTTGTGAGATCAAGAATTCTCACACCATCAAGTGGCTTCACTGTATCAGCACCTGATTATGAATAGGAATAGGTTATTACAATCATCAGCTCATTATCAGGCTGGTGTCATATTTCACAAAAAAAATGTTCACCTTAATTAGCATAATTTGCAACTTCTAAACATACATCATAAAGAGCAAATTTCTCCAAAGACCAGAAGTAGGGAAAACTTCTAGTAATTTTGACCACGATTATCTTTTCTATTGAAAAATTTCCTTCCTTCTTTCAAGAGAGAAATCTTGGTATTCAATCCAATTCTGTCATCCTTTGGAAATATGCTTTTGTTACATGTGCTTATGTTAAAACATACAGCCTAGTTTTCTTTTAAATGTTTTTGAGTGACTTATTTACAAGGGGAACCACAATTGTTTTTCTCGCACAAAAGTACAAATTGGCTAAGACTTTTAAGTAAAGGGACTATTTGATGAAAGATTTATGATTTAGAATAAAATGTTTATTACATTTAAGCATTTATGTATCAGCAAATGAACATTTATGTATCAGCAAATGAACATTTTTTTAAAATGGAAAATTATTGTAACTATGTATCATTCATGTGTTTGCAACTGTGTATCATTGCAA
>BLBF01000019.1:14140267-14269309 GCA_015471245.1 Laticauda colubrina | reverse complement strand
CCTGTCGTTTCTTTCTCCTTTCGCTCCCTATCATGAGACGCCCATCTCATGCGGGATAGCAGATACCGCAGAAAATCTAACTGTGCTCAGATCTACATTCATTGTTAGATCAAAAAAATGTGTATTTTTGGTAGAAAGAAGAAAACAAAGAGTAGCTGAAACAGATAGCCTTATTTGGTAGCTTTATTTGGGCATGGAGATATAGGCTTTTCTTTTTGGAACCTAGCGTAAAATCTAAAATCTATAACCATGTCTTTCACCTAGAGATGAGTTTCAGGATTTTGCAGGACTACAAATCTAAAGGGGAAAAAATATATTTTGGAATGTGTTACAGGCATGCATGTCAACATTTTAAACCAAAAAAAATTCTGGTGAAATTGTGCTGCAGCTGCAAAGTATCTTTTTCCCTTAGAAACTGAACCACTGTATACTTCTGTCTCATAACTTTGCTAAAATCCAAGAATACTTGCTTATGTTAGTAATTCAGAGGCAGTATCTAGATGCCGTCTGAAATCCATAGAGACTGTAATACAGCTTAAATTTAGCTAAACTGTTCTATTATACACATAAAGTCCATTTGAAAAAAAAAACCCCTACCTTTTCCTCTTAACCCGTGTACATAATTTCTATTTGGAAATCCAAATTCTGCAAACATCATTACCTTTTCTCCTTACCTCTGTTTCCCTCCTGCTTTTTTATAACAAATTATCTGATTAAAAGTTATGAAAACTTAAACATTTTTGTGAGCCTTAAACTAATCTATAAGTATTTCTCTCATATAGATTTTTCTTAAATTTGTAGCTGCCTTAACTTTTTAACATGGTTTTCTTCAACCTTTGAAAATTTCCTCCAAATAAGAAAAAAAAAAGTTTTAAAAAGTGAAAGATATTTTCCAGGCATCTTACCACTGTTTCAACTGAAGGAAAAGAAGAAGAAAAACTTTTTTTGGAAAAAGCTTTGGATTAACAATGCGAAGAGAAAAAATATGAAAGGGGAAATTTTGATTGTATAGTTTTATTAGCTTTGCAGCTTTTCCACCCTGCTGTTTTTAGCTGCTTGTATTGTGCTAGAAATTAAACAAACTGAAGAAATTCTTTTGGGGTTGCAACCTTTTCCTTTACTTGGGCCTTAATAATGGCAAATTATTGTGCCTGGACCATGGTTAACTTAGAAGACAAGTGATGGACTTTTCTGAATTTAGCCCATCTCCCATATGACAAAAAATCAAGTGCTAATTTCTTTCACTTTTAGGGGGACAGATCTTTGGAGGACTTATTTAAAAAAAGACAGCAGTTTTTCAGGTCAGGAGAAAGAAAGGAGAAACTTGACATAACTCTTGTTGATTTCATCAGCTTAAGTCAAAAGAAAGTTGATATTTCAAAGTTCCACTATACTTCTCAAAAATAAAATACTCAAAGAAACAGCCAGTATTTCAAGAAGCCAGGCAATTTATTTAAAAAAGAAAAGATCCAGCTTTTCATATGAGCCAGCAGTGTGCAGCAGCTGCCAAAAAAGCCAACACAGTCATAAGCTGCATAAGCAGAGGGATAGAATTAAGATCACGTGAAGTGTTAATATCACTTTATAATGCCTTGATAAGGCCATCCTTGGAATACTGCATTCAGTTTTGGTCACCACAATGTAAAAAAGATGTTGAGATTCTACAAAGAGTGCAGAGAAGAGCAACAAAGATGATTAAGGCAGGGGTGGGATTCTACAGGTTCGCACCTATTCACTAGAACCAATTGTTAAAGGCCCGGTCCCACTGGCCGACAGACACAAAACGTATGCATAAAGGACACAGTGGACGAGCAAAATTTCGGGGGTGGCTCCATCTGTTGTCATCCACTCCAAAAAGTGGCAAAAATTTGCCTAAACAGAACGGAAAAGAACAGAAAAGAACGGATGTGGGTAGTAGGTAGCGGGGATGTTAAGCAGATGTTCATCGGAAGCCTAGCGGATGAAAGCGAATGACACCTCCGAAGGGGTTCCGGGGGAGAATTTCAAAGCGGATGCATAGCGGAAGGGGCGGATGCACAGTGGATGAAGCAGATGCATCACAGACACCTATAGGAAACAAAGGGGATGCCGCGTGGATGTATATTGGATGCAAAGCGTTCACTGCGCATGCGGGGAGTATGAATTGGGTCAGCTCCATGGATATAAAAGGATGCAGCACGCACGCAGTCAGCATACAGGGGAAAGACGTGCTGCCACATACATCTTGCAGGAACACCATGGTTCGTCAGTCAGGCAAGATGAGGAAGCCCATGCCTACTTGTTCAAGTCCTGACAAGGTGAAGAAGGCCAAAACTAGCATCCCACCCCCTGGGACTGACTCTGAAGCTGCTGCTGCTGTTGTGGTGGACCAGCCCCAAGGCCCTCAAAACCCTGCTGCTGAAGGCCCTGTTCAAGCCCCTGAAGGCCCTGCTGCTCAAGCCCCTGAAGGCCCTGCTGAAGCCCCTGAAGGCCCTAAACAAGCTCCAGCCAGAGGGAGGAAGCGGCAAGGGAAGAAGAAGGGAGAGAGGAAACAGTACATCATTTCCGAGGACCATGAGGATGATGCGCTGGAATGGCTGAGGGAGAACGAGTACCTCTGGAGAAAGGGCCACAGACTTTATCAAGACACCAAGAAGAAGCAGGAAGCTTGGAGAGACAAGGCAGAGAGCCTGGGGTACACTGAAGAAGTACTCCTTGGATGGTGGAAGCACATGCACTCCTGGTAAGGGAAGCTACACCTCAAGAAATCCGGGCAGGCTGCCATCAAGCTCACTGACCGGGAGAAGTACGTCGTGGCCAAATGCAGTTTCCTGGAGGGTGAGATCCACCACCGAGGAGCAGCCCCTCTGAGACCCCTCTCCCTCAGACAGCCCACAGACAGCCAGGCATCTTCAAGCCAGGAGCCACCTACCCTGTCCAGACAGGTGTCTTCAGAGGGCCCCACAGCAGAGACCCCCTTGACAGCTGCACTCCCCATGGTGCCGAACTTAGAGGATCCCATGGAGGATGATGCCCTGCTGTCACAAATGGAGGAAAAGCGGCAGCCACCAGAGGCCAACCCACCCCCACCTCCACCACCAGCCCCAGAGGACGCAGGCAGAGAGGCAGACTGGAGGGCCAGGATGACAGTGTGCTGTTGGAGATCAGGGACACAATGAAGACAAGCACAGAACTTCTCTCTCAGCTGGTCGACTTGGACAGAGCATCCTCGGCCCGGAAGCCCTTCATCACCTACGTGAGCCAGACCCTGAGGGACCTGCCCGAGGCCGAGTACCAGGTGATGAAGCAGAAAATCACAGCACTTCTCCACAACCCTCAAGGCCCAGCTGAAGCTTGTCCTACCCAGTCAGGTCTGCTCCTCAGCCTGTAGTTGAAGATCCTCTCTTCACAGGTGAGGTATCTTGAACTGTATGGCTTCATGAGGTAGGTTCTGAGGGAGAACGCATCATCACCAATGATGAAGTAGGGAACATCTTGTGTGTCATTGGGAAGGGGGTCTGGACCTGGAAAACTCATGATGAGGTTGCGTTCCAGCCCATCCTTGAGGTCACTGGTGTTGTATACCTGGCCATCTGAAGCTGACCCGTTGCCTGAAGCATTGATGTAGATGAACTTGTAGTCAGCATCAACCATGGCAAAGAGGATGATACTGAAGAAGCCCCAGTATGTAGTTGTAATAAGCCCTTATGTAGTTGTAATAAGTGGAACATGAGTTGGCTGGAGCTTTGCAGGCCACGTGCTTCCCATCTATGGTCCCAACGGTGTGGGGAAAGTTCCACCTCTGATACCACTCTTCTGCAAGTTTTCTCCAGCCTTGTTCAGTGGTGGGGCACCTGAGGAGCTCGTCCATGTATTCTTCAATGATAGCCTATACCACTTCTCTGACCACTTTGCTGATGCTGTTGTGTGGCACCCTCCATGCATACTACATGTTTTTGTATGTGGTTTCAGAGGCCAGGTGCTGCAGAGTCAGTGCCACCTTCAGTCCAGGGTCTAGGTTGGGACGGAAGTTGGTGCTAGGCTTGGTCAACCTGGGTCTCAGATGCTCTACAAGTTCGTCAAACATGGCTGGTGGCATGCTCATGAAGTGATGGAATGCACGAGGGTCTTCATTCCTCAGCTCCACTGGTCATACAGTCCAAAGTCCATTCTTCTCACAATCCATCCTCGGACCTACACAGCTCTTGGACATCTCCTTCTTCTCCTTCTGGGTAAAACTTGATACAGTCAGAACAGGTTTTGGTTCTGGTGATGAATGAGTGCAGCTATCATACGGACCGTGTCATCATCCATGGTGGAGAACAATTGATGATGTTGAAGACCAAGACCAAGGATGATGAGGTCTGTACACCACGGCTGCTGGACTCATACTGAGATCCAGATGATTTTCTACCTTTTTATAGAAAATATCGGTTGTCCGCTAGGTGTCCTTCTACATATTCTAGACATACTCGAGAAATCCTAAATATACGAGATACATCCCAGATACAAACGTTTTGTCCATCTATTCCCATGTTACTAACGCTGTGTAGACGTTCTGTGTACCTTTTGTTTCCTCCCTCTTTCCATTTTCAGCTGCAGCGGATGTGAGTTGAGGGGATGGCCAGAGGATGCAGAGAGGATACAGTGGACGTTTAATGGATGATAACGAACATAGAACGTTTGTTGCCCATATATGTCGCAGATGTACATTGTACACAGTGGAAAGTTCATCCGTTCACAAAGTTTTGTTCAGCTCAAAACTTCTTGCGCGGATGAAATTGCAGTGGACGGATGCTCAACGGATAGAGCGTATGAAACACGTATGCAGTGAGTACACAACGGGTGCATAGTGTTTTCCAATAGATGGCAAGCTTTTTTTTAACGTTTTACATCCTCTTTGCATCCATAAGTGCAGTGGGACTGGGCCTTTACATTCTAAGCAGTTCGGAGAACCAGTTGTTAGAAGAAATTACTGGCCTAATCCTGTAAAAAAAGGCAGGAAGGAAATTTTCTGGTGTTGCTTACTGAAACTGCCTCTCCGTTAACCCTTATTACATTCTTGGCAGGATTAGACTTCCTGTATCTGGAACTTCTCTGGAGGTTTTTTCCTCCTTTGCTGGTACTTTGCTTGTGTGGAGTGACCATTCAAAGTTACAATGTCACTGAAAAAAAGTGACTTATGATCATTTTTCACATTTACGACTGTTGCAGCATCCCCACAGTCATGAGGGGTCAGGCAAGATGAGTGATAGAGTTGGCCACGCCCAGCCAGTCACATGACCAAGCCCTGCCCACCAACTAAGCCATGCCCACAGAACTGGTTGTTAAAAAATTTGAATTCCACCCCTGGATTAAGGGACTGGAGGCTAAAACATATGAAGAACAATTTGCAGGAAGTGTGTATGTCTAGTTTAATGAAACTAAAGGCCCTGTCACACTGGCCAACGGATGCAAAACGTTTGTAAAAAGGACACAGCGGACAAGAAAAATGTTCCATCCGTTGTTATCCGCTCTCAAAAGGGGCAAAAATTTGCATAACGAGAGCGGATAACATGGAAAGGAACGGACGGGGGGAGGACGCAGGGCGGATGGAAAGCGGATGCCCCACAGAAGCCTAGCGGATGGAAGCAGATGAGAGCAGATGGCACATCCTCAAGGCTTCCGGGGGACCGCAGCAAAGCGGACGCGGAACGGATACAGCGGATGCCGAGCGGATGCCGAGCGGATGAAGCGGATGCACAGCGGAAGCCGAGCGGATGAAGCGGATGCCGAGCGGAAGCCTAGCGGATGCCTAGCATTCACTGCGCATACGGGGAGGATGCATTGCTTCAGCCCTGCATATATAAAGAGAGGCAGATCCCAAGCAGGTCACCAGAGGAAAGACCTGCTTCCAGACACATCGACTGCCTGCCAGCCTTACCAGCCTGCCTGCCTTGCCTGCCTGCATGCCTGCCAGCCTTGCTGCCTGCCTGCCTTCCAGCCTCCCTGCCAGCCTTGCTGCCTGCCTGCCTGCCTGCCAGCCAGCCTTGCTGCCTGCCTGCCTGCCAGCCTGCCTGCCAGCCTTGGTGCCTGCCTACCTGCCAGCCTTCCTGCCAGCCAGCAACCCCACAACCATGGGGAAGAAGAGGAAGCCTCAGCCATCTGCTGCCAGCCCTGGCAAGAGGGACAGGGCCACCCTTCCACCCCCTGGCCCTCACTCTGTTTCTGCTGGGGCTTCTGTAGCACGGGCTCGCTCTTCTGGGGCTGGGGCTTCTGCTGCTTCTGCTTCTGGAGGAGCTGATGATGATGCTTATGGCAGTGGTGCTTCTGCTCGTGGTTACTCTGCTGAAGCTGTTTCTGGAGGTGGTGCGTCTGCTGGTGCTTACTCTGCTGATGCTGCTTCTGGCGGTGGTGCTTCTGCTGATGCTGCTTCTGGAGGAGTTGATGATGCTTCTTCTGGCGGTGGTGCGTCTGCTGGTGCTTACTCTGCTGTAGCTGCTCCATGTCCTGCTGGTCCTGCTGGTCCTGTTCGTGCTCCTGGTCTTCCTCGTCCTGCTGGTCCTGCTCGTGCTCCTGGTCTTGCTCGTCCTGCTGGTCCTGCTGGTCCTGCTGGTGCTCCTGGTCCTGCTCATGCTCCTGGTCCTGCTCATGCTCCTCGTCCTGCTGGTGCTCCTCGTCCTGCTGGTGCTGCTGGTGCTTACTCTGCTACTGATGATCCTGGTCCTGCTGGTGCTGGTGCTGGTGCTGATGATGATGATCTTGCTGGTGCTGCTGCTGCTCCTGATGATGATCCTGCTGGTGCTGCTGCTGCTGGTGGTGTGGAGGAGCAGCCCCTACAACCTGGAAGCCCCTCTGATGAGGGCCCATGTGGTCCTGCCAAAGGGAGGAAGAGGCAGACGCGAGAACGGGAGAGGAGGCAATACTCCATCGAGGAGGAACATGAGGATGAGGTGCTGGAGTGGCTGAGAGAGAATGACTATCTATGGCAGAAGGGACACAGGCTCTACAGGGACACCAAAAGGAAGCAGGCTGCTTGGAGAGAGAAGGCAGAGAGCCTGGGCTACACTTCGGAGGTGCTCCTCGGCTGGTGGAAGCATATGCACACCTGGTACAGGAAGCTGCACCTCAAGAAATCTGGGCAGGCCGCGGTCAAGCTGATGGACAGAGAGACCTACGTCATGGCCAAGTGCAGCTTCCTGGAGGGTGAGGTCCGCCACCGAGGAGCAGCCCCTCTCACAACCCTCTCTCTCAGGCAGCCTGCTGAGAGCCAGTCCTCTTCCGGCCGAGAGTCAGCTCCTGTCTCCAGGCAGGTGTCTGTGGAGCGTGCCACAACAGAGAACCCGCGGACAGCTGTTCTAACCGTGGTGGAGCGCGTGGAGGACTCCCTGGCGCAGTGGGAGGAGATGGCACTTCCACCACAGTCCTACCCGCATCCACCCCCAGCTCCACCTCCACAGAAAGGCAGAGAGCCAGACAGCAGGAGGGGCAGAGCCACACTGTCCTGCTGGAGATAAGAGACACCATCAGGAACAGCATAGATATCCTCTCTCAGCTGGTCCACACCAACTCCTCATCCTCCAACCGCAAGGCCTTCCTCACCTATGTCAACCAGACCCTCACGGACATGGCGGAACCCCAGTACCAGGTGGTGAATGACAGGATCACCGATCTGCTTCACAACCCTCCAGATCCAGATGAACCTGCTCCCACCCAGTCCAGGTCTGCTCCTCCACCCCAGGTGATGTCCCTCCCATTCCAAGGCTTTCCACAGGCCCTCACCTACCAGGGCTACGGCTACCAGGAGGTCCAGCAGCACAGGTAGCAGCTGTTCCCAGTCCAGGCACAGGTTCATCGGACGACACCACTGGTTCCACTGCTGCCACCCACGCCACTGATGCCACCAATGCCACCTATGCCACTACCACCGATGCCACCGTCACAGATGCCACCCACGCCAGTCCTCACACAGCTGCAGACCAGACAGCCCCACTACACTGCTCCTTCCTACACCCCACAGCCAAGCCTGGCCTCAGTACATCTGTCGTCGGTACTGGGGCTGACATCCTGTGGCATGGGGGAAGGAACTCTCAACATCACAGGGCTGAGCCAGCTGTCTGAGAGCTTCCTCAACACACCGTCACCTGTTGTCCTCTCGGGGCCAGGCACCCCAGTGGTGCTTCAGACCAGCATTCCAGCAGCACCCACCTTCACAGCACCTGGACCCTTCACCCGAGACTGGGCACACCTCTGAGTCACAGAGAAGAGTGCCAGAGACTGGGTTGCTACCTGTAGACTTTATTTGGACACTTGACTTGGGTCATTTTTCTTTTACAGCTTGTTATTAATAAAGATTATCTTTGCTTCACACACTTGCTTCATTTATTTTTGTAAATAAAGTCTTGGTGGAAACTTTTAGAAATGGTTTAAGCCTTTGCATGCTTGTGGGATGGATAAGGATAGCAGTGGGGTGGGCAGGGATACCTTTGGGATGGGTTGAGATATTTGTGGGATGGGGTAAGATAGCTGTGGGATAGATAAACCTCCAGTGCAAGCATAGTGGGAGTGTATGGTCCACCCTCCCAGGTGCCACACCTATGGCCCTTGATTATCAATATTAATGTAATCATTGATCCACACATGTCAACATAAACACAACTCTTTATTAAATGCCTTGTTCATTGTAGGCCCACCCAACATACATGGCCCAATCTCATCAGTGTGATGAGACAGGCTGAAGGAAGCATCCATTAATCATCTATCATCCTGTCTTGCCACTCCACTGCTCCAGCTGGGGAGTTGCACCAGTGTTTCAGGAGGTTGCGCTGCTTCTTCCCTTCACGTGAAGCTCTGTTGGGGCCTTGCACATCCACAGTGTCTATCAGGTTTTGCCCTTGCCTCCATTCCCCAGGCTCCATGTCCCCATTGCCTTGTTGGAGGTCCACAAGCCTGTTCTGCAAGACTGGGTAGCGGGTGCGCATGAGATTGTGCAGGATGCAGCAAGCTTCCACGATCCTCCGCACAGTCTCTGGGCGATGCTGCATGGTGGTGAGAAGTACCTGGAACCTGTTGGCCAGGATGCCAAAGGCGTTCTCCACCACCACCCCCTTGCCCTGGACAGCCTGTAGTTGAAGATCCTCTCTTCACGGGTGAGGCATCTGGAGGTGTAGGGCTTCATGAGGTAGGTTCTGAGGGAGAAGGCGTCATCCCCCACGATGAAGTAGGGCACATCATGCGTGTCGTTGGGCAGGGTGTCTGGATCTGGGAAGCCCATGATGAGGTTGCGTTCTAGCCCCTCCTTGAGGTGACTGGCGTTGTATACCTGGGCATCTGAAGCTGACCCATTGCCTGAAGCATCGATGTACATGAACTTGTAGTCAGCATCGACCATGGTGAAGAGGACGATGCTGAAGAAGCCCTTGTAGTTGAAATAAGTGGATCCTGAGTTGGCTGGAGCTTTGCAGGCCACGTGCTTGCCATCTATGCCTCCAACGGTGTGGGGGAAGTTCCACCTCTAATACCACTGCTCTGCAACTTTCTTCCAGCCTTCTTCAGTCGAGGGGCACTGTAGGAGCTCCTCCAGGTATTCTTCGATGATGGCCTGCACCACTTCTCTGACCACAATGCTGATGGTGTTCTGTGGCACCCTCCAGCCGTACTGCATGTTCCTGTAGGTGGTCCCTGAGGCCAGGTGGCGCAGAGTCAGTGCCAACTTGAGCCCAGGATCCAGGCTGGGCCGGAAGTTGGTGTTTGCCTTGGTCAACCTGGGTGTCAGCCGCTGCACAACTTCGTCAAACATGGCTGGAGGCATCCTCATGAAGTTCTGGAATGCACGAGGGTCTTCGTTACTCAGCTCCACCATCAGCTTGTTGTATAGTCCGTACTCTGCTCTTCTCCCGATCCATCTTCGGACCCTGACGCTTCTTGGCCGCCTCCTTTTCTTCCCGTAGTAGAGTTGAAAGAGCCTGTAGATGGCTTTGTACTGTTGCAGAACGATGGTGGCTACCAAAAGGACTGTATTACGATCCATGGTGGAGATGACTGGATGCTGTGGAAGAGCAAGAGCAAGATGAAGGCTGCACAGCAGGGCTGCTGGACTGAAAGTGAGATCCAGGTGAGTTCCTCCCCCTTTTTAAAGGCAATATAGGTTTTCCACTATGTGTCCTTTTGCATCCTCTAGGCATCCTCTAGACATCCTTAATATCCGAGATAGGTCCCCTCTGTGAATGTTTTTTCCGTTTAAAATGCTTTCTTTGCTAGCTGCATCCGCTTTCATCCTTAATCTGTCCATGCTACTAACGCTGCGCGTCCGTTCCGCTTCCTCCCTGTGTCCGTTTTCTGCTAGAGCGGATTTGAGTTGCGTGGATGCGCAGCAGATGCCTAGTGGATGTAGCGGACGCGTAACGGATGACGACGGACGTATAACGGATGTTCCCTGTATGCGTAGCAGATGCAGAACGGACACGTTGGATACATTTGAAATGTCAGTAGACGGATGCTGGACGGATAGAGAGGAAGAAAAACGGACGCAGTGAGTTCAAAACGGAAGCATCGCGTTAACCAATGGATGGCAAGTGTTTTTCTCCGTTTTACATCCTCTTTCCATCTGTTGGTGCAGTGTGACATGGGCTTTAGGACAAGGGGAGACATGATACAGTGTTCCAATATTTCAGGGACTGCGATACAGAAGAGGGAATCAAGCTATTCTCCAAAACACCTGAGGGTAGCACAAGAAGCAATGGGTGGAAACTAATCAAGGAGAGAAGCAACTCAGAACTAAGGAGAAATTTCCTGATAGAACAATTAATCAGTGGAATAACTGGCCTCCAGATGTTGTTAATGCTACAACACTGGAAGTTTTTAAAATGATGTTGGACAACCATTTGTCTGAAGTGGTATGGGATTTCCTGCCTAAGCAGGGGGTTGGACTAGGAGATTTCCAAGGTCCCTTCCAACTCTGTTAATCTATTCTATTCTATTCTATTCTATTCTATTCTATTCTATTCATGGCAAGCAGACTGACAGCTCAGTATAAAATAGCTACTCAGAACAAGGAAGAGGGATGGAGGTGAAGGTGGGAATTGGAAGCATTTGTACAAGACAGAGGACCAGATTGCCCTGTTTATGCCAGTGGAAAGAATGAAACACTACTGTTGAAGTAGAGCAATATAATTTTGGAGATTGTCTTCCTAGCAGAAAAAGGGCAAGATGTACAAAAATGTCATCAATTCCTGCTTTTCCAGAATGGCAAATGGTCTAGCCATATATTGGAGATTGGGAGAATGGACCTTGTAGAAGAGTGCTTAGATTTGGATCTACTGTTAAAATGTAACCAGCAAACTCTTCTCAAGCAAAGAGATACACGGCTTTTGTGTTTCATACTTGGACATATATCTAAGGGAGCAAGAGCATGGCAAACAATTGACTGGGGCAAGTAAAATCAAATATAGTTTTATTTGTTTTTTATTTAAATGTAATTATAGTATGCAATTATATATGCTGTTATGGGTATTTCTACTTGTATTCTGTAAGTCTCTGCTTCATTCAGAAAATCTCAATTCAGTGAAACTCTTGAAGGAACTCCATAGAAACAACTCTTCTCGGGGCTACATGAAACTAGTAGGCCTTAGATTATGTAGTTTGTGTTAAAAGAATAGTATGTAGGAGACCTAGTAAAGACTTCTGCAACAGGACTTGCACAACTTTTCTGATTTTGCTAGAATACCGGTTTAGATAAATCAATTTTCTAACTCAATAAGGCAAATTTCTCATTAATGAAAAAGGAATCAGATTAATCGCAGCATTGTTAACCACTTAAATCCATTATCAAACATTCTCTGCTGTCTCCATGAGAAGCCCCAGCCTGTTGCTTAGGAGAGAGATAAAATGGGTCACCAGCTTAAATTCCTAGAGAAAAAATGGGAATAAAAATTAATAAAATAATAAAATTAATAAACAAATTACGTTGAAAATGTCAATCTCTATTACAAAGCCCACTGCAGTAAAGATTTCCACAAGCCAAAATCAGCTCCTGATGACTTCAAAGTCACTTAAGTCTATGGACACATCTTTCAAAAGATGTGAATGTGTTTGCCATTGCCTTATTTTCAGATGTTTTTCTCCAATTTCTCAGACTAGTATACAACATTAGGATCTCATTAACTATCTTCTAGCCAAATACTGCATAGCCAATTATTTGCTTAGCTTTTTCAGACCAAACAAGATTAACTATCTGCTGTGATTTAACTGGACATAAACTTGTGTTAATAATTTAATTATTTTCTTGCAATGAATATTTAAGCTGTTCTATGTATTTAATGTAATTTGTAAAAACACTGTAATTTAATTAGAAATAATTCTCCAGCTAAAGCAGGTTATTTTTAGGTAGCAACGGTAAGCATTATTTTGTATTCAATACATCCAGTTACACTCAGTACACATTTCAGAGGTGATAACCTACAAAAAGTAAGCAAAGAGAACTCTTAACTTTTTTTTTCTAAAAATCCTATCTTTTGCTGACACAGAATTAGCCCGGACACACTCTTTGGAAATTTTGGTTTCCAAAGATTTTCATTTCCAAAATAAGATTTGCCGAACTTCTCCCAAATTTGCAACGATTATGATCTCGTTTGAATTTGATTAATTATGCGCCATCGAGTTATTTCCGGCCCTAGCCACCACAAACCTAAGATTTTCTTCCTGAATCTCTTCAATTTATTATATTCTGTTGCAAATGAAAGGTTCCGAAATGGAGTTTTTCCTGAACGCTTTTCTCTAAGCTCTTCTTTACTGCGTTATACAGCGCCTTATAAGGTATCACAATGCCTTCACTGAATGATGAATGTTAAAAATACCTGGATGAGGGCAGTTTCCCTGCTGCAGCCCCCTGAAACTGCCAGGGCAGGAGGGAAGTCGCAACAGTTGAGGGAAGCCCAGGGGGCCGAAAAAGGAGCCGACACCGCTAACCAGCGCCGAGCGTAGGGCTTTCCTCAGATGATCTATGGTGCGACTGCTTCTTCCTATCGTAGGCCCCAACATGCCGGCAACTGACATTGGCCGACCAGCGAAGTTACGGGAAGGCTGAAATCAACACTCTCAAACTTTGGACTCTCGTACCAAGTCTTCAGAGGCGTCCACTTCGCAGACGTGGTGGGTATCTTGTTTCAATTTCAGCTCAGTCCCGGGGGGCGGGGCGGGCGGAACGGGCAGTGAAAGGACCCAAGCGCAAGCTTTGAAACTATGTCTTGGAAGTTGTGTACTCAGTGGCGGATTAAGACTCACTGATGCCTAAGCACTGACAAATCTTGGTGCCCCACTCCTTCGTACATTAAATATTTTTTACCAATCTTCATTGGTTTTTCTTTCCTAATTTTGTGGTGTCCCCTTTGGGCCTGGTGCCTAAGCACAGGCTTAGTCTGCTTAATGGTTAATACACCACTGTGTACACCAATAAATGGTTCCCGACTCTCCTTGTTTTAACGCTTTTGAAGATCTATCCGTTTTAGGTACATTTAGGATGGAATAGCCTGCAAGCCTGAGGAAAAATCCTACTTTCTTTCTTGAGGCAACTGCATGCCAAAGCAGATATTGTTTCTCCAAGTTTCCCCGTAACCGGGAACAATCCGTTCCTAACACCCATCACCCACGGCGAACCATAAAAGGGAACTTAGAAGGAAACAAAAAGAAATACAGAAAAATAATGTTGTAGTTTTGCCGCCCTCTTTTAGTCCCCTTCCAGACTGATCGACCAGCAAAACGTGAAAGAAGGATTTTACTACAGTTTAGCCTCGCAGCCCAAGCACACACAGGTCGGAAACTAATCCCTCCAAAATCAGTCACACTTTCGTTCCAAAGTCGAATACGTAGATTGCGAGGTCCAAATATTGGCCGATTTAAAGAGAAATTCCGAACCAAGAAAAAATTGAAATCCTACTTGGAAACATTGCAAAAAAGGTCAACGTACAATTCCAACATACACGTTAAAGGAGAAACCCGCAATATGCGCGAATAAATTAATAAATATATCAATTGTATTCAATTATATTGAAACTTTAGATTTCTACCGCACGACCGTACTGAAAAGTTTAATTGTATAAAGTGTAAACCCATCTAGATTCGACTAATGCATCCTACATATTGCAATGTCGTTAAGAACAGGCAAGTCAAAGGTCTCGATTTCTAATTCACACCGGAGACGTCAAGCTTGCAGCGCGAAACGGAAAACGCTCGGCGGAGCAATTTCGAAAGAGGGCTGCAATCGAATCGACCCGGAACTCCTCCGGACTAGGCGAAGGAAATCGGCGGTTGCTGTAGAGTCACCCCCGAGATCGCCATGTATCGGCAGGGCTTTCCGTCTCCCACCCCGCTATCTTCGAGTGTCTCCGGGTTTCTGAGCCCTGCCTCTGAAGCAGCCTCTCCTCAGGGTTACCGAAGCCCTCGCCACATGTCGCCTTATGGATCCCGCTCGCGGCCGTACGACATTACTCCTCGCTCTCCCCGCTTCCAAATGTGCGGGGATAGTGGAAGCTGGTTTGGAGGCTCGGCGGCGGCGCTCACACCACGTAGGCCCCACAATGCCAGTCCCAGGCATCTGGGCTACAATGGCGGCAGGTCCCCCGGAGAAGCATTTTACCAGCAGCAGCCCTTCAAGCAGCCGCCTTCGGGAGGTTACCAGAGATACAATCAGGTATTTAATGAGGGTGGGGTGTAGACTTAACCCGGGTCATTAATGGCGCGCCTGAAATGAAGGGTCCTTGGTGTTTTTTGAACTTGCATAGAAGTGTGCATAGAATTTAGCACGCCTTTTTGCACGCCTGTTTAGTATTCAGTCGGCAGACATATTATATTCATTGATGCCTTTTAACATGAGATCGCAATTGTCCCGAATTCTGATATTCTAAATACATATAAATCCCAGAACTCACTACAACAGCATTGCCAAAAAGGCGTTAAGAGTTGTTAATCTAATTTTACGAAACTTCTCCGGAAATATACAATTGCTAACTAGGGCATACAAAACCATTACTAGACAAATATTCGAATACAGCTCATCTGTCTGGAATCCTACACTATATATTGGACATTAATACAATTGAGCGAGTCTAGAAATATTTCACAAGAAAAGTACTACTGTGCTCACGACAGAATACCCTACATTCACCGGGCTTTAAATTTTGGGTTTGGACAACCTTGAACAACATTGGCTATGAATGAACTTAAGTATTGTGCACAAAATTATCTGCTGCAATGTCCTACCAATCAATGATTACTTCAGCTTTAACTGCAAACAATACAAGAGCACACAACAGATAT
This sequence comes from Laticauda colubrina, assembly GCA_015471245.1. Taxonomy (NCBI): domain Eukaryota; kingdom Metazoa; phylum Chordata; class Lepidosauria; order Squamata; family Elapidae; genus Laticauda; species Laticauda colubrina. The sequence continues at coordinate 14,254,039 of BLBF01000019.1, read as the reverse complement.
AAACTCAATGTTAATCACTCCAAACTTGATTGCAGAAAGTACGACTTCAGCAACAAAGTGGTAAATGCCTGGAATGCACTACCTGACTCTGTCATTATGTCCTCTTACCCCACTCTTTAACCTTAAACTATCCACTATTGACTTCACCCCATTCCTAAGAGGTATGTAACAGGTGTGCATAAGTGCACAATCGTGCCTACCGTCCCTGACCAGTTGTCCCCACTTATTTGTACCTATTTCCTGTATTCTTATTTATGTTTATACTTATACCTATTATCTTGTATGCAATTGACCAATCAAATAAATAAACTAATAAGTTGCATTTACGAATAAATGGGTTTCTGTTAAGCTGGGGCTCTGAGAAAAATGTCTGCAAAAAAACCTGAGAATACTGATCTTTCAAGGCCTGGAGGATCCGACCACTAGATGTGTAGAACAAACCTAGGCCAATCTGTTCTATAAAATACATGCTGGCCAGGTTTATACCTTTGACAGTTTCTGGAGTGACTATTGTCTGAGAAAATCAGAAAACATCCCCATTTTGAAAATAAAGGGTTTTTCTGCCTCACTATCTTTCAACAAAAACAAAGTATTCTGTATCCTGTACAGATGCAGACAGATAAACTCCACAAAACATCCATAACAAAGTACTTTTATTGGTTCATCAGGTATCCTCATAACTCACATTTGTAATGAAGTTCTTCTTTAATGACCAATCTTCTGCATATCTGTCTTGTAGGTAAAAAGATGGTTTATCTCCTATGCTTTTTCTTCTATCTTGTAACGATAGAAGTAGAACAGTTACCACGAGTCCATGAGTTCAGCCAAGAGTGAGGAAAACTCCCCCAACTCATCAAGGGTCAATTTAGTGGATTACAGATGTGGTCACGTGACATGGACTACATTTACCAGGATACATTAATTACATTTACCATGATGCATTTCCTTAAGGGAACAGCTCACAATTGCTACCTAACTATCCAATTCCCATACACTGGCTGGACAGCACACTCCCTGCCTGGAATTGTAAATTCCACTATTAAAAGAAGAGGAAAAAAAATTACCTATCAACTAAGATAAGCAGTAAACAGTAACTGAATAGCAGATAACTATATCACTAAGATAAACAGTTAGCTTGATAATTAAGAAAAACAGTAGACATTAACAAAGCATCAAACAAAGCAAAGCATGAGGTTCAATCTTCAAGTTCAGCCCTTCTCTGCAGTAGCACAAGGTCGGTGACCGGTCTGGTGTAGAGCTTCTTGGTAAAGGTCTGATGGTCGCTGGAGGAATCTAGGACATTGACTTTGCGGATAAGTCCATCAGAGCTGGGCATGATTTGAGATACAAGTCCCATAGGCCACATGTTGCGATGCACATCCTTGTCATTCAGCAAGGATGAGGTTGGTTCGTTGGTCTTCCATTTACGGCGGTCTTGTAGGGTACACAGGTATTCTTGCTTCCAACAGTTCCAAAAGTGTTGGCAAGCTGTTGAATTTGTCTCCATTGTTGTTTGTACAAGTCCTTAGAATCAAAGTTCCCTAATGGCGTGGGCCAATCACCCATCTTTTGAGTTAGCAAGGCAGCTAGAGTGAGAATGGTCGGATTCTCAGAATCCGAAGAGACTGAAACTAAAGGTCGACCATTTATGGTGGCCACAACTTCTACTATAAAGGTAGATAGAGTCTAGTGTCAATTTAGGTGCTTTTATCAGCATCAAATCAAGGATCCAACAAGCTATTCCAATCATGACTTCCCATGCTCCTCCCATGTGAGATGCGTGGGGAGGACTAAATATCCATGTGCATTTGTTAGCTTTAAGGTAGCCATCAAGTGGCGAGTCAGGTGAATGCCATCTTCAATTTGTAGTTCTTTACAAGCAAAGTTTGTTCCACAATCAGATCTGAATACCTTGATTGGGCCTCTGTGGGCTTGAAACCTTCTCAGGATGTTGATGAAGCAAGAGGTATCCATAGATTCGATGACTTTGATGTGGACCGCTCGAATACTGAGGCATGTGAAGAGTACTGCCCAAGCTAACAGTTTGCTGTTAGCTTGACCACCCCGGTCCGTGTATACACAGACCAGGGGCCAAATACATCGAGGCCTACATTGGTGAACAGTGGGTTGGAGCTCAGGTGCTTGGGTAGGTCAGCCATCATCTGGTGTAGAGTCTGGCTTCATTGCTTGTGATAATGGAAGCAAGACTGCAGAACAGTTGTAATAAATCTTTTGGCGCCTATGATCCAGAATCACTCGGAGGGCACCTTATGTGAAGTGGCGGCCTTGATGATGGATTAGTTCATGATGGTGTTGTACTAACAGCCTCGTTACATGATGGTTAGCCAGAAGGATGATGGGATACTTGCTGGGTGAGTCCATTTCAGCTTTGTGTAGGCAACAACCTCGCAGTACCTCCTGGTCGTCAAGGTAAGGGTTCAGTCTCGGAAGTGGACTGGATTGTGGTATGGGTTTCCCTGTACTCAGGCAACCATATATCAACGGATGTGCATCTTGTTGCACACTTCTCAATATTTGTCTCTCAGCATGAGTATAGTGGTCTGGGAAGTATGACTTGAAGCCTTGTTGATGACCGAGGAGACGGAAGACTGTGCAGACGAGCACAGTTATTCCCAGTAAGAGAGGTTTCCCTGGGGAGAAGCATTCAAAGCAAGTAGGTTTCAAGGGGCCTATCTTCTCTCATTGAAATGTCTTTGCTAGGCAGACGACCGGAGGGACAACCAGTTCTACCTTCTTGACTAGGGGTCAAATGTCACCATTGGGTTTTTCTAGCTCCAAGGTGTTTGTACGCCACAAGAACTTGGGGCCTTTGAGCAAGTTAGAAGTTGATAACTGGGATGCAGGAATAGACCTTGTTGCATGATCTGCAGGGTTCTGATCCATTGGAACATACCACCACTGCGCTGGTTTAGAAGATCTCCTGATCCTCTCAACTCTTGCTCACATAGACATAGAAGCATCTACTCTCGTTGTAGATATAACCCAGTACCCTGTATAGAAAGTGGTGGGTTCAAAGGGAAGATCTATCATCTTTGTTATTATGTCTGATAGTTCTGTTGTCAGCACAGCTCCACAGAGTTCCAGCTGTGGTACAGTATGACTTTTTTGCAGTGCTAGTTTCGCGTTTCCCATGACGAATCCGACATATACATTGCTCTCCCTGCCATAGACTTTGAGGTATGCCATGGCTGCTACTGCCTTTGTTGAGGCGTCTGAAAAAACATGTAGTTCCTTTCTGTATGCCATGGAGATGGGAACATATGAGCGATGTAGTGAACATCTCGGAGGTAGCAGAAGGAGTTGCCTCCAACTCTCATCCCAATCTTTGGTGTTTTGGCAGAGCGTGCGCAGTAGGATTCTACCTTGAATGGTAACAGGAACTGCAAACCCTAGAGGATCGAACAGGCTGTTAACTGTAGACAGCACTCCTCTCCTTATGAAGCCGGTCTTTAGGGTTGGGGTTTTGTAGGTGAAGAGGTTTTTCTTCAAGTTCCAACACAAGCTGAGACTGCGTTGGATGAAGGGTGCGTCGCTAGCGAAATCGTGGTCTTGCAAACCCTTGGCATGGTCCTCAGGATTAAAGGCCTTTAGAACTTCTTCATTATTGGATGCTATCTTATGTAGCTTGAGGTTGGCCCATCTCCAGCATTTGCTCCGTATTCTTTAAGAGGTCTATGGCCTCCGCTGGGGTGGCTACGGATTTCAGGCCGTTGTCTACATAGAAGTTGTGTTCAACAAACCGCCGAGCTTCTGCTCTGTATTTGTCTCCTCCCTCACGAGCAGTACCTTGGAGGCCATAGTTCGCAATTGCAGGGAAGGAGCCGTTGCCAAACACATGCACCCTCATTTGGTATTCCGAGATCCTTTGGTTGGGTTGATCATCACTGAACCACAGGAAACGGAGATAGTTACGGTGATCTTTTTGTACGAGGAAGGAATAGAACATCTGCTGTATGTCGGCCATAACTGCTATGGCTTTTTTTCTGAAGCAGCTGAGCACCCCAAGGAGATTGCTTGTGAGTTCAGGTCCTGTCAGAAGGGCCTTGTTCAGAGAGTGACCTTGAAACTGTGCACTGGCATTGAAGACTATATATATTTGGCCTGGTTTCTGTGAATGGTACACTCCAAAGAACGGCAGGTACCAACATTCTTCATCAGTTTCCAGGGGTGGGGCCGGTTCAGCATGTCCATTCTGTGTCATTTTGTCCAAGAACTCCACCATATGAGCTTTCATCTTTGGGTTCCAGGTCATGATCCATCTCAGACTGAAGAGGCGGGAGAGCACATATTTCTGGTTGTTTGGCAAGTGTTGTCAAGGAGTGCGAAAGAGTAATGGTGCAACCCAACTACCGGTTGTGTCCTGTTGAAACACCTTGTCCATGAGTTGAAGGAATCTTTTGTCCTCAGTGGACAGAGCTAAGTCATGGTCTTCTCTGATAGTTTGAAATAGTGTCTCTCCCAGGACAGGTTTGACTGTCAAAAGCATGAAGTGTTCTTGGCATGGTGTCAGGGGAGATGGTCTGCCATTCTTGAGAACAGAGGTAACTAAGGTAGTTGACTGGGTTGGGGCCTGTAGGGAATCAATACAGACCACTCCTACAATACCCCATCCTAGTGAAGATTTGATGGCCACTGGGCCATCTACAGGGTCGCCAACTGACTCGGAAAAGAGAAAGGCGCGTGGGACATTATTTCCCAGCAAGAGTAGGATCTCAGCCTCCGGATCTAGAGCGGGGAAGTGATGAGCCAGGTGCTGTAGGTGAGGTATGTTACTTATGACCTCAGGTGTTGTGATCTGACTGCGGTCGTTCGGTACCCCATAGCATTCAAACACAGGTGGCAATGGGAACCGGGAACTTCCATCCAATGAGTCTATGCAGAGTCCAATAGCTCTCCTCCCCACCGTGCTTCTTGGTCCATGGCACATTGATACAGTGAAGTGAAGTTCATCCTGTTGCACCGTAAAGAGGTCGAAAAATGCAGGTCTGGCCAGGTGCAGGTCCTTTGAGTGTCTATCAGCACGTACCTTTTCACTGCATCTTCAGGGTGTCCCTCAGGCTACACTTTGGCTAAACAGCTGAGAAGACACGAACGAGGGCATGGTGAGTCCGCGCACAGTGATGTACACTTGACACTAATAACCGATTCTGGTTGCTGTTTGGTAGTCTGCCGAGGAGCCCTGTATGCTTCTGTGTTACATTGAGGCTCCTTGTTTGAAGGAGGGCTATGAGATATCTGCAGTGGCTGCTCGGAGTCTGGATGCAGCATGATCAGGTGCTAGTCAGTACTGCATAAGTCGCATTGCACCTTGGCTGTGCAGTACTTGGACGGGTATTTGGATTTGCAACATTTATAGCAGTATTGGTACTTCCTTATCATCTCTTTTCATTGGGTCAGTGATTTTGCTGCAAACTCAGTGCACCTGTTCAGCAAGTGATGAGTGTGATGCATAGGACAAAACTGTATTCTTGTATTTGGAGATTGAGATTGGGTTGTATCTGATGAGTTCTCTCCCCAACTGTGTATGAATTAGGAGTCAATCTCGGTTTTATGGACAACCGTGAAGGATCTTTCCCTTGCAGTGTGCATAGGGCCTGTGGATGATATATGGTTGCTGTTGTATCTTTTTTCATTGGGAGGGCTAACAGCTCTGAGTGCACGGGCCCAGGAGGAGTTGCACACTATTGCCTGGTGGACCACAAATTCTTCAAGAATGGTAAAGGGTATTGTTAGGGATAACATTGTTTACCCTAACTGGTTTAGGTGAAATAATAACTATGAATCATAGATAGTGTATGTTAGAGTGTATGCAGCTTTAACTGTGAAATAGCAATTAAAGGAGTGGTTAAGAAAACAATATAAAAGTAGCAAGACTACGGCTTGCTCTCTCTCTCTGGCTTTGATGATCCCTGATTACTGCTTGGAATCAAGACTGCATAGCTTGAACAGGAGAGACAACAAAGGACTGATCTGTAAGTGAACTGACATAGGATATTCCACATGGACTTTGCTAACTGAATATCCCTGAATGGACTGACTACATGGTAAATGATATTTGGACTGTTATTTGACTATGCCATGAACTTATAATGGAATAAAAATATATTCTTGATAGCACAAGCGTATCTGTTATTTTTACTGTATATTAATAAACATACAACCTTAGCTCACTCATTTATCTGTGTGCCTATCTGACTAACGCTGCACATTCTGTTTAGCTTGTCTACCTAACCCTGGTTGGGGAACCCAGGCATAACACTGGTTATGGGCCCAGAGGCTGCAAAGTCAGTTTAACTAGGTTAAACAGATTTATGTAAAAAGTGAGAGTTTGTGTTGTTATACATTACAGTAAACAGACAGCTGTGTTTTATTAATTATATTTTTATATCCATTTAAGAAAACATGGCACAAGTCAATCTACAAAGTTTGTCCCTTATATCCAAGCTGGATGGAACAAACTATGTATCATGGTCTACAAAATGTAGTCTACTTCTACGAAGAGAAGGTCTGTGGAACATAATTGAAAATCCACCAAACGTAGAAGAATGGGATCCAGAGGATGAGGAAGACAGACTAAAGATAGAAGAATTTATGCATAAAAATCAACAAGCCATTTGCATAATTGGGTTAACCTTAACTGATCAACGGCTTGTTTATATCCATGGAGAGAAAACGGCTTTTGGGTGTTGGCAGAAGCTGAAGAGAATTTATGTTCGAGATAATATTGGTGCTCACATAAATCTAACACGGAAGCTTTTCAGAACGCATCTCCAAACAAATGGTGATATGCAGAGTCATTTAAAAACTATGCAAAGCATTTTCCAAGAATTACACGAGAAAGAGCTTATATTCTCTGAACAACATCAAGTTTATATAATTCTATCTTCCCTTGATGAAAGTTATGATAACTACGTAACTTCACATGAAATTTTGCCAAAGGAAAATTTAACTTTAACTGATATAACTGGCAGATTGATTGAAGAGGCCAGAAGAAGGCATGAAAGAGATGAATTAAGGAGGGAGCAACCTCAAAAAGAAGATAATAAACCTCCTACTGCATACGCAATTAAAAAGTGCTTTAATTGTGGAGGAAGAGGACATTTGGCAAGATTTTGTAAAAAGGCAAAGCGCCAGAACGCTGGCCAGAATACTAAAAATCATCAAAAGATAAATAAACATTTAGAGTTAGCCATGTATACTAACGGAGCTGTAAAAAATAATTTATGGGTGGTTGACAGTGGGGCATCCCATTGTATAACAAATGATAACAAAAATTTTATTAAAATGTCCCAGAGTACACAGCAGATATCGTTAGCCAATGGCTGGAAACTGAAAGCTAAAGGTGAAGGTATAGCATATTGTTCTTTTATAAAAGAGAATGTAAAAATGTTATATGTACCACAACTTAAGTTTAATTTAATTTCAGTTAGAATTTTGGTTAAACTAGGATATGTAGTTACATTTAAGGGAGATAACTGCATACTTGAAAAAGATGATAAGAGAATTACTGCATCTTTAAGAGGTACATTATATGTGTTAAATGATGATGGTTTAAAGGTGGCTAACACAATTTATGAAAATAAGAAACCTCATGACGAATGTATTCACTTGTTACATAGAAGGCTAGGGCATTTAAATTTTAAAATGCTTAAGAAAACTGTTGAATTGTCTAAGGGAATAAGTTTGAAATCTTGTAATAAGTATTTGCAATGTAATGCCTGTAATCAAAATAAGAGCAGGGTTATACCGGCTAATAGAGTTGATGGATTTACTACTAAAGAGCCTTTAGAAGTGGTATTTGCTGATTTAATAGGTCCGAAAAAACCAAGTGTAGGAGGAGCTCGCTACATACTAACCACTATTCTAGATATGGGTTTTGCTATTTAATGAAGAGCAAAACTGAAACATATCAAAATCTATTTAATTGGCTAAAATTTGCTGAAAGAAAAACTAAAAAGAAAATAGTAACTCTCATCACAGATAATGGTACAGAATTTACAAATAATAAATTTAAAAACAGACTTAGAATGTTAGGTATTCAACATAAAATGTCTGCACCATATAGGCCACAACATAATGCCTTTATAGAGAGAAGAGACCAAACATTTCAATCAATGGCACAAACTATGATGTCTGATTCAGGATTACCTGACAATTTATGGGGAGAAGCAATAATGTGTGGTAATCATATATTAAATAATATTGTTAATTCAACAACAGGTGAATTACCATTCACACTGTGGCATGGTACAAAACCTGATTTAAGTTACATGCACACATTTGGAGCACCAGCATGGGTGCATATCCCTACACAACTTAGGCACAAAGGACAGCATAGAGCAAAAAGATTGATTTTTGTAGGGTACACATCTAATCATAGATCTTATAGATTCTGGGAACCAGGTACATCTAGAGTTTACACCAGTGCTAGTGCTAAATTCCTAGAACATGTAGGATGGAATAGATTAGAGCAAGATTTAAATAATGAAGTATTTATTGAACCCTACAAAAGGCAGAAAGATGAGATTAGCTATAAGAAGAGTCCAATTAAAGAAGAAGTCCACGAAGAGCAAATAGGACCAGAACAAGAGGAAATAGTTGATCAGGAAGAGTTACATGATCAAGAACAATTAATAGAGGAAAGTCCACCTGTAAGTCCTATAATACCTAGATGTACTACACGTGTAACTAGACCACCTGATAGGTATCAAGCAAGTATAGTTTGCCAAGTAACTAAAGTTCCAACTAGTGTAGAAGAACTTAGGATGTATCCTGCTAAGGATCAGGAGAATTGGCAAAAGGCAATGGAAAAAGAACTAAATTCATTAAAGGTAATGAAAGTGTATGAAGATGCCAAATTACCTCCAGGAGAAAAATCCATTGGGTGCAAATGGATATTTAAAGTAAAAACTGGAAATGATGGGACTGTTACCCATAAAGCTAGGTTAGTAGCTCAAGGATTTAATCAAACTGCATCTGATTACGATGAAGTTTTTGCGCCAAGCCTTAAAGCTACATCTTTAAGAGCAGCACTAGTGTGGGCAGCTAAGAAAAACTATGTCATTAACCATTTAGATGGAGAAACTGCTTATCTACATGCACCATTGCAGCACACTATATATTTAAGAAAACCAATTGGTATAAATGATAATAATGTAAATAGTAATGATTGTTGGAAACTCAAAAAGAGTCTTTACGGGTTGAAACAATCTGGGTTTGAGTGGAACCAATATATTGTGAAAGAGTTAAACAATATAGGTTTTAAATCTGGTTTAGCAGATCCATGTGTGTTTAAAAGAGAAAATAATGGAACGGTGTCATTATTATTATTATTTACTGATGATATTGCTTTAATAACTAAGACTAATAATGAAGCTAATGAGATTATATCATTATTAGCCAAAAAGATAAAAATAAAGCATTTAGGTGAAATTAAAAGGTATCTAGGATTGACAATTAATAAAACAAATAATGGTTTTAAGATATCTCAAGAAGATAAAATTTGCCAATTAATTAAAACTTATAAGATGGAACTTTGTAAACCAGCAAAGACTCCAATGAGTCAAGAAGTTTGCCAAACTAATGATCAAAGTCCCAAATTTGATAAGTCCATATATCAATCTTTGATTGGTAGCTTATCATATATAAGCAATTGGTCAAGGCCAGATATAGCTTATAGTGTAAATCAGCTGGCACGTTTTAATTCAGATCCAAAAGAATGTCATTGGAAATCCTTAAAAAGAATATTGAGATATCTTAAGGGAACAATAAACCATGCATTATATATAGAACCAAAGGGTGATTTGAGTCTTAGTGCTTATGCAGATGCAAGTTTTGCAACTGATATAAACACTAGAAAATCAACATCTGGGATGGCTATATTATTTGGTAAGACACTAATAGGGTGGAGGTCAATCAGACAACAGCATATTAGCTTATCCACGATGGAAGCAGAATTTTCATGTCTGTCATTATTATGCACTGACTTGATTTTCTACAAACAGTTATTGTTGGACATGGGTATAACTGTAAAAGATTCCATTATGGTGTATGAGGATAAACAAGCAGCTATAAAGTTAGCTACTAGTATTGCTGTAAAAACTAGATCAGAACATACTGATTTAAGATATTTGAATGTAAGAGAATCAGTGAAAAATGGAATAATAAAATTGGAATACTGCATGTCAGAAGAAAACATTGCAGACCAATTTACAAAAGCTCAAGGAGCAACTAAGTTTAAAGAAAGTTGCGAAAAATATTTTCTAAAGATGTAAATGATTCATAGTTATTATGTAACCTAAAAGGGGAGAATGTTAGGGATAACATTGTTTACCCTAACTGGTTTCGGTGAAATAATAACTATGAATCATAGTTAGTGTATGTTAGAGTGTATGCAGCTTTAACTGTGAAATAGCAATTAAAGGAGTGGTTAAGAAAACAATATAAAAGTAGCAAGATTACGGCTTGCTCTCTCTCTCTGGCTTTGATGATCCCTGATTACTGCTTGGAATCAAGACTGCATAGCTGGAACGGGAGAGACAACAAAGGACTGATCTGTAAGTGAACTGACATAGGATATTCTACATGGACTTTGCTAACTGAATATCCCTGAATGGACTGACTACATGGTAAATGATATTTGGACTGTTATTTGACTATGCCATGAACTTATAATGTAATAAAAATATATTCTTGATAGCACAAGCGTATCTGTTATTTTTACTGTATGTTAATAAACATACAAGCTTAGCTCACTCATTTATCTGTGTGCCTATCTGACTAACGCTGCACATTCTGTTTAGCTTGTCTACCTAACCCTGGTTGGGGAACCCAGGCTTAACAGGTATAAAGTTGTGGCGACCATTGGACATGAAGGCGTCGGACATCTGGAGCCATTGTTCAATTAGCACCTGTGGGAGTCTTCAAACGATCTTGTTTTGCATGTCATCTTGGTCAAGACAAGCAAGTCCCAGTAACTTGGGATCCCGTTGTGCCGCTTTCAGTTGTATTAGTATATTAGAGAGTTCCACGATCAGGTGAGGCTTGCCAATAGGAATTTTTGGAAATCTGTGTAAGCTATCCAGGAGCGTTGATTGTACGTCTAAGGCAGCGCCATACAAATTGTTGAGTCTTTACCATGAAAACTGTAGGGCAGTGTCTGGGTCGTCTAAGTGGGAGGCATAAAGTGCCTTTGTATCTCTGGCAGACTGCGGCCCTAGCCATGCCATCAAGCGTGTGAGTATTTCATCAGATTTCAGGCGTGCAGCCTGAATGGGGCACAGGAAAACTTTCTTCCATAGGAGATATTCGCCACCTGGCTCGTCAGAGAATTTGTATACACCGTGAGCAGCCAAATCTAGCTTTCCTCTGCTTACTGCCAACTCTCTCCAGTAGTCAGCATCGTCTGTAGAGTTGGGTTGAGGCATTGACATAGAGAGTAGGTTCAAATTGTATGTCAACGATGGGATGTAGCCTTTCTCCCAGTGCTTATGGAGGATGTTTTTCTGCCATTCCAGAGGTGATGGTGGAGTTTCACACTGCTGTGTAGACTGGCCATGGTTATCTTGTGCCTGTGAGCTTGGGTGGTATGAAGGTTATGGCTGGAATATACTGCTTGTGGATTGAGTGTGGCAGGTGTCGTCGGTGGCATATGTACTTGTGAAGAAGTCGTCGTGATCACTGGTGGGCTAATTTGCTCATCTGGCAGGCCATGAGACATTGGAGTAGGGTTGCTGGTGCTGGGAAGAGAATCTTGGTACATACCATCAGTTGGGGAAGGTTCGCTGTTGATGGGAAGTGAATCTCATACTTTAGGTTGTACAACATCAGTTGCATAACTGACATGTAAAGTTTTTCCTCCATGTTCTCCCTTGGTGGTGGGAGATTTCTAGGTAGTAACTTCAGAGGCAGTTCCACCTGCTCGTTTCAAAGCGAGTGCTGCTCATCCATGTAGGCTTTGAGCCATGTATCTGGGTTCTCTTCTCCCAACTCTTCAAGGTCGAAGTTGAGGGAGGCAGCGTTGGCCACTTTCTGCCATGCTGCAGCTCATGCTGTTTTCACTGCCACCTCTGTCATTCGAGTAACTCCACTTTGGCCCTGAGCTTTGGCCATTTTTGTTTGTTGATTGGTCCGAGCTTTGGCCATTTCAGCTTTCTGCCATATCACCTCTGTCATAATACATAAATCTGCCTCTGCTGCTGCAGCTTCAACTTGGGCTTCTACAGCATGGCTGGCTGGCGCCGCTACAATGGGAGGATGTTCTGGAAGGATTGTGAGAGCTGGCAGCAGAGAATTGGCGCAAGACATTGGAACCTGCCTGTGATCTAGCTGATTTGGGATGGAGGGAGGAGAGTTTCTTAGAGTGGTGGAAAGAAGACACGTGATTGAGGAGCAATATTGGATGTGGCCTACTCCCTTGACGCTATTTCTGCCAAAGCACACTGTGGAGCGCTGCCTGGAGGGCTGTCTTGCTTGCCTTGACACAGTCTTCGCGTTTCTTGTGAAACTCCTTGAAGCATTGGAGGTGTTGTAAGAGTTTGGGGTCACCCAGTCTTGACTGGATAGACTTGAGGTTGTCTTTGCTGCATCTCCACCATGTGAGAAGGGCATCTAGATCAACTAACAATGTGCAGTTTCTCGGGGGGGCAGTTTGTGTTTGGGGGCATCACAGATCTTCTCAAGCTCCACCCAGGAGTCTGTGTAGCAGCTTCTCCCAATCATTCCTCAAATGTTCTTCCATGGGTTTCGTAAGCTTCTTAACTCTTTCTGAGGTCATAGGCTTTTGGAGGTATCACCATTTTTGTAGAGATTTGGACATCTGAAACTGGGTTTCGGGAACCAGGCCCCCATGTTTACAGCAAGGGTGAGTGGAGGGTTCTAGTCCTCTGGTACTTCAGGGACATCCATCATAGCCATGTTTCAAATTGGTAAAAGGTGAGTTTTGGAAAATTTAGTGATTTTCCATGTAATTCCCTTTTTTTGTATTAGGGTGCGCTGCAAGCAGGTAGCAGAAAATAGAATTGCTGCTGGATTTAATACTTGAGCACAGAGGTGGTGCTGCAGGTCTGGGCAATGCTAGCACAGCACACAGTATGGCAGTTTCTAGGGTGCGATGTGTGCTTGCTACACAAGGGGGCATTAGAGGTTGTGTAGCAAAGTCTGAAGACTTGGAGGGCTAAATGCAGAAATATGCCTGTTAGTGTCACTTGCTCCACAAAGTGGCAGTAGAGGTTGCGTAGCAAAGTCAGAAGACTGGATGGCTAAATGCAGAAATATGCATGGAAGACGCTGTTGCTACGCCCATGTTAGATTGCAGTTAATCCTGGAACCTTGAATTAAATTGATTAAATTGTCCACAATAATTGCAAAAAGGGATTATCATTGGATAAACACTCTGGTCAAATTTGAGAAACTGTGTAAAAAAAAAATCAAACTCTGGGAAATTTCTCCTTGAGCCCCAGATATAGTTGTGGGCTGCTTTGTTTAGGTCTGTTAAGTTGCAGTTAATCTTGGAACATTTGTATTAAATTGATTAAATTGTCCACAATAATTGCAAATTATTATTGTGATTATCATTGCAAGCACGTATTGGTAAACTCTGGGAAATTTCTCCTTGACCACCAGATGGTGCTGTGGGCTGCTTTGCTTGAGTCTGTGGGGGTTGGGGTGAACTCCAGAGAAATTTATTGTTTCCTTGCTAGAAGAAAAAACAATCAATCAAATACAATACTCCAAAGGTTTGCTTGCAGTGGTATAAGTTTTTTTTTTAATTGTTTAATAAAGATAGGAGAACATGAAGAAATTTTAAGGTTTTGAGCAGAAAGAGAAATTGTTCCTTTTTAAAGCGTTGCTAGGATTAGCCTTCTTTGCTTTGAAGATGATCTGTCAGTAATAAATTATGACCCACAATAAAACAACCAGAGTAGTTGTAAAAATAGCTGGAGAGGCTTCTTTTATTGCTTCTGAGCTGGAAAAATCAAAATCTTTCAGTTGAAGGTATCCCAGGGTACCTTAACTACTTTTACCATTATGCATTCCCTTAAGGGAATAGTTCACAATTGCTTCCTAGCTATCCAATTCCCATACACTGGCTGGACAGCACATGAAGAGAAAGTATTTTTTCCTTCATTTGTTTCAGTAACCCCATTCAGACCACAGTTGAGTTCCAAACTTTAGACTGAGGATGTATGTAAACTATCAGATATGAACAATATTGATTGATTCCACTCTATGAGAATAAGCCTTATTGGACACAGGAGCTTCTAACTTCTAAATAAACTTGCACGTACTGAAGATTTCAGCTCTAAATTTGCACTCCACTGAATTCCTAACTGAAAAAAATAGGATGTTCTACCAGTTTTGCAAAATGATAGTAAATACTTGTGATGATATATGGGAACTTGGAAGATGGAAGAAAAGACCCATAGCCTAGATTAGGGGTCGCCAACCTTTTGGACCTCAGGGACCACCAAACTCATAATTTTAAATCCCAGGGACCACTGACTGGTTGTGTGGGCATGGCCTAATTTGTGCGTGTGGCTTGTTCAAGTGATTGGCTGGGCATGGCTTGTATGTAAATATTATAAATATGTATATAAATATTGATTTTTTTCTAAAAAATGAGCAACTTTTTCCCAAAATCAGGCAATGCAGGCAGGCAGATTGAGTTGCTCACAGAATCATTCATTGATCTATCTATCTGCTATCGGCTACCTGAGTGTCAAATAAAATTTGCTTGCCGTGAGTCTGCACTGAATAATATAACCTTCAGTACTAAAGGAGGTTCGGCTGTGCTTAAAAGCAGAGCTGAAGATCTAAAGACTAGCTAGAAAGTAAGAAATCCAACCATTTTCTGCTTCCTAAATCTCCTGGCACAGCAGAATAGCTGATGGTTGGAAAAAGGAAAAATAGCAATTTAGCAGGCAAATTTGCCAGGTAAAGAATGAGTGGGCGGGGAGAGTTCTCGTGGGCCATATAGCACAGGCTTGTGTTTCTGTGCAGCCTGGATTAATTGCTTTGGGGGTTGCTTTGGGGGTGAGATTTCTTTGCAGCCCACCAAAATTTTCTCACAGCCCACCGGTTGGCAACCGATGGCCTAGATAGCCATCTGAGAAGAGACATCTTAGTCCACAGGAAAAAGAGTAGAAAACAATGCAGAAAGAATCTCCTTAGTTTTTGGAGACTAAAAAAGAGAAGTTTGAACTAATCATTTATGAAGATTCTTAATCATCAAAGTCATGGTTGTCCCAAAGATGCTTTTCAAAAGGCAAGTGGACTTTCTTGGTTTTTTCCCTTTTCACCTCATACAAAAAGCTTCTTCAGTTCTGACTGAATGTTGGGGAGTGGAACGTTCTTTGTATTCATCTGGTTCTTAGCATTCTGAAGATCAGTCAGTCATTAATTCTCTGAGAGTTTGAGTCCACTTGGGGATTTATCTGTTCCCTCAAGGTCACCTAAAATCAGAGTGCAAATGAATGTGGAACCTTCTTGAGATTGCTGAAAGGACTGTGTTGTAGACAGGAGATATAGGTGGTGTGTATCCCTCTGCCTCTGTTGGCAGAGAGCTGTTCAATTTTAACATAGATGCTATTTTTGACTCCTCTTTCAAATCAGTAGTCTTTATCTATCCAGAATGTGCTTTGCTTCAAAACTCCTCAAAATGAGTGACATTT
Source organism: Laticauda colubrina (assembly GCA_015471245.1). NCBI lineage: Eukaryota > Metazoa > Chordata > Lepidosauria > Squamata > Elapidae > Laticauda > Laticauda colubrina. The sequence goes on along the minus strand of BLBF01000019.1, from coordinate 14,238,347 downwards.
GTCTTTCAAATGCAGATGGACTGCTGAATCTTGTCCTGGTGGGTTTGTTTTCCTTTGTTGTGCCATGTGTTTGTGAAGTGGTTATTTTGTTTCTCCAATGTAGAGATTTGGACATATCTCACTGCATTGTACTGCATATACCACATTGCTCAGTTTGTGTCTGGATGTTTTATCATGGGGTGGACAAGCTTCTTCCTTAATATATTCTTCGGTTTAAAGCATGCATGTATGTTTTGTTGATTTAAAATCCTTAGGATTTTCAGATATTCCTGCAATGTATGGAATGACAGCATTGTTTTGCTCTTTGTTCTTGTCTTTGTATAGAGCAGTTCTTGCTGGATCTTTTTCTGCATTTGATGAAGGTCCAGTTGGGATAGCCACAAGTTCTGAAGGCTTCTTTGACATTTTTAATTTTTTTTTCTTTTTTCTCTTTGCCAGTCCCAAACCTTCAGCCTAGTGGTATAGAGTTCTGATCGTTCCCATTTTGTGATCAAAAGACTTCCTAATGCTTTCCCACACCCATGGATTCAGCTGCTTCTTACAGACCAATACCTTAGGCTTCAGAATTTCCTCCTGTCTGCCAAGGTCATTCCCACATTCCATTACAGTATATGACTGTAGAAAAGGTTAAAATAATCCCTCTTATTCAGTCTGTCATTTTATTTCAGAATTGGCCAGTAACACAGATCTTTTGAAAAGTCACATTTATCTAGCCAAGTATCAATGTAGCCTAGACACAATAGAAATTGACTAAAATAAAACAAAGTTTTATAAAGTACATAGCATTTTTTCTAAAATTATAAGAATGTTGGAAGTAAAAAAGTAAGTCATGCAATTTAGATAAGGCAATTAATTTTAGTTATTTATTTATTTAGGAAATTTATATGGCCACTTACAGCTAATATTTAGATGACGCCCTCATCACATTCTAGATCACAATTATTACAGCAAGACTGTAATAATTCTAAAAGGTTCAAAAACTTTGTTTCACCATTGTTCATTTCTTAACCAGATGTCAAATGCCTTGGCAGTATTATACAATTAACTTAAATAATATAGAGTTGATACTTTAAAGGTAGAATTATGAACGTGGGATATATGCACAAGATAATTCATATTGTTTAGTGAACAAACTTTTAATGAGTAATAAAAATAAATTTTAAACCAAGACCATTTTTTTCACAAATTTATTTAAAACTTTATTCTTGGTCATTATGAACAGGATCATAGTCCTTAAAAGGCAGTAAAGATTCTGAATCTTCTACCTAAAAAACATATTGTTTTGTTTAAATGTTGTAGATATGCAGATATAGAGATGAAATACAAGAAATTATTTTATACCACTCATACTCATGGTATGTTTTATAAGTACACAAAAGATTTCACGAGTATTTTGTGCTGTATCTAATAATGGCAAAAGCTAAATATAGGTGTTTTGCATGTAAAGCTTAATACTTCTTTTATATTTAATGTCTAGGTTACCATGTCATGAGTAGAATAAGCTATGACTTATAAACTTAACGTGTGAGCTAAAATATTATCTACAGCCAAAAAGTAGTGTATTCTTCCAACTAATGACTGGTTTCACAGAACATAATAAACTAAAACCATACGGAGTGCACTATAACCCCTCATTTAGTGACCACAATCCATTCCTTAAATCAAAAGCAAAATGGTCACTAAGCAGTTACAAAATAGAAATTACAAGATAGAAAAATATATTGCAAAGATCCTAATCTCATTTAGAGGCAGCTATGTGAGAGTTATTCTTATTCTGCTGTGCATTCTTGTCAGGCACTTAGAATAACTGGTATTGTGTATAGGAACATCTACATAGTGCTAGACTCTCCCAAATCGAGATGGGAGATACCATTAAAGGTTGTGAACTATTAGAAGGCTTAAAACTCTGTGGGATTCCAGTTGCAGATAGTCAGGCACTAGCCAACCTGTCAGACATCATGGTAATTGACAGGGACAAGATCACTGCAGTGGTAGTGGTGCCAAGTCAGAGCAACATTGGGAATGAGGAATATGAGGGATCCAAAAAAATATATACATCTTTATATAACTAATTGTTTTGAAATTTTAAAAATAGAACTATGTATATACTTCTTTTAATATATTCATTAGGCATTCACCATCTCAGCATTTTTCTTTGGTTATAATTTTTCAAGTGGGAATATAAAATAACAGCTAGTAACTAATGTGTACAAATTACATTTTTAGGGGGGAATGGAGGTATTGAAGAACTTATATAAAGCTGATACTGTATGCAAAATATATATACATATAAATTTTAATTTCATTCTTTTCTTTTGCTTCATGACTTTTCTTGAAGGGATCACCCCGAATATCGACTCCATTTGGTACACCACACGGAAAAGAGAAAACACTGTCCAATGATGATGTGGAGAATTATTATAAACCTTCAATGCTTGAAGACCCATGGGCAGGCCTAGAACCAGTGTCTGTTACTGATGTTAACCAACAGTTCAGCCTTCAACAAACAACACATTGTGGTAGAAAAGGGAGATATTTCAGCTAAAGAACTCTATTCTATCTATCTTAGAATCTATCTGCTGCCATTCTTTCAACCATATTGATGAGGAATGATAAATTCATAATTCACTGCAAGCCTAAAGCTGTTTTAATATGGAGGCAGGGGATAATATATTGATAATCTACAGATTGTTTCTCAACCTTCAACATAAATTTCATTTTGCACCTACTGAGGGAGGAGGTATTGTTGTTCAAACACAATACATCTTTCAAACAATCCTTCCTGGTCATTACTAATCAAGAAGGAGCTAGGCACAAATTCATCCAAGCTTATTGTCTACATATTAATAGGATACAGATCAAAATTGATACAATACACAATAAGCCATTGCCCCACTATCATTCTTAGCATTACTAATGAAAGTTATGTGACTTTAACAATGAATATAAGCAAGATTACCTGAAAAGAATCTATAAAGTTTTCAGAGTTCACTTGCTGAAAGCACTAGATGATCTTCCAGAGCCTAATCAGTGCCCCGATTCAATCCAGAATGAGTTTCTTGAGCAGTGAATACATAAAGAAGAAAGTGAAGAAAAACAAAAATAGGCTTTCGAATGAATTCTAAACTATACTTAGGCATATTTTGTTTTTCCTACATGCTTCATCATCTGCAGATCTCTGATAAATAAGGAAATTGGTTTTGTATGGAAGTCTTAATAATTCAAGGCCTAGCCAACAATCAGTAATTGATGATGTAACCAGTTATCAAGGCATGGCTTGAAGGATTAGAGTCATCAGTAAATATTGCTCCAAGAGAAGTACAGAGAATGCCAAGCTCTTTAGAATCTTAATCCGGCTCAGCCTCTTTGCAGGCATGGGCTGGTCAACTATTGTAACTTGACCAAGCAGTTACACATTGACAAAACACTAAACTCTAGCTCCTCTAACCACTGAACATTTTTACTACAAAAAACAGGTCTACAATGTATCCTAGTAAAAACAGATTTTGTGAGAGAGACATAATAGTCAGAACAGACCAGTTTCAGCATAAATGACAAGATTTGGAGGTCTCCACACCGCTTTCAAAATCAATTTTACCAGCTCAGGCAGGGGTACTTTTTAGACATGAGACTCCTGGTATAACAGCAAATATTCCAACCTGTTTGATCCTCTTAAGTCAGGGGTGTAAAACTCATGGCATCATGTGACATATCACAACTTTTTTCCTTCACTAAACAGGGTGAGCATGACCAACAAATGAGGCATCCAGCCTGTGAACTTGCAAGTTTGATACCCCTGCTCCAAGTCCTAATAAGTCTTATTAAGGATTTGTTTTCCCCACACAGAAATTTAGTAGGACAGTCTTAAATTCAGATGATTGCATTCAATTCCTTCATTCAGGTCTCAGTCACAACACCTCAATTCATTGCTGGATCAAGTAACTTGATTTCAATTAGCAACAACAAGCATTGACCAGGAAAAAAGAACATTTGTTAATTGACCTCCTCTCCCCTTGGCGGATGACTCATCATCAGACCTATTGAACTTTCCCATACTGTACTATAGGAGCCATCAATTTTTTATAAATTAAAAAACCAGATAAACTTTTTAATCTTTACCATCATCTCAACAATCAAACACACCTAACTACCCAACCTCATCTACAGTCAGTCAGTTTTAATCAATTATAACTCTGTGATAGCTTCTACCAAATAATGATAATCACAAAACAAGAATCCATATTCACATTTCTCTTCTTCAGTTGTTACAATGATAAGCATTGTGGATGGTTCTCAAACATTTTGGCGTCTAGACCCTTTTTCATTCTTAAAAACATTTTGATACTTATGCTATAAGAAATTAAAATTAGATATGTTAAAATATTTATTTGGCTTTGTGGACTTCTTGAAAGGTTATTGGGGATCTCCAGGGATCCCCAAAGCACACTTTGAAAAAAGTTCTAGTTCTTAACCACAATGTCCTACACAATTTCAAACATCAAGTCTTTCTTTCAGTTTTAAAAATATATTACTTAGAAATATTTTACTGTTTATGCTAAAATCTGCTAGGAAATTTATATAAAATGCCATGAAGACTTTGGGGAAATATTTTAATGCAATGACGCTGTACTATTGAACAATTTTAATAGTGCAAGTGTATTTTCAGAATATGATCCATAATAATATTGAAAATATTGCTAATGTTATAATAAAATACATTTAGATAAAGTACTTAAGTTGAAATTGTGTAGAAAAAAATCATAAGTTTAAAAGTGAAATAAATTACATAAATCTTATACCTATTCAATAATTTGGTGTATGCAAATTTCTATTGCATAGAAATCTATTATTAAAGTGGTTAATGAACTATCAGTCTGACTTTGTTAATTTTAAAATGTGAATTAAGCTCTTAATGAGAAATGCAAATTGTAAGTTTCAGGCTTTTTTGTTTAAAAATATTTACATTAAATTAAGTATTGTTTGGATATATAGAATAACTTTTAACATTTTCTGTTCAATTTTACTAAAAGAAACATCATGATAAATTTGTCACCAATTTGGCTTATTCATTTATTATTTTATTTTAGATGATTGATTAACTGTGATAGTATTTTAAGGGGTACATTTTGTGTTCTGATGATTTAATCCTAATGAAGGAATTAAATATATTGACTGAAAATCTAAAGAAACTGAAGGCTATAGACAGATAATACCCAAAAATGTTTTTCTCTGGTTCAGATACAAATTCTCAAATAATTTTCAGAAAATGTCTTTGAAAATATCACACAACCATATTTCTCTCCTGAAATCAAATTTGTGAATCTCAGTTATTGATTGTGTTGAAAGTTTCTGAAATCAATATATTGATTTTTTTCAGATAAAATATAAAAACCATTTAAGAGTGTAGCTGCTTTCTTAGTATTACAGTTAATTTTAATGTAATCTTAGAATTAAAATTTGCCTATCAAATCAAATCTTCATTGCCAATACATAACATGTGTACAATGAAATTGAATGAGTCTCCCTTGATGCAGCCCCCCAAAAAACAAAATATATCTCAATAATTCAATAAATGAAAGAAATAGAATCTCTAAACCAAATAAGTAATAACTAACACACATTTCCATATACCTATATTACATAACACAGTGGTGAGATTAAAAATTTTTTAATACCAGTTCTGTGGGTGTGGCTTGGTGAGCATGGCTATGTGGTCATGTGACAGGGGGAGGTCAAAAGACAGAAACTCATTTTCTGGGGCAGTGGGTTGTACTAGATGACCTCCAGGTACCTTCCAGCCCTGAAGTGCTATGCTGGTTCAAAGCATCCTCTGAAGCTGCGTCTTGTGCAGGGGTCTTCAAACTTGACAGCTTTAAGACTTGTGGACTTCAACTCTCAGAATTCCTCCTCCAATCATGTTAGCTCAGGAATTCTGAATGTTGAAGTGCACAAGTCTTAAACTTGCCAAGTTTGAAGACCCTTGGTCTAGTGCAGTGATTGCCAATCAGTGGGCCATGAGAAAATTTTGGTGGCCTGCAGAGGAATGTCACCCCCAAAGCACTCCCCAAAGCAATTAATCCAGGCTGCATAGGAATACAAGGCTGCACCCACATAGCTCGCGGGAACACAAGGCTTGCATCGCTTGCATTGAGAACAACACGAGGAGGGGAGGGGAGAAAGGGCAGAGGGGGGAACTTGTGCCACACACCTCACCTGGCCACCGGGCTGCTTTCCGCTTCTTCTGCTTTTGGCTGCACGTAAGGAAAGCAACAAAAGTCTTTCTCTGCCAGAAATTTCTCTCCCAAACTCTGCCAGAAATGAGCCTTTGGGATCCTGCAAAGCATCCTGTTCCAAAAGACTACACTGGCAACTTCTAGCGGAGTTTGGGGGAGAGAAAGACTTCTCCTGCTTCTGCTGCTTTCCTTGCATGAAGCCAAAAGTCAGTCTTTCTCTCTCCCTCTGCCCCCCCCCCCCCCAGGAATGAAGCTGAAATTGTATCCTGACAACCGAAATAAAGATTGATCAATCGGTAGGTAAACGGGGTGGGGAATTTTCCTGTAGATTTTTTGGGAGATTTTCTATCTGCAGAGACCGTGGGAAAATCCCCCAAAAAGTCTGCAGGAAAATTCCCCACCCTGTTTTTCTACCAATCGATAAGATTTTTATTTGGGATCACAGATCCCAAATCTTTGGATTCTCTCTCTCTCTCTCTCCCCCTGAGAATAGAGCTGAAAAGCAGATTATTGAAGGAATGTGGCTGCCTTGGAGGGAGTGTGTGTATATGAGGGACCTCTGTGTGTGTGTGAGAGAGACAGAGCACATCATCGCCAGCTCTCCAAGGTTAGACTGGATCCCACCAATGTCAGCAAGCCACCATCAGTCAAAATTCATATTAGTGGTCTGCGGGATTTAAAATTATGAGTTTGGTGGTCCCTGAGGTCCAAAAGGTTGGCAACCCCTAATCTAGTGGCAAGATTTGTGGTCTTTCCTTTTTCCTTCCCTTCCTTTTTTCTTTCTCTCCTCCCTTTCTCCCATCCCTCTCTCTTTCTTTTGCAGCTCCCCTCCGCACCCTATTTTTGGCTTCGTGGGCCTCAGGGAAGTACTGGAAAAATGCATTTTGAAGCAGGGAGGATCCAATTATTTCCTGCTTTCTAGCTAATCTAAATCATGTGGCACAGCTGATGGTCACCCAGCTGATAGTCAGAAATACCAGTTTGGCCTAACCGGTGCATTTTTTAATACCAGTCCAGCCGAAATGGGCCAAACCAGTAGAATACCACCACTGATGTAAAATTATACTGTATTATACCAATATGAACATGTTGCACTTTGTGTTAGCCTTGCAAGTCTATCATATTAAACCTAATTCTGTTATGTTGCTTTCAGAAGTCTGACAGCCCATGGATAAAAACTATTTTTCAGCCTATTTGTTTGGCTGCCTATGCTTCTATATCTCTTGCCCGATGGTAGGAGAGTAAAGAAGTCCTGACCAGGATGTGAATCATCCCTTAGGATTTTCCTCACTGCTGAGACAGTGGGTTCTGGCGATTTTGTCCAATGGTGTCAGGAGATAGTCCATAGTTTTTTTGTGCTGTGCTCATCACTCTTGTTCTGTCCACGGCTGTCAAGCCAACATACCATACCATAATACAATATGTAAGGACACTTTCTTTCGTAGACCAGTAAAAGGAAGTCATCAGTCATTGTTCCACTTGATTTTTCTTCAAGACCCTGAGGAAATGGAGTCTCTGTTTTGAGCCTTCCTGACCACCTGGATCATGTTATTTTTCCAGGTGAGATCTTGCTAAGATGGACTCCCAGAAATTTGAAAGAAGAGACCCTCTCCACACAGCCCCCTTGATGTAGAGGGGCAGATTCTCTGCTTCCACCTAATACCGTCTCCTTTGTCTTGCTGTTGTTTAGATGCAAGTTGTTTTCTGAGCACCATGTGGATAACTTCTGAACTTCTTCCCTGTATGGTAATTCAGCTCTTCCCATAATAAGTAGGATGGTATCTGTAAGATTTATAATCATGTTAGATGGATCAGAAGATATGCAGTTGTATGTGTATAACAAGTATTGAGCAGTGCTGAGTTTCAGGGAGGAGAATGTGAAAGACCTACCTCTCACTGTTTGTGGCCATCTGTCAGAAAGTTTTTAATCCAATCACAGATGAAAGAAGGGAAATTCAAGTCAGTCAACTTTTTAATGAGGATGTCCAGCAAAATGATGTTAAAAGTCGAGCTGTAATCTATGAAAAGCATTCTGATATAGTTCTCAAGTTTCTCTAGATCACTCACTAAAGAATTAAGGGCAGGAGCAATGACATTGCCGTTGACCGATTTCCTCTGTAGGCGAACTGATATTGATTGAAGTTTGATGCAGAGGCATGACCTGAGGTGTTGAAGAACCAGTCTCTTGAAGCACTTCATCGCTACAGACATTAATGCAACAGGTCTGCAGTCATTCAGGCAGTTTATTGCTGTTTTCTTCAGGACTGGAATGATAATGGTTGCTTTCAAACATGATGGAACACTGGCCTTTTGCAGAGAGATATTAAAAATCCTTATTTGGACCACTGATAGTTGATCAGCACAGGTTTTTATCACTATTCCCAGCATCCATCTGGACCTATAGCTTTATTGGAATTCATGGCCTTCAAAACAGCTCTCACTTGGTGTTCATGCAAGGTGAGTGGCTGGGAGTTGGAGGGCCAGCAGGCTGGGGCTACAGGGTCAGGTCTCTTGATCTCATAGCGGGCACAGGAGTTCAACTCGACCAACAAGGCATCAGAGTTGGCTGTCTTCATTATATTGCCCTTATTTAGGTTAGGTGCTGCAGTCTCTGCCACCGGATTGTTGTCTGCTAGATGGTTCTCCACCTTTTGTTTATATTTTTGTTTAGCTACCTTGATGCCTCTCTGTAAATTTGCCCTGGCCTTATTGTATTTATCTCTGCCACCTGCCTTAAAGGTGAAATTCCAGGCTCTCAGAAGTGTCCATACCTCTGCTGACATCCAGGGTTTGCAATTCCCGTAGACTCTGATGCACTTGTCCACTGTTACATTATCCGTTCACGTTTTGATTTGTGAGTGTGGTCTCAGTGAATTCTTGCAGCTCCAAATGTTCAAATATACTCCACTCAGTAGTCTCAAAGCAGTCTTGCAATGGTAGAGTGCTCCCTCTGGACAGATAGTAAGAGTTTCCCTGACTTAGGCATATCCTTTTCTTTTAGGGGATATACTTTAGGCACAATAGCAGAGAGATGTGGTCAGACGTACCCAGATGGGAGAGGGGGGTTGCTCTATATGCCTGTCTTAAGTTTGAATACATATGGTCTAAAGTGTTCTTACCTCTGGTGGTACACTGCACATTTCATATTATGTAGCAGTGTTAGATAACACTTATTCATAGCTGAAACTAAACCTACCTTCAAAACTGCAATTAATAATGGATAGCTACAGTATCATATCTAACAAGTGTACACTTTTTTCATCCCAAGGACTTCACTATAAACAATGGACACAGGAAGAACAGAAGGTACAATTGCTTTCCTTCAAATTAAATGGTAAATGTTATTCCCATGTTTTTTCATCTTGTAGTGTTTATAGATCAATGGTAGTTTTAGGTGAAGAATATGTTATCTGAAGTTGTAGAAATCTTCATGTTTTTATTTTGTTCTGGCTTGGTTTGATCTGCACTTATTTTGTTTTCAGATTTTGCTCTTCTGATCAGCTGTATTTTTATATGTTGGTTCTTAGGTATAAGCCACCTAAGTCAGACAGCTTATAAATTAAATAAACTAAAAAAATAGACTTGAGATACCAAAGTTTTGAAAAAGTTTTATTTTTTGCATTACAAAAATACAACTTTCCTATAATATTTAAACCATTTGCATTTGCTTCTTCTCAAAAATAATAATCAGGAATAAGATCTCAGAAAAGTAAGCCATAGGACAGCTTTCAGTCACTAGTGCCACCTTGTGGTTAGTAGATCTTATAGCTACAATTGTATAGCTAAATTTAAAAATAAATTTATCAAAGCTTATACAATTTCCACAAGGCTTTACCACTTTAGTGCCAAGCTTACAAGAGTGTTGCATTGTACCAAATCATCTTCATACAATCTTAACTTCATGAAGACTACTATATATCAGCTGACCCAAGTCTTCTTCTATTAGGCAAAGATATTATGAAGCAAAGCACTAAATTATAACTACCACCATTTTTATTCTCTAAAACTTCTGCAGTCCATCGGAGACTAAAAATATTCAGGGAAATAAAAAGGTCATTGGTCTTACCTGAGATGACCTTTCTCTCGGTGGAGATAGCTTCCAGATTGGGTTGTCAGTTGCTGCTAGCTGATTGGACTGAGTCTGTCAGATCTGTGAGGACACTCCCCTGTTACCAAAGGTCCCCAGAAATTGGCGAAGGATAGTGACAGACTGACGTTCTTGTTGTTGCTGACATGCTTCACTGGATTCGTAACGGACCTCCATCAGGGTGGGGTTGGATGCTATCTCCACCCAAAGGTGGTCACAGACCAAAGATCTTTTTCCATTGTGTTGGAGATAGTATCCAGGATTGGGTCATACCAAAGCTGGCTGTTCTATGGGCAGGCCTAGTTCAGTCTGAATCCCTTAATCAGAGTGGACCTTTTGAAGAACTCTCCGTCCAAAGGCTGCCTCCCAAGATGCAAAGGAGTCCAGCTTATTGTGTTTGATGAACAGGGAAGGGTATGCCCAAGCAAACCTCTTCTAGAGAGGCCTGAGTGGCCCATGCCATTGATGTGGCCACACTTGTTGAATGAACTGTTATTTTTGGAGGCACTGCAAGTAGGCTCTGGAGATGCACATTCTGATCCATCTCCCCATAGTCAATGGAGTGACCTTGCAACCCATGATAGAAGGTTGAAATGATACAAAAAGGGATTCAAACTTCCTGAAAGAGGAAGATCATTTAATGTACATATGAAGGGCCCTCCTTACATCTAGTGTGTACCACCACTTTTCTAATTCATGGACCGGTTTTGGACAAAAATCAGATAATATCAGTTCCTGGGCCCTATGGAACCATGAGTTCACCTTTGGCACAAAAGAAGGGTCCAATCTCAAGACAACTCGGTTGGGGTGAAAAATACATGGGTCCTTCCTGACAGATAAGGCAACCAAGTCCGAAATCCATCTGGTTAAGGTGATGGCCATCAGGAAGGCCACTTTGCAAGAAAAAAATTGCAGAGAAGTAGATATCAGTGGTTTAAATGGGGCCTCAGGCAGCAAATTGATGACTTTAGAGAGCTCCCATGTGGGGTATTGATGAACCACTGGAGGCCACAGACTTGTAGCCCCTTTAAGAAATCTGCTGACGGAGGATGCCTAGATAGGGATTCTGAGCCACCCAACGAAAGTACAGAAGGCCGCCACCTGCCACCATAATGTGTTTGGTGACAGGCTCTTGTCCAGTCCCTCTTGAAGAAGTCCAGCACCTGCATGACCGAGGCCTCTGTAGGTTCCAACTCCGATCATGAGCACCATTCACAGAAAGCCCTCCAGACTGCATAATAAATATAATTAGTGGTAGACCTCCTGATAGCCTGAATGGTTTGTATCACCTTGGAGGAGTAATGGTCCCTGATCAGATATCCCTGCTCAATTTCCAAGTGGTTAACTGAAGCCACTGGGGCTCCGGATGTAACAAGGGTCCCTGGCTGAGGGATACTCTTCTGCCAGCATTCTCCAAAACCTGGTCACAGAGAGGCTTACCAAGTCAGCAAACCATGGCTACCTTGGCTAGTGAGATGCGATAAGTAGAAGCTCCACCCTTTCCTCCAATAGTTTCTGTATCACCCTCAGGATCAGGAGCAGTGGAGAAAAGGCATAGAGGAGTCCCCGGGCCAAAGGCTGCATCAGGCATCTGTCCCCACCACCCCCAGAACTGCAAACCTGGGGAAGAATCTCGGGAGTTGTGCGTTGTCCTGAGAGGTGAAGAGGTCTACTGCTCATGGTCCGAAACACTCCAACAGGACCTGAAATAAAGCCGGGTGCAAATGCCACTCTGCGAGGTCTATAGTGGCTCTGCTAAGCCAGTCTGCTTCAACATTGGATACATCTGCAATATGCTCAGCTCTGAGTAATACATGATGTTTTTCTGCCCAGAGGCACAGTTGTTCTGCCTCTAGTATCAGGAGTTTAGAATGTGTTCCCCCTTGGTGATTTACATGTGCCTTAGTGGTCACATTGTCAGTTAAGACCAGGATGTAATTGTCTGATACTATGTCTTAGAATTGCCTCAGGAAACACGTACTCCTGGAGTACCTGGATAGTGATCCCCAATTCCTCCATTGCTTGAGAAGCAGAAGATGGCTGGACAAGGATGTCATCTAGATAACACTGGACTCTGATTGTGATAGCTGTAAGATGAGCTTCTAGGACTGCTAACAGTTTTGTGAATGTTCTGTACTGAAAATGTGTGCCATTATAGAAGAATCTGAGGAATTGCCTATGGGCAGGTAAAATAGGGACCTGTAGATAGGCGTCCATTAGATCTATAGAAATGAGAAAGTCCCCTTCCCTAATTCCATCCAGAATAGATTGGAGAGAATGCATCTTAAACCTCCTGTATCTTAGTCGGCAGTTTAGATGGTTGAGATCCAGAATTGCCCTCCACCCCCCACCTCCTGAGGCCTTTGGTATGACAAACAGGATGGAGTAAAATCCCATGTCTTGTTGGTCTTCAGGCACTGGCTGGATTGCATGGATTTCCAGCAGGTGCTGAATAGATGTTTTCATGAGGACTTTTTCTCCCTGTACTTAGAAAAGGGCCAATGAATAAAAAACTCAAGGGTATGGAGAGGAACTCTAGAGAAAAGCCCAATCAGATCATATCCAGGACCCAGGCATCTGTGATCACTTCCAATGTCTGGCAAACAAGGCCAAAATGTCCCACAATAAGAGGGTGACAGAAGATTTATCTACTAGGCATCGAAAGGACAAGCCCCCCCCCTTGAAAGGATCACTTATTCTGAAACTGATGGTTTCTACCCGTCTGGTCCTCCTGCTGTTCCTGTCTGGGGATGAAAGGCCTCTGGGAACTAGAAAACCCCACTCCAGCTTCTGTTGCCCTAAAGGAGGGGCGGCAAAAATAAGCATTGAGTGGAATTTGCCCCTTCTTGATCTGGTAGGAAAAATCTTCCCCTTACCTTTGGAATCCACAGAACTTTGTCCATGGCTTCTCCAAATAATTTATCCCCCTTGAAGGGGGAAGTGGCCAACCCCCACTTATGCCTCATGTCTGCCTGCCATTGCTTGAGCCAGAGCAGATGACAAGAGGCCACAGACAATCCTATCCTTTTGAAGCAAACCTGGCTGCATTGAGGGTGGCATCAGCAGAGAACTTAACAGTTGCTAAGAGCTTATTGATGTGCTGATCTCACATCGTTAGTTGAAATTTTCTCCTGCAGTTCACAAAAACAGATGAGGGATGCCCTGTTGAAGAATGATGCAGTAGTGGAGGCCTTCACTGTCCAGGCTGCCGATTGATGAGTCCATTGCAGTGTTTGTTCCACCTGCTTGTCTTCTGCTTTCAAGGAGTCTTCAGGCTCACCAGGAATCTCAGAATTAGACTGCAGGTAAACTACCAAGGCAGCTATTGGGTCATCTACTGTGGGTATTTCCAGAAATCTGGAAAGAACAGCTCCCACATTAAACAAATTCCTATCAAGAGAAGATGGGCTTGGTCCAGACCCAGGAGAAGACAATTGCCTCTGGATCATCGTTGTAAACATCCTTGGTGAGGGGACATCAGCAATTATGATCTTCTCTGAGAAGAGTGGATCATTGGGGTCTTCAGAAGCATCTGCTGGCTCTGGTGGTGCTGGAGCCCTACCTTACCTACCTTTTGCCTTGAAGAGGAGCGATTTAAACAGGGTCGGTTGGAAAAGTCTTGAAATTACAGGGTGCTCAGAATCCTGGCCGTCATCATCGGACAGGTCTCTCTCTCTCCCCCCACATCAGAATGGATAGAGTGGCCACATAGAGAAGGAGCATAAGAATCAGCTTCAGAATACATAGACAGGTCATCATAAAATTGAGAGTTTTGTCTCAAGCCCTGTCTTGAAGAACAGGAGGCCACTGAAGGAGATTGCCTAGACTGCTTTAGGGCTGCTGATACACCCTGCTTCACTGACTCCACTAACAGAGCCTGCATGATAATCTGCATATCTAGTTCTTGTCCCACTGCTGGATGGAGCCCCGCAGAAGTGGGTATGAAAGTGGCCTGTGGAGCCATTCTGGGTCTTTGTACAGTTGTTGTAACCTGTTCAGTTACTGGAAAGACAGTGAAAAAGTCTCTTCCCTCAGAAGTGTCAAAAGGGATTTCTGGCTCTTGCCATCTAAACTGCTCTTCAGCTCTCTGTGTGGCCAGTTCCTGAAATTGTCTCCTGTCAATCTAACGAGACCTAGCTCTTCTCTCCAACAATCACTCTCATTTTGGCAGGAATCAATGCTAATGCTATTTGGAACAGCTTCCAGGCTTTCTGGGGCTACTTCTTATTGTCCCCTAGCCTCTTTAGTGCCCTGTCCCTGTGACACTCATCCCACTCTGCTGACTTGGAAATCTTTCTAGCCCCTGCAGTTTTGGCTCTTGGCTTGAGGACTTTTGATAAAGCTGAAACATTTGCAGTTGTAGGGCTGAGAGAGCATAACAGCCTGCAAGTCGTCCGTTCTCCTATTCACATAACAGGCATTTTCAGTTGAATCCACCATTTTCTTTGAACTGACAGGCAGCCTAACTCCCCTGGGAGTTTGCTGACCTGTGGATTCGAAGAGGCAAGGACTGTAATGAGAAATTAAGCCAAAAAGGGCAGCTGGTTAAAGGTGTCAAACTCCTGACTTTGATGACAGCTGCCTTTGTGCCCTTTTTAAAATTCGCCACCGTGGAATTAGGCTTGGGGTAGCCATTGAAAAATGCACGATAGAGCTCCCATGCTTAACACAGGAACGATGTGGAGGTCTCCTCTGAAACATCAGAGGCACAAAGAGTGCCCTGTCAGCCACTCTTACTTTGAAGATCAGCACTCAGCCAACCTGTCCCTGTTGCTCTGGGCCAAAGCCCCGATCATTCTTTTGACAGCTGTTCACTTGTTAGCCAGCAGTCACCTCGATAGCATTCAGGATTGGATTATTTTCTAATTTAACCTATTTAATTTCAAATTTGTAGAGCACTAAAAAACACATTTTCCTAGCTGCTTGACTGAGTCAATTTCTGGGGACCCTTGGTAACAGGGGAATGTCCTCACAGATCTGACAGACTCAGTCCAATCAGCTAGCAGCAACTGACAACCCAATCCTGGATGCTATCTCCACCACAATGGAGAAATGCTAAGTTCCTTTTAACTGAAATTCAAAAATAGCATCTAGTTGGCACCAAGGGATGTGTATTCTGTCATCAC
Source organism: Laticauda colubrina (assembly GCA_015471245.1). Classification (NCBI taxonomy): domain Eukaryota; kingdom Metazoa; phylum Chordata; class Lepidosauria; order Squamata; family Elapidae; genus Laticauda; species Laticauda colubrina. Next base: position 14,222,901 of record BLBF01000019.1, on the reverse strand, counting down.
CTAAGGGCTTGTCCCAATAGTCAGATGTACTTACTTAAAGTCAAGCTATAGTGTAATTATTTTTAAATATTTAGAATTTTGGAAAAATATAAATGAAAGCAGAGCAGTGCTTTGCAATTGCAAAATGCCAGCTGCTCATCTTTTTCTAAGAAAAAATGGCAGAAGATCTCTATGTGGGAGTCCAGTGATATATCTGTAAAACAGAACATTGAAGACTGAGGTCTTCAAAAAAACCCTTCCTATTTAGAAGTCCTTTTTATTCTTCTAAAGAGGTGCATTGCAAATTATGTGAATTTAGTACATTAAATATAAGATTCAGTCCTTAATCTCCTGTCCTATTAAATACAATTCAGTAAATTAGTAAAAAAGAATGTGTATCAAGGCTGCCAGTTTATTTCTTCTGAATTTAAGATGCTATTAAGATATATTTTATAAACGTTGAAAAAAGCTGGTTTGTCATGTATTTTTCCTCAATGAATAAATTGTATATTGCAAATAAGTAGTTTCCAGTACTAAGCCCCTTGGTTTTCCAGTGTCTTAAAATATTTTCAGAGGGCCCTCATGCTTGTAGAAGAGGGGGAAATTATCCTATAAACAGGATATTTTTATCTGTAGAGGAAATTCTTAAATTCTAACTTGCATTAATTTTATATTGCTATTTAGAATGGGGTCCATTCTAAAAATAATGGAAATTAGCCTTGACATCTAATTGATCAACTGTGAAAAACAGGGATTTTAGTCATAGAAATGCCTAAAATATAACACTGAAAAATCTCAAGTTTTGGCAGGCTGTTTCCTAATGGTTCTAATTATCTATGTGAACATGGATATCTTAAAAACATTTTGTCTTGAACACAGAAAATAACTTTATTTGATGAAGACCTTTAGGACCCATTCACTGAACCTTCTACTTTACATTCTGTTGTACTTACCTGCTTCAGGTGTTTGAAAAACTAAAGTAAGAAGCCAAGTGATCTCATCAGGAAAAATAAAGAACACGGCTTTCCTTGAAGAAAAATAGAGTGTTGATTCAACCTATTTATTTCATAAGTAGACAGATAGGATCTGACATTGTTTGCAAATCAGCTATAACAGGGAACAAAGGAATGGAAGTAGTCTATGTAATGCTTTGTCAGAGAAACTGGCCTTAATTAAATTTGATATATTTTAAATGTACATCAAAGTATACTAGAACTTCTGAATTATCTGTTAGAACAGCAGTATCATATATGGCCAATGTTGTATAAATAAAAACAAAGAAAAATAGCATATTTTGTCTGGTCTGGAACTTCTGACATGTTTTCTTAACACAGTCCTTGTAATATGTAAGGATCACATGAGAACTGATAAACAATCAAAAGGATCCATAGGAGTTTAATCAAAAATCTGAGTATCAAACAAATTTTATCAAAAAGATATTGTTGATGTTGATGTTTACTTTTACTAAACAAGGTTATTCATTCCAGGCCACTATTCTTTTACCTGAAATATCAACATTAACAGCTAAAATTACAAAATATTTTATTCCAGTTTAGCTGTTTTTATTTTCAATCAGGAATTCTTTACTGAGAATGACCATAGTTGTATGTACAGGAAAGTTCACACATATTTGACACTCTACAAATGGAGGACTCACCCATTTTTAAAAACAACAACAACAACCCTGAAGCAATGGTTGGTTGAATTGCTTCTAATAAACTCAGCTGACAATACATGTAAATTACATGTAATTATATTTTTAGAAAATAGCTACATATATGCACTAACTTGCCAATTGAATAATCAGTTGAAAAGTCTTTTTTTCAATATGGCCATTTAAAAACATTTCAGTACAGAGAAATTATAGCCAGTGGCTTGTCTACAGGGAGGAGTTTCTCTTCTTCTCAAGAAACACATATATAATGCCAGAAAACATCTCCAGAAGCCAGAATTTTATTTTTGGGAACCCTGTTTTCCCCTCCTTTGCAATTGAAGACACAATGAATTAAAAACCTATTCAAATTAAATGAATAGACTAATAAAATAATACAGAATTGGTTGGCACCATCCTAATTTATATAAATTTAAATTGTTTAAATTTCAGTTGCATTAATTGCTGGTTATGTAACCAAAGTTACATTCTACAGCAGCTACATTTAAAATGAGCAAAGTTCTTGTTAGAAGATAGTGTCAAAATGCTATGTTTTTAATAAAAAGATTGTTTTGAATAAAACAGGACACTAATTTTTATTTGGTAAAAGATATAGCAAATTGAAGGAAACCTACCTTTTTTATTATTATCCATACATTCTCATGTAATTTCATTTAATTAAATATGGGCATGGTTATAGTTTTGGAAAAAAAGAACATAAATATTTCACCTAATAGGATATGAAAACTCCTAAGACTTTAATCTGTTCCATTTGTTCTTAAGTTAGCATCAATGTCGTGTAAATATTAATACTTGTACCAAATACAAATTACCTTCAAACAGCCTTATGAATTTAATGAAATATTCTTCAGACCTTAAGATTACATCATTAAGGCACTTACCATTCAAGTAAAACAGATATTTATACAAATGTTGGGAAGATGGATTGGATATTTTACTAGATAAACAATTGTGAACGTAAATCAAATCGTCAATGTATGTATAAACAGTATCAAGAGTGACTATTTTATTGTCTGAAATGAGCAAAAACACTTTCCACAGATAACACTGAAAGCAGTGCAAAGACTGATAGTGACTTCTTGAATAAAGGTAGTTTTGTAAAAAGAAATACCAAATAAATCAGTGCCCTGTTTTGGTTTTGTAAAATTTTTACATAAAAGTTGGTCCAAACTTACAAAAAAGCACAATGTGCATAGTTCAGATCTTAGTAGTGTGCCTTAAAAAGCTGATGTTCCTAAATTTAGCATTGACTTAAAACTGCCAAAATATAAAATTTATAGCTAGAATTTGAAAGATGTACAATTATTTGGATTTTCAGACAGCATGAATTGTAAGCAATTTCCTATTGTATGCAAGACCCTTTTCTGAATAAAAAATAAAGCTGCTGAATTAATATTTTTCAAGTCTGTTGGATTGCTGTTTAAAATCAGTTAAAAAGTTTTTCCAGGATACAAATGACGTGCCTGAGGGTCAGGGGAAAGCAAGAAAAGAACAGAAGCTTAGTATGGCAATCCTCTGCCTCTACCTCTGATAGCAGATGTGCTAATATGTCCCCTGTACCCTTGTGAATATTCAGGTCCTTGAGCAGAAGTCCAAGTTTGTCCATGAATGTGGCTGGCACTGGCAGGAGATTCTTGTAAATTACTTCCATAGCTATAGTTCTGCATCTTTGAAGACAAGGAATGAGAATGAGTACTTTCAGACCCAGACCTTCCAACTGAATCACCACTGTTTTCCAGTACTGTGATGGGACCATGACTATATTCAAATCTATGATCCTTATCACCACTAAATAGCATGGAACCACTGTTGAGGTAAATGTCTCCATAATGAGTTACTGAGCTATGAAATGGTTCTGAAAAGGCAGGAGTTGGAAGGGTACTGTTTGAATGAGATAAAGTAACATTATAATTCTCCAAGTGTTGAACATCTGAATTTCCAACAAAATTTGCCCTTTCTAATGTCCCAGATGATATATTTCCTATTCCATCACTACCACTATAGTGTGTACAAGAGAATGTAGTAGATGCAAAACTGTCTTTATAGTCTGGACCTGCTACAAAAGAGTCTCTCGACTGGAACTCCACATTAGATGTTGCTGGTTTCTCAGATGTTTGGGCCTGGTGATGAGCCAGCAGCTCTAAAAGAGCTGCTTTTACTCCAGCATTAGGATCCATCCCTGAAGAACTATTAACTGAAGGTAAGTGTTGATTTGCTGTCCGATAATCAAGATCTTCGTCAGTAACTGGTGGTGGTTCTGGTGGTTCGGGGGGTCGTTGATCTGGTGGCAAGATATGAGGACGTTCTTCTGGGGTTTGAGGTTTCATTTCAGAGGCTCTCACCAAGTCATCTTGTTCTAAATTAATTTTGAAATAGTTTAGAATTAAAAATACAGCTAAAAATATAGTTTAGGATTAAATACACAATGATACAGAATATTTATTAAGTGTTAAAGGTTTGGATCGAGCAAAGGCTTGTTTGAACAAAACTACTTCTAGAAATATGCTTCTCTGTCCAAGTGTGCATCTGCTGTTCAAAATAATATTCTCCCAAAAATTAATATGGCCCTATCCTGACCTTTGCCTTTCCTCTGGTCTTAGTCTAAAGTCAACATTGTATGACTAGGTGTAGAGTTGGGGGAGGGGAAGTGAGCTAGGATTATTTTCAGATTCTTGTTCTTCTTTGGTTGCACTTTTTAATTGTTTTAATACTGAACTCTACCCAGAATCTCAATGGAGTCTGGCAGTCTCATAAATTTAAACCTACAAAAAACTCCCCAAGAAATAATTTATAATCCAACTGTTTGAGAGAAGCAATAGTAAGCCTGATATTCTCAATAATATAAATTATCTACCTGCCCACATATAATTTTCCCAACACCAAAACTCATACCTGCACATGTGTATAATGATTTAATAAGATGGGGATAAACAGATGCTGGCGATTCTGCATCTTCCCAATTGCCAGATGCTGGTGTATTTGGTTCTGGAGGCTGTCTTGACTGTAATGACATGTCATTTCCTGATCCATTTTCTTTTTCTTCTAGGAAATTTTCTTTTTGTTTCAATTGTTGAGCCTTTAATAATTGCGATAACAAAACTGTAAATGCACTCTGCACAGCTGCTTGGGTAACTTCTGTGTCAACTTTAGATTGGGTCAATGGAGTGGTTTGCACAGAAAGCTGTGGTGTTGCCATTTGTTTTAAAGGCTCTTGATCTGGTGAGGGAGGCAGTGGTGGCTTAGGTGGTGGCGGCAGCGGCAGCAATTGTTGTTCAGACTGTTTTTCAGCCACATCCAAAATGCCAGCTGGAAGATTTATTTTATTCAGTTGTTGCTCAGCCTCAGGATTCATTTTAATGTTCAGCACTTGAGCAAATTGTGCCATACTAATAGTAGTTTTAGATTGGAGCAGGTTTAGGAGAATTGCCACTTCATTTTGATTTAGTGGCTGACCACTGCCTGCTTTCACTGAAAATAGCAAGAAAAACAGAAAGGAGGCATTTAGTATGCTCATATTTAAAGTCCCAAGCAAAATTCAATTGACCACAACCCACTTCAATGACTTCTTAAACAGTGGTTAGATATGAAGAACATTCTTGACTTTTCATCAGTATGGAAGAATAAACATTTTGCTTTCATTCTAGAGGCAGAGATTAACATACAATCTTTCTTTTTTCAAGTTAAGATTGGAAAATAAATTTAATTTAAAATGAAAATCATTTTTACTGTCTTCTGCTTCACTTGAAAGTTCTGTATCATTTTTGCAATCAATTAAAATAGAAATAAAGAGATTGTATATATCAGGTAGACTATATTTATATTTTCCAGTATTCATAGGCAATAAGGTAACCTATTTGTTTTTTTTAATTTTATCCATTAATCATATTTATGTACCACACATCTCACTATTGGGAGACTATGGATTACTAATCTGGCAAATTATATTTGAAAAAATAAAGTAAATAAATAAAGCAAAGTGGAAAAAATGTTCAAATCAATTGGGGAGACAGGTATATATATAATAGTAGAAAAGATACATTTTTGAAGTACACTGTTTGAATCTAAAGGCCCTGTCACGCTGGCCGACGGATGCAAAACGTTTCTAAAAAGGACACAGCGGACGAGAAAAATGTTCCATCCGTTGTTATCCGCTCTCAAAAGGGGCAAAAATTTGCACAACCAGAGTGGACAACACGGAAAGGAACGGACGAGGGGAGGACGTAGGGCAGATGGAAAGCAGATGCTCCACGGAAGCCTACCGGATGGAAGCGGATGGGAGCGGATGGCACATCCGCAAGGCTTCCGGGTGACCGCAGCAAAGTGGATGCGGAATGGATACAGCGGATGCAGAGCAGACGCCGAGCAGATGAAGTGGATGCACAGCGGATGCAGAGCGGATGCAGAGCGGAAGCCTAGCGTTCACTGCGCATGCGGAGAGGATGCATTGCGTCAGCCCTGTGGATATAAAGGGAGGCAGCTCCCAAGCAGGTCACCATTCAGAGGAAAGACCTGCTTCCAGACACATCGACTGCCTTGCCAGCCTGCCCTGCTTGCATGCCTGCCTGCCAGCCTTGCTGCCTTGCCTTCTTGCCAGCCTCCCTGCCAGCCTTGCTGTCTGTCTGCCTGCCAGCCTTGCTGCCAGCCTGCCTTCCAACCTCCCTGCCAGCCTTGCTGCCTGCCTGCCTGCCAGCCTTGCTGCCAGCCAGCAACCCCACAACCATGGGGAAGAAGAGAAAGCGTCAGCCATCTGCTGCCAGCCCTGGCAAGAGGGACAGGGCCACCCTCTCACTCCCTGGCCCTCACTCTGCTTCTGCTGGGGCTTCTGTAGCACAGGCTCGCTCTTCTGGGGCTGGGGCTTCTGCTGCTTCTGCTTCTGGAGGAGCTGATGATGATACTTATGGCGGTGGTGCTTCTGCTCATGCTTACTCTGCTGATGCTGCTTCTGGCGGTGGTGCTTCTGCTGGTGCTTACTCTGCTGATGCTGCTTTTGGTGGTGGTGCTTCTGTTGATGCTGCTTCTGGAGGAACTGCTGATGCTGCTTCTGGCAGTGGTGCTTCTGCTGGTGCGTACTCTGCTGAAGCTGCTCCTCGTCCTGCTCATCCTGCTAGTTCTGCTTGTGCTCCTGGTCTTGCTCGTCCTGCTGGTCCTGCTCGTGCTCCTGGTCCTGCTCGTGCTCGTGCTCCTGGTCCTGCTCGTGCTGCTGGTCCTGCTGGTACTTACTCTGCTGCTGCTGATCCTGGTCCTGCTGGTCCTGCTGCTGCTGATCCTGGTCCTGCTGGTGCTGGTGCTGCTGGTGGTGGTGTGGAGGAGCAGCCCCTACAACCTGGAAGCCCCTCTGATGAGGGGCCATGTGGTCCTGCCAAAGGGAGGAAGAGGCCTATGCAAGAACGGGAGAGGAGGCAATACTCCATCGAGGAGGAACATGAGGATGAGGTGCTGGAGTGACTGAGAGAGAATGACTATCTATGGCGGAAGGGACACAGGCTCTACAGGGACACCAAAAGGAAGCAGGCTGCTTGGAGAGAGAAGGCAGAAAGCCTGGGCTACACTTCGGAGGTGCTCCTCGGCTGGTGGAAGCACATGCACACCTGGTACGGGAAGCTGCACCTCAAGAAATCTGGGCAGGCCACGGTCAAGCTGACGTACAGAGAGACCTATGTCATGGCCAGGTGCAGCTTCCTGGAGGGTGAGATCCGCCACCGAGGAGCACCAGGAGCCCCTCTCACTGCCCTCTCTCTCCGGCAGCTTGCTGAGAGCCAGTCCTCTTCTGGCCGAGAGTCAGTCCCTGTCTCCAGGCAGGTTTCTGTGGAGCGTGCCATGGCGGAGAACCTGCGGACAGGTGTTGTAACCGTGGTGGAGCGCGTGGAGGACTCCCTGGTGCGGTGGGAGAAAGGAGACAGCGCGTCCACCACAGCCGTAGCCACATCCACCCCCCCCCAGCTCCACCTCCACAGAAAGGCAGAGAGCCAGACAGCAGGAGGGGCAGAGCCACACTGTCCTGATGGAGATCAGGGACACCATCCACACCAGCATAGATCTCCTCTCTCAGCTGGTCCACACCGACTCCTCATCCTCCAACCACAAGCCCTTCCTCACCTATGTCAACCAGACCCTCAGGAACATGGAGGAACCTCAGTACCAGGTGGTGAAGGACCAGATCACCGAGCTGCTTCACAACCCTCCAGATCCAGATGAACCTGCTCCCACCCAGTCCAGGTCTGCTCCTCCACCCCAGGTGATGTCCCTCCCATTCCAAGGCTTTCCACAGGCCCTCACCTACCAGGGCTACGGCTACCAGGAGGTCCAGCAGCACAGGCAGCAGCCCTTCCCAGTCCAGGCACAGGTTCATCGGACGCCACCGGTTCAACTGCTGCTACCCACGCCACTGATGCCACCGATGTCACCCACGCCACTGCTGCCGACACCACCAATGCCACCCACGTCACCGATGCCACCCACGCCAGTCCTCACACAGCTGCAGACCAGACAGCCCCACTACACTGCTCCTTCCTCCACCCCACAGCCAAGCCCGGCCTCAGTACATCTATCATCGGTACTGGGGCTGACATCCCGTGGCATGGGGGAAGGAGCTCTCAACATCACGGGGCTGAGCCAGCTGTCTGAGAGCTTCCTCAACACACCATCACCTGTTGTCCTCTCGGGGCCAGGCACCCCAGTGGTGCTTCAGACCAGCATTCCAGCAGCACCCACCTCCACAGCACCTGGACCCTTCACCCCTGAGACTGGGCACACCTCTGAGTCACAGAGAAGAGTGCCAGAGACTGGGTTTCTACCTGTAGACTTTATTTGGACACTTGACTTGGGTCATTTTTCTTTTACAGCTTGTTATTAATAAAGATTATCTTTGCTTCACATACTTGCTTCATTTATTTTTGTAAATAAAGTCTTGGTGGAAACTTTTAGAAATGGTTTAAGCCTTTGCATGCTTGTGGGATGGGTAAGGATAGCAGTGGGGTGGGCAGGGATACCTTTGGAATGGGTAATAGCTGTGGGATGGGCAGGGATACCTTTGGGATGGGTTGAGATATCTGTGGGATGAGTTAAGATAGCTGTGGGATAGATAAAGCTTCAGTGCAAGCATAGTGGGACTGTATGGTCCACCCTCCCAGGTGCCACACCGATGGCCCTTCATTATCAATACTAATGTAATCATTGATCCACACATGTCAACATAAACACAACTCTTTATTAAATGCCCTGTTCATTGTAGGCCCACCCAACATACATAGGCCAATCTCATCAGTGTGATGAGACAGGCTGAAGGAAGCATCCATTAATCATCTATCATCCTGTCTTGCCACTCCACTGCTCCAGCTGGGGAGTTGCACCAGTGTTTCAGGAGGTTGCGCTGCTTCTTCCCTTCACGTGAAGCTCTGTTGGGGCCTTGCACATCCACAGTGTCTATCAGGTTTTGCCCTTGCCTCCATTCCCCAGGCTCCATGTCCCCATTTCCTTGTTGGAGGTCCACGAGCCTGTTCTGCAAGACTGGGTAGTGGGTGCGCATGAGATTGTGCAGGATGCAGCAAGCTTCCACGATGTTCCTCATGGTCTCTGGGCGATGCTGCATGGTGGTGAGAAATACCTGGAACCTGTTGGCCAGGATGCCAAAGGCGTTCTCCACCACCCGCCTTGCCCTGGACAGCCTGTAGTTGAAGATCCTCTCTTCACGGGTGAGGCATCTGGAGGTGTAGGGCTTCATGAGGTAGGTTCTGAGGGAGAAGGCGTCATCCCCCACGATGAAGTAGGGCACATCTTGTGTGTCGTTGGGCAGGGGGTCTGGATCTGGGAAGCCCATAATGAGGTTGCGTTCCAGCCCCTCCTTGAGGTGACTGGCGTTGTATACCTGGGAATCTGAAGCTGACCCATTGCCTGAAGCATCGATGTACATGAACTTGTAGTCAGCATCGACCATGGCGAAGAGGACGATGCTGAAGAAGCCCTTGTTGTTGAAATAAGTGGACCCCGACTTGGCTGGCGCTTTGCAGGCCACGTGCTTCCCATCTATGGCTCCAACGGTGTGGGGGAAGTGCCACCTCTGATACCACTGCTCTGCAACTTTCTTCCAGCCTTCTTCAGTGGAGGGGCACTGGAGGAGCTCCTCCAGGTATTCTTCAATGATGGCCAGCACCACTTCTCTGACCACAATGCTGATGGTGTGTGGCAACCTCCAGCCGTACTGCATGCTCCTGTAGGTGGTCCCTGAGGCCAGGTGGCGCAGAGTCAGTGCCACCTTGAGCCCAGGGTCCAGGCTGGATCGGAGGTTGGTGTTTGCCTTGGTCAATCTGGGTGTCAGCCACTCCACAACTTCGTCAAACATGGCTGGAGGCATCCTCATGAAGTTCTGGAATGCACGAGGGTCTTCATTCCTCAGCTCCACCATCAGCTTGTTGTACAGTCTGTACTCTGCTCTTCTCCCGATCCATCTTCAGACCCAGACGCTTCTTGGCCGCCTCCTTTTCTTCCCGTAGTAGAGTTGAAAGAGCCTGTAGATGGCTTCGCACTGTTGCAGAACGATGGTGACTACCAAAAGGACTGTGTTACGATCCATGGTGGACATGACTGGATGCTGTGGAAGAGCAAGAGCCAGATGAAGGCTGCAGAGGTCTGCACAGCAGGGCTTCTGGTCTGAAAGTGAGATCCAGGTGAGTTGCTCCCCCTTTTTATAGGCAATATAGGTTTTCCCCTATGTGTCCTTTTGCATCCTCTAGACATCCTTAATATCCGAGATAGGTTCCCTCTGCGAACGTTTTTTCCCTTTAAAATGCTTTCTTTGCGAGCTGCATCTGCTTTCATCCTTTCTCCGTCCGTGCTACTAACGCTGTGCGTCCGTTCCGCGTCCGTTCCGCTTCCTCCCTGTGTCCGCTTTCTACTGGAGCAGATTTGAGTTGCGCGGATATGCAGCGGATGCCTAGCCGATGTAGCCGACGCATAACGGATGATGACGGACATATAACGGATGTTCCCCGTATGCGTAGCGGATGCAGAACCAACGCGTTGGATACATTTTCCGCTCAAAAAGTTTTGAGCAGCTCAAAACTTTTTGAGTGGATGGAACCTCAGTCGACGGATGCTGGACGGATAGAGAGGAAGAAAAACGGACGCAGTAAGTACAAAACGGAAGCATCGCGTTAACCAACGGATGGCAAGTGTTTTTCTCCATTTTACATCCTCTTTCCATCCGTTGGTACAGTGTGACATGGGCTTAAGCCATGCTGCCTCTACACAAGAGGGGAAGCACATACATCTAATAAATAAAATAAATTAAAATAAAACAAAATAAAATAAAATGGCTGAGGTAAGACAGAACGAGATTTAAAAACAAAAGAGAAAGGATTCCCCAAGCCACATCCTTTGCAAATCTTTCTTAAATAAAAGTAATATACCACACTGAATTTAAGAAGCTAAGGGGAGAACCCAAGAAAAAAGAAATAATAAATATATATTTGAAACTATGGAGGACTGCTTTACAAGAAAATTTATTTTGCAATCACGACATTACAGATCCAATATAAACATCAATCTGTTATGAAATATTAGGGTGGCATCATCTTGAGTTCATAATAATTATCCTGTTTACAACTGGCTTTTCTGTGCATAATAGTAACATTTCAAAGTTGAAAACTGCCCTGTTACAAAAGAAGGAAATTCTGCAGTAAAACTTGGGAAGGTGTGCTTCAAAAAAGCCAGTGAGCCATTCATCAAGGGGAATGAAGCTGCAATATTTCATTGTTGAAAAAGCAGCCATTTTGAAATTTATTTTTCAAGCAGATGTCATATCTTCCACATCTTAAGCACTTTTTTATTAAGCTAAAAGAGGCTCTTTTAAGTCACAACCTATTACTACTTTTTGAAAATCTGCACTATATTTGAAACTTTAATGATTGCTAAAAGTCAAGGAAGAAGTTTACCTGGAGAAAAGATAAAATAAAGAAACACACAGCCCCTTTTAATTTTGATATAGAAGCATAAGAATCTAAAAAGTTGTGGTAATATTTTATCATTTTTATGTAATCTGTAGCTTTGGTCTGTTTTGTTGTGGTTAGCTGAAATCTCAACTTTTATGAATTCTGACTGACCAGGAAATAACAGTTGATTTAAAAAATCTACTCTTTGGCCACAAGAGGGAATTAGACAAAAAGATAATGAAGAAAACAAGAAACATGGAATGTATCAGACTCCCAGAGTTGCGTGAAGTATTTAAATAAAACAGATAAACAAATTCAGGAAGAAAAATTGCAGAGATGCAATTATGTGTAAAAAGTTACCAAACCACTAAAGCAATTCCACAAGAATCTGACTTAACTGTAATTTCTAATGCATGGTTTTGTTTTTATAAAGTGGGTTTGAAAATGGGTTTTTTTTTCCTCGAAATATTTCAGTAATTTCTAAAGTTTGTAAAATATTATTGAAAGTATATTTTAAAGTATGCACGCTAACAGAAAGTTTTTTTAAAAAGGTACAAGACTATTGACTTTGGAAATATTTTTAGAAAAGAGTTCAGAATCTCAAAATAGATACAAAAATAAGTTTTCCCTTTAAGGTTAAATAATTTGAAGAAATATAGTAAATGATGATAGTCTACAAAGTGTAAATAGAACTCTTTATTACTTCCCATAACAGGAAAAAAGCAGAGATAGCTAAATTGAATGCTGTAATAAAAGAAAAGAAAAATCTAACTTTGTTACCATTAGAAACCGCTTCTGGATTGTGTGCTTGAGATGGAAAAAATGAAACTTTAATTTAGAATTTTATTGATTAGATAGGTTTGTTATTCTAGAAATGGCTAATATATGTTACTGTGTACAAGTAACAAATTGAAGCTGTAACATTACTATTTTCTATTGTGCTAAAAAGCATTTTTCCTTTTACCCTACACCTGTGGTGGCGAACCTATGGCATGTGTGCCATAGGTGGCACACAGAGCCCTCTCTGTGGGCATACATACTGTTGCTCCAGCTCAGCTGCACCGTGCATGTGTACCTCCCACTGGCCAGTTGGCCTTCGGGCTTTGCCATGCATGTGGGGGGGGGGGGGCATGCGTGGAGAGGCACTTGCAGGTGCAGGGGCGGCACATGCATGTGTGTGTGGGGCGCCTTGCATTTTGAGTATGTATATGTGCATGCTTTGGGCACTTGGGGCCCAAAAGGCTCACCATCACTGCCCTACATTTTTCTTCTCTTGTCTTTTAAATCTATTTTCTCATTATTTTCATTTTCCTTTATATTTTACATTATGATAAACTAATAAAAATTGATAAGACAGAATTACTTCTGGGATATTTTTTAAATTATTAAATGGTTACTTTGAATGTATTTTGAATCTGAAATGTTCTGTGCAATTCTAAGAAATAGATGTTACAATTGTTTATTATTGAGATTCATCTGTAAGATTTGGAAGATTCAGCAACATGCCTAAGATAATCTATTTTGATAATGTCTTGGGAATAGCTATTAATGGATTCTTTTCCAGCATAACAACTATTGAGGAAAAAAAAAACCAATTAATTTCAACAGTCAAAGTATACTATTTGCAGGTTGGCAAACCTATGCAAAGAACAGCCAGATTTTTATTTTACCTGGCATATGTATTCCAGGCACAAATATTCTGGGATGGGAGATAATGGGGGAAATGCAAAATCAACAGCATCCACTAAAAAAATATACCGAGAAGGAAAGCAGTAGAAAGGCCCAGGAAAGAAAGGAATACTGATAGCGTTATATCAACAAAGAAGCAAGCACACAGAAATAAATATAAATAAATTGAATTAATAACTAGTGCTTAATATTTCTTGCCTCTAAAATAAAATTACCCACTTAAAAATTAATTTCCATTTATCAAGCAATTAATCTCACTACCACACACTCTCCTTCATTTTACTATAAAGTAGAAAGAGAAAATAGTAATTAATTGCAATGATAAAGGAAATCTAAGAGAGAACCCAACTAGAGAAAGGGGTATAGGTCTTATCTGATAGGTCTTTTCTCTTTGGGTGGAGATAGCATCCAGGATTGGGTAATCAGTTGCTGCTAGCTGATTGGACTGAGTCTGTCAGATCTGTGAGGACACTCCCTTGTTACCTATGGTCCCCAGAAATTGGCGAAGGAATAGTGACAGATTGACATGTTTTGCTGGTGTTGTTGTGCTCCACTGGATCTGGAGTGGACCATCTTCAGGGTGGGGCTGGATGCTATCTCCACCCAAAGAGAAAGGTTGTCTCAGGTAAGACCAATGACCCTTCTCCATTGTGGTGGAGACAGCATCCAAGATTGGGACATACCAAAGCGGGCTGCTCTATGGGTGAGCCAAGTTCGGTCCAGATCCTCTAGTCAGGGTGGACCTTTTGAAAAAGTCCAGTTTATAGTGTTTGATGAACAGGGACGGAGAGGCCCAAGTTGCCACCTGGCAAACCTCTTTGAGAGAAGCTTGAGTAGCCCACACCACCAACGTGGCCGCACTTCTTGTGGAATGGCTGTTATGCGAAGAGGTACTGCAAGTCCCTGGGAATGGTAGGCTCTGGATATGCACATTCTGATCCATCACCCGACAGCTGATGGAGTGACCTTGCAACTCTGGGTAGAAGGTTGAAATGATACAAAAAGGGATTCAGACTTCCTGAAGGGAGAAGTTCATTTAATGTACGTACGAACAGCCCTCCATACATCTACAGTGTGCCACCTCTTTTCTAATGCTTGGACAGGTTTTGGACAAAAATCAGGTAATTATCAATTCCTGGACCCTGTGGAACCATGAGTTCACATTTGGCACAAAAGAAGGGTACAATCTCAAGACAACTCAGTTGGGGTGAAAGATTCAGAGGTCCTTCCTGAGAGACAGGGCAGCCAAGTCCGAAACTCATCTGGCCGAGGTGATGACTACCAGGAAGGCCACTTTAGAAGACAAAAATGGCAGAGAAATAGATCTCAGTGGTTCAAAGGGAGCCTTGATCAGTGAATGCAGTACTTTAGAGAGATATATTGGTATCAATGAACCTCTGGAGACCTCAGATTTGTAGCTTACTTAAGAAATCTGCAGATGGTAGGATGCCTGGATAAGGACTCCATCTCCCCCAAAGAAAGCACTGAAGATAGGGCTGCTGCCTCCCGCCATAATGTGTTAGGCAACAGGCTCTTTTCCAGTCCTTCTTGGAGGAAATCCAGCACCTGAGAGACCAATACCACTGCAGGATCCAAACCCGATCTGGAGAGTTCTCCAAGTCACGTCGTAAATGAGATTGGTGGAAGGCCTCCTAGAAGCCTGGAAAGTTTTGATCACCTTGGAGAAGTAATGATCCCTGATCAGATATCCCTACTCAATTTCCAAGTGGTTAACTGAAGCCACTGGAGGTCCCGATGTAACATGGATCCCTGGCTGAGGGATACTCTTCCACGAGCATCCTCCAAAACCTGGTCACAGATAGGCTTACCAAGACAGCAAACCATGGCTGCCTTGGCTAGTGAGGTGTGATAAGTAGAAACTCCGCCCTTTTCCCCAATAGTTTCTGTATCACCCTCAGGATCAGGAGCAGTGGAGGAAAGGCATAGAGGAGTCCCCAGGCCAAAGGCTGCATAAGACATCTGTCCCCTCCACCCCCAGAACTGCAAACCTGGGGAAGAATCTCGGGAGTTGTGCGTTGTCCTGAGAGGTGAAGAAGTCTACTGCTCATGGTCCGAAACACTCCAATAGGTCCTGAAATAAAGCGGGATGCGAACGCCACTCTGTGAGGTCCATAGTGGCTCTGCTAAGCCAGTCTGCTTCAACATTGGATACGTCTGCAATATGCTCAGCTCTGAGCGATACATGATGTTTTTCCGCCCAGAGGCACAGTTGTTCTGCTTCTAGCATCAGGGGTTTAGAATGTGTTCCCCCTTGGTGATTTACATGTGCCTTAGTGGTCACGTTGTCAGTTAAGACCAGGATGTAATTGTCTGATACTATGTTTTAGAATTGCCTCAGGGCCAATGAGTTGCCCTGAGTTCTAACCAATTGATATTATGGCCTAAATCGGCCCGGGACCACTGTCCCTGGACCATCCTGGATTGGAGATGAATCCCTCAGCTGTAAAAGCTGGCATCAGCGATCAGAACCAGCCAGTTAAGTTCCTTGAACTGGTTTCCTAAAGAAAGGGTTCATGACGACCACCACCTAAAGGACTTAATAAGTTCCGGTGGTATTTGACCTGGGAATGGTAACAACTCCTACCTGCCCTTTGAAATGGTAGGAGAAACCATTGGAGAGCACTGGTGTGCAGGCATGCCCAGGGCATTATAGCAATACAGGAAACCATGTTGCCCAGGAGCCTCGAAAGCAGAGCCAGGGGCACCCCATACTTTGATTTCACCAGAATAATTAATTCCCTATGCTCACCTGATGCTCCTGGGATATGAAAACCTTGCACACCAAGGTATCTATTATGGCTCCCAGATGGAGTAAACAGTTAGCTGGAGTGAAATGGCTTTTAGCCGTGCTTACAGAAAACTTATACTCCTGGAGTACCTGGATGGTGACCCTCAAGTCCTCATTGCCTGAGATGCAGAAGAGGACCTGGACAAGGATGTCATCCAGATAACATTGGACTCTGACTGGGATAGCCCTAAGGTGAGCTGCTAGGGCTACTAACAGTTTCGTGAATGTTCTAAATGTTCTAAGTGCAGATGAAAGACCGAAGGACAATCCCTGTATTGAAAATGTCTGCCATTATAGAAAAATCTAAGGAACTGCCTATGGGCAGGTAAAATAGGGACATAGGCTTCCGTTAAATCAATAGAAGTGAGGAAGTTACCCTCCCTAACTCCCTCCAGAACTGAATGGAGAGAATGCATCTTACTGCCTGTAGTTGGCGGTTCAGATGCTTCAGATCCAGAATTGCCCTCCATCCCCCCAAGGTTTTTGGAATGACAAACAGAATGGCATAAAATCCCAAGCCTTGCTGGTCCTCAGCCACTGACTGGATTACATGGATATCCAGCAGGTGCTGAATAGCTGTTTCATGAGAACCCTTTTCTCCCTATTCTTAGAAACAGGTCAATGAATGAAAAACCTTGGGGGTATGGAGAGGACCCTCCAGGACCCAGATGTCTCTGGCTACTTCCTCCCAACACCTGACAAACAAGGCCAGACATTCCCCAATGGGAGCATTGGCAGAGTATTTATCTAGGGCTTCATAAGGGATAAACCCCTTCCCCTTGAAAGGGCTACTTGTTCTGGAACTGGTGGTTTCTACTTGTCTGATCCTGTTGTTGTTCCTGTCTGGGGATGAAGGGTCTCTGGGATCTGGAAAACACCATCCCAGCCTCTATTGCCCTAAAGGAGGGACGATGAAAGTAAGGCGCCAAGCGGAATTCACCACGTCTCCTCCCCCTGGATGGTAGAATCTTCCCCTTGTCTTTAGAGTCCACCAGAACCTTGTCAAGGGCTCTCCAAACAATTTATCCCCTTTGAAGGAGGGAGTAGCCAATCTCCACTTATGCCTCATGTCTGTCTGCCATTGTCTGATCCAGAACAGATGAGGAGAAGCCACAGACGATCCTACAGCCCTCGATGCGAACCTGGCCGCACTGAGGGTGGCATCAGCAAAGAACTCAATGGCAACCAACAGCTTATTGATGTGCTAATGAGAACTCACATAGCTAGCCAGAATTCTCTACAATGCCCTGTTGAAGAATGATGCAGCCCAGACCGCTGGTTGAGGAGTTCTTTAAAGCATTTGCTCTGCCCTTTTGTCTTCTGCCATTAAAGAGTCCTCAGGCTCACCAGAAATATTAGAAGTAGACTGCAGAGCAGCCACAGGGCATCTACTGTGGGCATTTACAGCACTTTGGTAAGATCAGCCCCTACATTGAACAACTTCTTATTAAGCAAAGATGGGCTTGGTCCTGACCCAGGAAAAGCCCATTGCTTCTGGATCACAGTAGTAAACATCCTTGGTGATGGAATGACATCTGCAGTTATGGTCGTCTCTGAAAAAAGTGGGTCATTGGGGTCTTCAGATGCGTCTGCTGGTTCTGGTGGTTCCAGAACCCTTCCTTGCCCTGTGACATTTTTTGCTTTGAAGAGGAGTGATTTAAATAGGGCCAGTTGGAATAGCCCTGAAACTACTGGATGCTCAGAATCCAGGCCCTCATCATCTGAAAGGTCTCTGAATACATAGTATTCAGAGACATAGTAAGTCTCTGAATAGATAGATAGGTCATCCTGAAATTGAGAGACTTGTCTCAAACACTGTCTTGATGAAGAACAGGAGGCCACTGAAGGTGATCGCCTGGACTGCTTTCGGGCTGCTGATATACTCTGCTTCACTGCTTTAACAAACAGAGCCTGCTGTCGCACTGATTCATGTTCCACTGCTGGATGGAGTCCTGCAGCAGTGGATGTAAAAGTGGCCTCTGGGCCACTCTGGGTCTCTGGACAGTTGTCGTAATCTGTTCAGTTGCTGGGAAGAGAAAAAATTTCTTCCCTCAGTAATGTCAAAAGAGATCTGTGGCTCTTGTAATAGAAATTGCTCTTCAGCTCCCCCAGTGGCCAATTCCTGAATTGGCCACCAATTCCCAGTGGCCAATTGCCTCCTGTCATTCTGCTGAGACCTACTCTTCTCTCCAATGGCTGCTCCTCGTGGGAATCTGTCATAGTGCTCTTTGGAACAACTTATGGGCTTTCCTGGACTGCTTCTTGTTGTCCCTTAGGCTGTGGGGTAAGCACTTTGTCCCTGTGGCGCTCATCCTACTCTGCTGCCTTGGAGCTCTTTCGAGTCCCTACAACTTTGGCTTTTGGCTGGGAGGCTTCAGAGGAAGCTGAAGGATTTGGGGCTTTAGGGCTGAAAGAGCGTAAAATCCTCCGCTCTCCTATTCGTGCAGCTGGCCTTTTCAGTTGAATCCACCATTTTCTTTGAACTGAGTTTCCTGCCTTGTGAATTAGAGGGCGCGAAGTGCCCAACAGGCAATTACACTGAGTTAAGATCGGGGAAGTGTCAAATTTCCGATCTTGGATGACAGCTGTCTTCACGCCCCTTTAAAATCACCGGCTTGGTACTTTAAAGGCTTTTGAAGTGGCTGTTTGAAGCAGCATGATACCCCTCCCAAGCCTAGCATGGCAACAATGTGGAGGTCTACTCTGTCACACCACCGTGAAAATTCCTCTTACTATGATGTAGATTGGCCCTGATCCAATCCAGCCCCAGCTGATCTGGGCCGAAGCCCCAACCGACTGTTCCTTTGACAGACGCTCAGTTGGTAGACTGGGAGCTGACTGGTACGTCGATAGCATTCAGGATTGGTTTTAAGCTATAATTTATCTTATTTAATGCCATTTAATTTTTGGAGCAATCTAAACACATCATCCTAGCTGCTTGACTGAGTCAATTTCTGGGGACCGTTGATAACAGGGGAGTGTCCTCACAGATCTGACAAACTCAGTCTAATCAGCTAGCACCAGCAACTGACAATCCAATTCTAGATGCTATCTCCACCACAGTGGAGAATAAAATAAAGTGAATAAGTAATTTACAGGGAAAAAAGAAGAAAAAAAGTCCAGTTAGGATTCTTATTATAAAAATATCACATTAATCAGACAAATATTTTATAGTATATACTAATTAATCTTCTGGCTAACTTCCAAGTTTTAAAAGACAGATCTTTGAATCCTTTTGTATTTTATCTAATTTATTTCTTTTCCAGTGTTTCTTTTGGTTTAAATGATCTTTCATAGAAAAAAATAATGTCCAACCTAAGTTATAAGTAGTTTTCTATTTATGACCAAAAGGGAACCTGGAATTTACATCATGAAACATAATGGTCATAAGTTGAGGCGTTTGTGCAATGAACCAGTTTTAAAAAATTTTTTACAGTGAGTCAATGAATTCTTATGAGTATTTTTTCCCAGAAACTGACTGAAAAGGCCAGCTTCTGGCACAACTAGTATAGATTACATCTATGATCATGACCATGAATTGTTGCAACTGGCCATAAAGGCACCCAAAATGTGATCAAGTAACTAGTGCTGTCATCAGAATACCATAAGCATCTTTTGGAGGATCCATTGTAACTTCAAATTACTAGATGAGCAGTTATTAAATGAGGATTTATATTTGGTAAAGAAAAAAGAAAAAAATTACCAAGTGCTATATTAGAGTTGCTCTGCATCTTCAGTTGTGAAGAGGTCTGCAAACCTTGGGGGGTGTTGGTTCTGCTATCATCCATCCCCAAAGATAAATCCTTTCTTGGAACTTTAGCTGCATCATCAATCATGCCCATTTGCTTTTGTCTTCTACGTTTCTTACTCCACAGTTCATGGCAATCCTGCCATAAAGGAAGACTATGAATAAAAGAAATTACAGTCATTCAGCACAAAATAGTTACCACAAGGATCTTGAGTGACAAAATTTAAACAGGAGGCTACAAAAGAGTTAAGAGCCAATGATTAACTATTATGAAAGAGAGCTCAAGAAACCATTATCTGGAAACAAGAGAAGCTCAACATATCAACCAACAGAAGACCAAGCCAGGATTTGATAAAAACTGTAAGGTGTTTGTTTGTTGGAGCTTCTGCACAGAACCTAGCACTAGGTACAAATGGAGACTGACATCCTTGGAGTACCTCTGCTGTTGTTATTAAGGAGCTCTTGATAGACTATAACAATTTGGTATGTATATTTTTTAGGTTATTCTTTTATTTCTGTATGCCTTTAGCTAATAATAAAGCTTAAACAACCCTTACTTTCTGAAACATTTTTTGATCTCTGGGCACCTGATCATTTCCCTGAGACCTTTTTATCTACTATCAATTACTTTCAAAAAATTAGGAAAAGGAAAATGATGTGTGCATATTATCTCATCATAAAAATCACATATATTTTTTTCAATCATGCAAAATAGGCTCTCAATTACTGTCACTAAGTTGCTCAAAACAAATGGGAAAAACTTGAACACATTATTGAAGATCAGAGAAAAAGAAGAGTGCTTGACTGTAAGTGGAACTCATAAAATTAGTCTAATTATATAAGATGAAGAAAACTAAACCCACCAATCTAAAACCAAATTTGGAGACAAGTAAAGCTGATCTTGATCCCATCATTTTCAATATACTGTATATTCAATAAAAATGTGTGGGCAAAGCAAAAAAATACTTGTCAGTTAGCCAAACCTATTGCTCTTTTTAAACCCTTTGTTACTGAGACTTCAAAGTTCAGTGCTCCGACTTTCCCTCAGTGCTCCGACTTTCTGTGGCTCACCAGCCTGAATGCTGGGTCAGACCACTAGAAGGTTACTTCCCCGTTTCTCAGCAGTGCTCCTGTGCTGGCCACTGCAGGACCCTCCACCTCCTTCCCCAACTTCTCCCTCAACTTCTCAATGACGACGCTTGTTGCTGACATGGGTATAACTGGGTGGGCGTGGTGGGGCCAACCAGGGGGCGATTGTTCTGGGTTCAACAAAGGCGATTGTTCTGGGTTCAACAAAGGCGCTGTGGGAGGGAGATGGAAGGGGTAGCAGGTGAAGGGGCCATGCGAGCAGCAAAGTGTCATGCTCCCTGGTCGCTCACCCCCATCTCTGCCCCTGCCGGCAAGACCCAGCAGCTGTGAATCAGAGCTAAATTTCTCTGTACTGGAGAACATGTGGAGAGGCTCATGTTCTCCTGCTGCTGGGAAAGCAAGAGAGTCTTTCCCAGCATAGCAAGTTCCCCTTCCATAGGGAAACAGAGGTGGCAGAGAAGCAGCCCGGTTGAATCCTATTTCTCTCTGCTGCCCAGAGCTATGCCAGGAAAGACTCTCTTGCTTTCCAGCAGCAGGAGAACATGAGCCTCTCCACATGTTCTCCAGTACAGCGAAAATTAACTCGAGTCCCCACCAGTCTGCATCTCGCCCCCTATCTGGATTCAACGCAGCTGCTGGACCTTACCTGCTGGGGGTAGGGCGGCGGCAAAAGGCAAGTGTGTGCGGGGGGAAAGGCAACTGGCAGTGGCAGGTAGGCAACTGGGCCCCAGAGTTTGCAGAGCCTCACTCACCCAGGGAGATCAGGCAGCGGAAGGCATGCAGCAATGGCTGGCCTGGTGGGTGGGCAAAAGCAGGCTGCAGCAAGCACGATAAGGACTGACTGTGTGCGGAGGGAAGAGGTGGGCAGAAAGGGGTGGAGCCAGCCAGTGATGCAATTTGCTGGTTCTCTGAACTGCGCAAAAATTATAACAACCGGCTCTATAGAACCAAGCAGAACCAGTAGAATCCCACCCCTGAATGCAGTCACAATATGTAGTAAACCTTGATCCAATGTGCAACAAAAATTAGTATGCATGTAGTACCTGGCTTCTATTGATAGAAATGAGTTTTATTTTGAGAAAATAAACTCAACTAAGAAACACTTACTCTGGTGGAGGCATCTTTGAAGGGTCCACATCTCTCAGAAATTCACACTGAAGTGCCTGTTCTGCTGTGCAACGTTTGCTGGGATCAAGAGCAAGCATATAATCAAAGAGATCTAGTGCAGCTACAGGAATACTGTAAAAAATAAATAAAAGGATGTCAAGAAAACAAAATAATGTTGTAAACTGACATTTGAAATTAGAGAACAAAAAGACAAGCAATTTTATATGATATGGCATTTGTTTTATCAATGGTTGGATAAAAAGGCATGGTAATGTAATAGACTAAATAATTTTGAGATAGAAATTTAATAGACTAATATAAAACATAATATAGATATATATAACCATTGGTTGAAAGTACAACACATATTTTAAGATAAAATTTGGAATATCTCGTATAAAATGATGGAATAAATAGTTTAGTCATGGATGATTAATAACTGATAAATATATAAGCATATGTTCATTCGGCAATGTGAAGACTGATATAAATTGTGAGTAAATGACTACAAAAGGATAGCACAAAAGATATGTAACCAACTGACACACTGTATGTATATAAAATGGAAGATGGTTTTATGTTTTTATGTTTTGTATGTGTATGTTTGTTTTTAAAAATAAAAAAAATTAAAAAAGAAAACAAATAATGTTCATTCAAAGACTTCAAAAGTTTTATTCCCTTTTAGACTTAACATTTAAAGAAAGTTATATTTGTTTTCATAAACATTTAAAAAATGAGACCTCAGATAACTGACAACTTTTTCACATAAACTGATATGCTTAATTTTAATGCTACTCTAGAAGAATCTATACCAGTTGTCTATACAATGTAATGTTTAATATAATATTGTGCATATGTTAAATGTTAAATATAACACTTTGAGTCTTAATGAAAAATAATGCCTCAAAAGTTGTCAGGTGACACTAGAAATTCTGACAAATTCTTTAGCATTTGTTGTTTCCTTTCAGTTGGTGGAAGTTGCAAAGAAAAATAGTTATACTGTTATTGTTTGTTAAACGGAAGGCTGAAATGAGCGTCTGTCACACCATTTTAAGCAACATGCCTTAATCAAATTTTATTGCTAAAGGAGTTCTCCAACTGAAATTCAATTCCAAATGCTTATGGCAGTGACAGCAGTGATATAAAAATTGCATGCTGGACCAACAATTATAAAAATGGTATACTGGGCAAAAGTTATTTGTTTGAACACCACAACTTGAACTAAATAATTAATGAATTTCGTATGAGAAATGTAAATGAACTGACAAATAATCAGCAGACACTCAAAGAGGAATTGCTATCAAAGATGACATTTCACAGGAAGACATTGGTCATGTTATTGATTTCTTCAATATCAGAAGATTGTTAACAGCTGATCAAATATCATAATTACGACCCAAAAACATAATTATATCATAATTACAACCCAAAAACAAATTGTCGATCAAGGCAATATCATACAGAATTTTATTTGTGAAGAAAAAAAAATCAAAGCCCAAGTTTGGATCAGAAAATTCATGATTAACCATTTCGGGGGGTATAAATGATATTTACATTTACATGATCACATAGATTTCTTGAAGCCTGTGACTAACATCCAAAACATCAGTTAAAGAATTCAGAAGTACAAGAAAGAAATTTTTTTGCAACATTTTGCTCCCAATCTTATGAGCCATCCAAAAAGCAATTGCAAATGCCATATTTTTTCAATATTGAAGGAATATTTTTATTAGCATCTTTTTTTCCTCAAAGAGATACAAAGGTCTATCAGGAACAAGTTGGAGGGATAGGATTTAGAGTTCTTTTGCAGTGGCTTTAACATGCTCATCCATCATTGACAGAAGTGTGTAATAAATGGTGGAAATATGTAGATAAGTACCTTATTTTTCGTACTATAAGATGCACTTCTTCCCGCAAAAGTGAGGGGAAATGTCTGTGTGTCTTATGGAGCAAATTGTTAACTAAAAAGAATGGGGGAAAACAAGGCATTCCTTAAATGCCTAGATAATCACCCCGGCAGCCCAAAGTTGTTGGAGCGTAAGAAGATTATTGGAGAGCATGGTGGATGACTCTTGAAGATGATGTGGCCCATTGGAGAAGTCACATCCAGGGGGTGGGGGGAAGACCAGGGTTAAGGGGGAAATGTATGATGTAATTTAGTATCAGTTGCACCCAGCTAAACGCCACATGATCAATTTTCTTTTCTTTGAGATGCTGCTAGGTACTTTTGATTTGAATGGGGGTGGATTTGTTGGAACCCTGACATGAATATTGCAGTGAGGGGGAGGGGGGTTGGTGCGGCTGCAGAATGCTAGAGTCTTCACTGCTGAGCAGCTTATTGGCGGTTGGATCGGCTTCCTGGAATATCACTGATCAGCTGTCTAGGTGGTGGGGATTACCACCGCTGCCTCTTGCTACCTGTTTGCCACCGCTCAATTGCCATTGCCTGTTTGCCACTGCTCAATCGCTGTTGCCTGTTTGCCACTGCAGTTCACCACCAATTGGGCAGCTGCAATTGGCATCTGCTGCTGGCGAAAGTAAGCAGTACCCAACGAGGCTCAGTAAACAGGCAGCGATAGGTGGCGGCGATCCCTGCCACCTAGAACAGCTGATCAGCGGAATTCCAGGAGGCTGATCCAACTGCCAATCAGCAAAGGTGCCAACATTCCCTGGTGAAGGCAGCAGAGAAGCCAGCTCCCTGGTGTTTGCTGCAAGGACACTA
The DNA here is from genome assembly GCA_015471245.1 of Laticauda colubrina. Taxonomy (NCBI): domain Eukaryota; kingdom Metazoa; phylum Chordata; class Lepidosauria; order Squamata; family Elapidae; genus Laticauda; species Laticauda colubrina. Next base: position 14,198,160 of record BLBF01000019.1, on the reverse strand, counting down.
GCCAGATAAATACCAGATGGGTATTGGGAGGCAGAGGCAGGTTTTGTTTTTTTTTTCCTCTTCTAAAGCTAATGTGCGTCTTATAGTCCAGTGCATCTTTTTGTGCAAAAAATATGGTAAATACAGCATTCATTAAAATATCCTTATTTATATGTCAAATCGATATGGTTGCCCATCTTACAAGCTATTCTAACAAATAAAATAGTATTTATCTCACATGCAATATTTATTTTTCTCTATGTAGAGAGTATCAACTTAACTAAATAAAGACCACTTTTCAAAATAGTTTGAATCATGCAAAAATATGTGTAAAGAGCTATGAAAATAGTTGTAAATAAATAGTCACAAATACAGGCAAAAGCATTGCTTAGACTCTGGGAAGGCTTGGGAAAAGACTCAGATTGGATGAAAGGGAATGTAAAACACATGCAGGCATGCAAGATTTGTATTACGATAGCTTATCTCAATAAAATTTAGTTCCACTCTTTCTGTTGTTTCCTAATCTGATCTATTTTGTAGGCTGTCAATAAAGGCAGAAGTACTTTTGTTGTCTATAAATTCTACTTCTTTTCAAAGATGATATTTCAAAGATACAGGATATGAAGATCATAAACAACAGAATAAATTCATGAATGGGAGAGAAAACATATTATATTTAAATAGTTAAATTCTTACAAAACAAACTCTTCCCTCAGTCTTCGACGATATTGCTTCTTTGGTTTCATGGTATTGAAATATGCCAATTTTATAACATCAGGCCATACTGCAGGACAAGGACTCCCACATATGCGGCTATGTAAAAACAATATTTGTCATAAAATTAAAAAAGTACCACAAAGGTTATTGCATCAAACATGCATTTAATTGAAACAATGCCATTCAAATCTACACAATTAGAAATATTTAAAAAGACTAAATTAATCTTAAATTGTAAGAATAACTCTTCAGTAGAGAATTCTTGTTTGCTTAATAAAGCTATGGCTTGTTGGGTACAATATTTTATCTTCATTAAAAAGTATTGCAAACAGAAAGAAGACAAAAATTGGAAGAAGTGCTTAAAAAGCATAACTAAATTTTCTGAGTTGAAATCTATAATCATAATTATATTATAACTCTAGTTTCTCACTAAAAACAATTGTTTTTATTTTTGTAAAATATTGCAAGTAATATATTTTAATTATATGGAGAGAAATATTTGCTGAAAAGTAGATTTTTCAGCGACCTAGGATATACTGACCTTATCAGTTCCAGCTGAGCAAGTTCTTGATTTGCTTGAAATATTGGTTTTTTAGTAAAAAGTTCACCCAAGATACATCTACAAAAAGAAAGCAAATAATTCTAGGAGAATATAGGTCCAAATTAAAAATCCCTAACCCAAATAAATTTCCCAGGGGAAATGAAACACTGCTCAGTTTTATGATATCAAATTATACAATTAATCCTTAATAACATTTCGCCAGAAAAACTTCTTTCATCATAAAATATTTAGAAAGCCAAGGAATGCTGAAAATCTCAAGAAAAACAAGTCTGTCAAGAAAAACTATGTTCAGAAAATATTTTGAAATTATTGGGAACCCTACTTTATTTGCAGTCCTGTTTCACTACATTGTACGTACTCTAATGGCCTTATTAATTCCATTTGTACATACATACCTGCTGCTGTATCCAGGCAGTGATATTTTATGTAAATATAAACAGGGACTGTAACTGCACCCCTTTTTAGGGCATTCTAGAGATAATCTAAGCACTGTCAATAAAACAATTGCTGCTATATTGTAATATATCCGGGTCTATGGTTCAAATGTACCTATTATACCACGTAATCTGTACCTTTTTCCAAATTACTTTGCTGCATAAAGTTTATTAGCAAAAATGCCTCACCCACAGCTCCAGACATCAATGGCAGGTGTGTATCGTTCCTCTCCTAGCAGAAGTTCAGGGGGACGGTACCATAAAGTTATAACTTTGTTGGTATATGGACGACTGGGGAAAAAGAAAATATTTTGCATTTTTATTCAAATATAATTTCCCATTAAACATTTTTCCAAATCATGTTATCAAAATCATCCTATAAATCATCCTATAGGTCTTCTGAGCTCACTTTTCAATAGAATTACAGATTTCTTTCCCAAAATTTATGATTTTATCAGTACAGATGGTATTCAAGTGATGCTTCTCTTATTTTGGGATTAGGTCCAGGGCACCTATTATTCTTGGTACTACCTTTGCTTTTTTGCCATAGTCATTCTATTTCTTTTTATTATTTTTATTTTATTTTTTAAAAACAAAAATACAAATCTCTATTCACATTAACAGGGGCTTCCGGTGGTGAGGTCATGGTGAAAGGGGGAAAGGAGAACAGTCTCCGTTCCTGGAACCCATTCTTTTGCTTTGGGGACCCTTTGGAGGTGCAAAGAGCCTAGAGAGCCGAGCAGAATAGAGGGGAAGCCTGGATGACGATGAGGTGAAAGGCGATTGCCTGCTGCCATGAAAGGAAACTCCTGAAACCTGAAGTGAAAGTGTCATACCAGTATGGCAGACCCGAGTCTGTGACTAAGCCACAGATGAGAAGGAAGTGAAGAGATTACTAACAGAGTGTGTTGTTAAAGCTGATCGGAAAATCCCAGAGATGCAAAGGTGGTGACTTAACAAAAGAAAGTGAGTCCTGAATATTTACTGAAAAGGGAAGCTTAGGCAGGTGGGGAATCTCTGAGGAACATGGATTTGGCGGAACGAGCAGTGATTCAGCAAATTTACATAGACTGAAAAGATTGAGAAGAGAGAGGACACAGAACTTTGAGTGAAGGACTTCAGGTGGTGGCAAGGAAAGACAAACGGATAAACAGAGGAGGATATGGAAAGAAAAAAGAGGATTTGAAAGATTTAGAGAAGGAACTGGGAGAGTGGAGGTAGTGAAACGAGAAGGAAGTAAGTGGCAAGAACAGCAAGTTGGAGAGAGTGAAAGGACTGGAGAGATATTTGATTGAAGAAGACGATGAGGCCCATGAGGTGTGGAGAGATCGACAAGATGGACACTAAACTGAAGGAGATTGAAAGGAGAAAGAGAAAGTGTGAAGTATAAGACAGAGAAGAGAAATGAAAAATGGCAGAAGGAAAGATAAAGTGGAGCTCGGGCGTGAGGAAAGAGGAGAAAGAAATGCCAGAGACAACAGAATAGAACTGGACTGAAGGATAAGTTTCTGATAGTGCTGACAGTGAGTAATTAAGTTCAAAACTTTGGACTGTTGGTTAAACTTAAACTAAGAAATCTAAGGAGCTCTGGGGTGGAAATTTATAGATTTTTAGATATTGCTTGATTATGTCTACAAGATAAGACTTATATAGTTATAATTATACACCACATATATTTCTCCTTTACTACAATTTACTATAACTACAGTGATGTATTAAACTGAAATACTTATACTACTTTTATATCTATGCACAATTAAGTTCTAATTTATAACTAATAATATTTCCTTTTTTCTGTTAGAGAAATATTGATTAATTAGTTTGTTATATTGATAAGAGTGTTATTATTTCACTTGTTGAAACATTAATGAATTGTTACTTAAGATAAATTTAAGATATCTATTATTTAATAGAATTAAGAACATTTAGTATACGGATTAAAAGAAATTATGGTATTATAGTATATAAATAGGATAAATAGGATAGGAGTAGTGAGAAAGAGTTTGGTTGAGAGGTAGATAGATACGTTTTGTGACTGGTAGGGACATAGTGGATTGGAAAGGTTTAAATATTTAAAATAAGGAAAACCTGGAAAATTGGAGTAGGTTCTAAAGTAGAAACAAGTAGGAAGGGGAAAAAAAGAGATCAACTAAAATAAAACCTTAAAATAGAACATAAAGTGGATGCTAGTGTGGGCAGAAGTAAATAGAAGTTTCAAAAACATGACAAGTGCCATAACATCAGCCTTGAAAACGACAAAGAAGACAACACAGTATTGACAGTCTCATCCCCTGCTAGCCAGAAGATGATCGAGGGAATGTTGGTGGTCAAAAAGCAAAGTACAATGTTTAACATGCAAACAATACAAGCATCATTATTGGTAATCCAAGAAACTATGAAGATGCAGGAGAATATATCAAGGAACTATGTGGAAATAAAGGGGAACATCAACAAGCTAGAAGACAAAGTAGACATGATACAACAAACTATTGAGAAGAATGAACAAAAACTACAAGTAGTGGAAATCAGATCAGAGAAAAAGGAGAAGAAACTGGAGTTAGTAGATAAAAAGATGACGACAGCGAATAACGAATTTGAGGAACAAATTATACATCTTGAAATGGACCGTGCTGCTTTTTACTTGAGGTTCCAGAAGATCATGGAGAGCAAAGAGGAAGATCTGAGCACTATCATGGCAGAACTAATTGCACCAGCTTTACAGAGAGAAAGTCGAGAGATCCTGTTAGAAATTGACGAAGCCTATAGAATTCAAACCAGCTATACGAGACACAATAGATTACTACGAGAAGTCCATGTTAGATTTGCTAGGAAGAAGGTACGGGACATAATATATAAAATAACGAGGGACGAACCATTAATGTACAAAAATAAAGAAATACAAACTTTAAAACAGATTCTGAAAAAAGTACTCAAACACAGAAGAGATTATAAATTTCTGGCAACACAATGGATTAAAAGAAATATAGTGTTTCAGTGGCTTATCCCAGAAGGGATGTTAATAACATCGCAGGAGAAGAGGTTGAAAATAGACAATTTGGATAAAGCACAAGACCTGTATGACCAAATAATAGGAATGGAGGAAGAAAGTAGCAGCAGGGATAAGCTGGAGACAGGGAGCCAAGAAGACCAATGACAGGAACTAGGAGAAACGGAACAAGGAGGAAATAAAGAGGAAACTGAGCAAGGAGAGAAGGAAGTAATGAGACTAAGAACATGCCCACAAAGAGACACGAGAATTAATAGAAGGCAGATATTAACTCATAAGTAGGATGATGGAAGAGGAAACCAGGCTAATATTAAACATTAATAGACTGAACTCACCCATTAAAAGAAAACAAATACGAGATTGGCTAAACAAAAAATAGAAATAATATGTCTGTAAGAAGTGCACATTAAAGAATAGCTTAGCAAATACTTAGAATACCCAAAACTAGGAAGATTATTTACAGCTCTGGCAGATCAGAAACAGAGGGACAGCTGTATATATCAAAGAAGGAATAAAGGTAATAGAAAAATATATAGACCCCAATGGAAAGTGTTGATACTTGAATTAGAGATACATCAGAAGCAAATGTTATTAGTTGTAATTTATGCCCCAAATGAAAATCAAAATCAATTTTATAGTAATTTACGTGATAAAATTTTAGAAATTGCACAAGGAAATATATGTATAGTGGGGGATTTTAATGTGGTGGAAGACATAAGAAAGAACTATGTTAGTAGTACAAAAAATAAAAAAGGAGAACCCTGCCAACATTCTTCTTTGAGATAATACAGGAATTGAACTTGGTGGACCAGTGGAGGAGATTAAATTTGGGGAAAAAAGAATATACTTTCTACTCCAATCCACATAAGTCATGGTCGCGATTAGATATGGCATGGATGAACATAGAACTAAGAAATGAATTCGAATCAGTAGAGATTATGACAAATGTATGGCCAGACCACAATCCATTAAAAATAATTTGGAAAGGAAGGAAAAAATTGAAGAGAAGATGGACATTACACCCCAGATCATAAAAGAGAAAGAATATGTGTCAAAAATTAAAACAGAAATTGAGTTATTTTTTAAGGAGAATACTGTCCAACAAACATCAATACAGACATTATGGGACATAGCAAAAGCATATTTGAAGGGAATAACAATAGACTGTGTGGCTAAAAGAAATAAAGAAAGGTGGGGAAAACAAAACAGGTTACAGGAGGAGATTAAAGAGTTAGAAAGCAGACTACAAAAAACACCACAAGATGAGAAAATGAGAAGGGATATGATTTTAGTTAAGCATAAGTTAAATATTATGAACCAGGAAGAGAGAGTAAATGAGATCAAAAGAGAGAAGAATTTTTTGAGCATGCTAATAAGCCTGGGAGGTGGTTAACCCATAAGTTAAAATAGAAAAGGAGAAAGGCTGATACAGGAGTTGAGAGATAAAAACGGAAAATTACAATATTGAATGGCAGAAAAGAAAGAGTGCAAAAATATTTTGAATAATTATATAAGGAGGTTAAGATGAACAAATATAGAACAATATTTGAAAGAGAAAGGAAATAAGAGAAAAACAGAGAGATATGCTAAATAGAGAAATAACACTCATAGAATTAGATATGGCGGTAAAAAAACAGAAAAATAATAAGATTCCAGGGCTGGATGATCTCCTGGCAGAAATATATAAATGTCTGTATGACTGTTTTGAACCAGTGATGTTGGATCTGTATAACGATGTACTGGAGCACAGCAAGCTACCCGAATCATGGACAGAAGCATATATTTTATTAAGCCCCAAAGAAGACACTGACCACAATCAAATTAAAAACTATAGACCAATTTCTTTATTGAAAGCCTACTATAAGAAATTCACAACGATAATGTCTGAAAGGTTGAAAGTAGTACTAAACGATCTTATATATCCAGATCAGAACGGTTTTCTACCTTCCAGATAGATAAGAAACAACATGAGAATAGTGCTTAATGTATTAGATACTATGAGGCCAATGTCCAATGTCGCTTCTACTTTTCATATTGACTCTGGAATCAGACTGTCAGCCTTCAAGATCTTCTACTATTGCTTTGCATCTTTCGGCTATCATAAGAAACAGGGGGGAGGAGGGGATGAGTGTGGGAAGTGTGCTGGAAGTGTTACATTTTTCTGTTGTGTAAATGGGGGGGAGCATACATCAGAGTTAGGTTTCTATTTCTTACTTAGCTTTCTTTTCTCTGCGCAACTGCAACCCGTTATCAAAGTATGCCAAGGTCAACGGACAGAGGCCTCATCATCACCTGAAGATGCCCACATGATCATATTCACAATTTCTAATTAGAAGTTTGATCTGAACTATTTGGTGGGAACACTTCCATCACTCTGTATATGTGATTTGCGCGTCTAATTTCTCAGATTCAGAATTCTTTGGTTGCTACCACTTCACTTTCAGTAAAAGATAACTTTTCTCTCACTTAAAGAGTCTAAGTATTTCTTTCTTGGATTTTGAATGGAGCACCAACTGACATTATTCTGATTCTCTGATTCTCATCTCTACCAGCCCACCCGGAGAAAATATCTAATCTTTCTTCCGAGGGGGTCTGAACAACATGTCATCTTCAACTAGTGACCAGGAAGATCTGGGAGCCATTGGAGGGCAAGATTCTTTGCTGGTACAGGAAACCCAATCCTTAGCCGAGTTCAATCTGGAAGAGGATCCAGCTGTGAAGCCCAGATGGTCAGTGGGAGTTGGCTGGAAAGATCCGGAGAAGGAGCCCCCCCCCCCCCCGGGGATCACAACTACCCGCCGGCGTGGAAAAGAGGAGCCATGGCAAGAGAGGGAAAAGAGAGAACTCTCACTGGATCAAGCCAGGAGACTCCTTAATGAAGCCTTTGAACAACTCCAAGCTGGACAAAGGTATGAAGGGGAAGGGGGAGTAGCGCCAGCTAGAAGAAGCAGAGCAGCCCTTTCTTCCATAAATCAACCCGAACAAGCAGCAGCCCTGGGGCCCTCAGCAGGAGGTGTAATTCCTAGAAGCCGGAGAGCTCCTAGGCTGCCTCTGTTAGAAGTAAAATACGGGGAAAATCCCAAAACCTTGGGATTTTTCCTAGCCCAAGTTTGGAGCTATATGGAAGAATACGGGGAGGATTTTCCCTCAGAAGCAGCCAAAGTGAGATGTGTTACTAGGGTTCTGGAGGGAATAGCTGCTGAGTGGATGGTGACCTTGCATAATGATAATGATCCCCAGTTGATGAATTATAACCTGTTCATGACTGCGCTGCGGGCTAGGTTTGAGAATCCACTGGCAGAGTGCAAGGCCTGCATCAGGATAAAGACCATAAATCAGGGGCGGAGGTCAGTGGCTGACTACACCCAAGAATTTAGACAGTTAGCAGGTCATATCCGACGCTGGTCCCAGGAAGCCCTGATAGAAACGTTTAAAGATGGAAACCAGAGCGTTTAAAGATGTGTACCAGAGATACATTGCTAAAAGAGACCCAAATGACTTGCAGATGTTGGCAGAAGAAGTGGAAATTGATTTAACTCGAAGCAGACGGTGGGGAGGTTCTGGGTGGAGCAAGCCTTCCCCCCCAACGTCCTCAAGAGGTCTCCAAACCTCAGAGGGGAGGAGTGACGGCAAGACCCAACCCCTTTGCCTGTTTTCGATGCGGGAAGGAAGGGCACCGGGCGGTGAACTGCAAAGTCGAGCTGGAACCAAAGGGGGCGCCAAAAGAAAGGAAGAAACCTGAAAAATCCCCAGCAAAGCCTCGCGAAGCAGCACTAAAGTCGAAAGAGACGGCAGAGGTCGCCGCTCCCGCGTGAGAGGAGTCAGAAACCCCGATTACCCCTGAAGAGGGCGATTTCGACTCGGGAGACGACTTCCTGGTAAGTCCAAGCGAGGGCCCTATGACCATTCCGGTGAAGCTGAGGGCACCCAATTCAGGGGTCGAAGGGGAAATGCTCGCCCTATTAGATTCTGGGTGCACAAGGTGTATAATCAACATGGGAGTAGTGGAGAAAATGGACTTAAAACTAAAACCTTTAAAGATGCCCATTTTCTTTTGCCAATTAGATGGATCAATGGCTGAGGGTTGCCCTGCACGTTTTATCACGGAATCTATAGAAATGATCATGGGAGAGCATGATGAGACTCTGCGCTTTATTGTGGTCCCTGGGATGGAGCAACCATCAATACTGGGATTGCCCTGGCTCCGGAAATGGAACCCCCAGGTTAACTGGAGAAAGGGGTCGTTGCGCATATGCACCAAGCAGCGACCGGAAGAAGAGGGGAGATCGCAGCTGAAGCTTCAGATTCCGATTGAAATAGCTTCCACAGGTACCTAACCCGTGAAAGGGGAGGAGAAAATTCCAAAAGAGTATTGGGATTTAAAGGAAGTGTTCAGTGAGAAGGCCTCGGATGAGCTCCCGCCTCAACAGTCAACAGACTGTGTTATTGAAATTTTGCCTGGGGTGAAGCTCCCGAAACCAAAGTTGTACTCAATGACACCACGGGAATTAAAGGAGCTAAGATTGTTTATAGATAAAAATCTGGAACGTGGTTTCATCCAACCTGCTAGGCCCCGGCTAGCAGCCCCAATGTTGTTCCGTGAAAAGAAAGATGGCTCCAAACGCTTGGTGGTGGACTACAGAAATTCAAACACCATTTCCGTGGAAAACATGTACCCCCTCCCTTTGATGAAGGACATGTTGGCCCACCTAGCCAAGGGGAAAATTTTCACGAATTTGGATTTGAGAGAAGCATACTACTGAATTCGAACTAAGGAAGGGGATGAGTGGAAGACTGCTTTTAACTGCCCAATGGGTTGCTTCCAATTCAACATTCTTCCTTTTGCTTTACAAGGGGCCCCAGCTGTATTCATGCAGATGATCAATCAGGTGTTACATGAACATTTATATAGGGGGGTTCTGGTTTACCTTGATGACATCCTTATCTACATGGAAACTCTGGATGAACATGTGAAACTGGCGCGGTCGGTTCTCCAGAAACTGTGTGCGGCTCAGTTGTACGCTAAACTATCCAAATGTGAATTCCATCAAGAGAAAATTGACTACTTGGGATATTGCATTTCATCTGAGGGTATAGAAATGGATCCAGAGAAGGTGTGTGCCGTATTGGAATGGGCTCCCCCACATCCCAGAAAACAACTTCAGAGCTTCTTGGGATTTGCAAATTTTTACTGGCAATTAATCTCGTCTTTTGCTAAGATAGCAATGCCCATCACAAATCTTTTAAAAACTAAAGGAGAGGTGAAGCCAAGGCCTAGTAAGCCGTTAGAGTGGTCCATGGAGTGCCAAGCAGCTTTTGAAAAGCTAAAACAACTGTTTGCTGCAGAACCAGTGCTAAAGCACCCGAACATGGAGGCTCCCTTCGTTATCCAAGCCAATGCGAGTGATGTGGCCATTGGAGTGGTGTTACTTCAAATCAACAAGAAAGGAGCCTTACAGCCTTGTGTGTATACCTCCCGTAAACTATCTGAAATCGAGAGAAGGTGGGCCATTTGGGAAAAAGAAGCTTTCGCAGTTTGTTGGGCTTTACTGACTTGGAGGCATTTCCTGGAAGGAGCAAAACATCCGTTTGAGGTATGAACGGATTACAAGAATTTGGAAGCTTTAAAAATGCCTCGGAAGCTGTCCCCTAAACAAGTCCGCTGGGCCCAGTACTTCAAGCAATTCAATTTCTCACTGAAATACATTCCGGGGGGAAGAACTTCATGGCGGATACTCTCTCTAGACTACCCCAATATAATAGTATTCGCCAAGAAGTGATAAGCCCAATTGTTTCAACCAAACATCTAGCCACCCCAGGGATCACCAGAGCCCAAAAGAAGAAACAAGAAGTGGATTTATCGAATGACTTAACCGCACAACTAAAAGAAGCCCTAAAACTTGATGATTGATTCCTGGCTCATTCCAATGACTATACAGTTAGAGATGGTTTGGCTTGGGTGGGGACCAAGCTGTATGTGCCCCAGGTGCTGAGGGGCCAAATACTACAACAAGCTCATGATTCTAAAGCAGCTGGTCACTTTGGATTTGTGAAAACCTTACATCTGGTTAAGTGGCAATTCTGGTGGCCTACTTTAAAGAAGGACATTGAAGCTTATGTAGCTAGCTGTCCAATTTGTGCTTCAGCAAAGAGACCTCCTGGTAAGCCAGCAGGGTTGTTACAAAATGTAGCTAGGCCAACAGCCACCTGGAAGGAAATCTCTATGGGCTTTATAGTAGTGGAAACATGGTTATTTGGACGGTAACCAATTTGTTCTCCAAACAAGTACATTGCATACCCTGTTCCAAGATTCCATCTGCTAAGACATTGGCTAAACTGTTTATTTCACATATCTATAGATTACATGGCGTTCCGGAACGCATAATCTCTGACAGAGGGGTCCAATTTACCTCAAATTTTTGGAAAAAGTTCCTGAAGTTGATAGGCTCCGCCCAGGGCTTAAGGTCCACCCACCAACCACAAACCAATAGGGCCTGTGAGAGGACTAATGCAGTGTTAGAGCAATATCTTACATATTATATAAATTATCAACAAGATAACTGGTCCAACCTACTGCCATTTGCTGAAGTGGCATATAACAACTCCGTGCATAGTAGTACTGGGTTTACTCCATTTAAAGTAGCTTCGGGACAAGATTTTGTACCCATTACCTGAACTTCCTCGTGAAAAGCCTAACATCCACTCGTTGGATGAATGGATAACTCAACTCCAACTTAACTGGCCAGTAACACGTAAAGCATTAGACGAGGCCCATCAAGCTCATAAGAAGTTTGCAGACAAGAAAAAATCTCCACAGAAAATATATAAAGTAGGCAACAAAGTTTTCCTGTCCACCCGATACCTGCAAACCACTCAAAAATCGAAGAAGCTTGGTCCTAAATATGTTGGTCCTTTCACGATTGAACGGATTATAAACCCTGTAACAGTCCAGCTGAACTTGCCGAAGACTCTTCAACGAATTCACCCAGTTTTCCATGTTAGTTTGTTAAAACCTGAACATACTTCTGATTTAAGACCCGTCTAGGCTGACCCTCCCATACCAATACTGATTGAGGGTGAACAACATTTTGAAGTTAAAGAAATTCTGGACTCTCACAAATGGAGGGGTCATCTCCAGTACCTTGTAGCCTGGAAACATTTCCCATCTTCACAAGCCGAATGGGTTAACAAAAACAATGTTAAAGCCCCTAAGTTGGTCAAAGCATTTCGTACTAAGTATCCTGATAAGCCCTAGGAGTATATTCATTTGTAATTGTCTAATGATTAATTATTGTCTTTATATTTTTCTCCTCTCTCTTTTCTATGACTGACGGTTTTGTTTTTCTAGGAGTGCCGAATGTCAGCCTTCAAGATCTTCTACTATTGCTTTGCATCTTTTGGCTGTCATAAGAAATGGGGGGGGGGAGGAAGGGATGAGTCTGGGAAGTGTGCTGGAGATGTTACATTTTTCTGTTGTGTAAATGGGGGGGAGCATACATCAGAGTTAGGTTTCTATTTCTTGCTTAGCTTTCTTTTCTCTGCGCAACTGCAACCCGTTATCAAAGTATGCCAAGGTCAACGGACAGAGGCCTCATCATCACCTGAAGATGCCCACATGATCATATTCACAATTTCTAATTGGAAGTTTGATCTGAACTATTGGTGGTGGGAACACTTCCATCACTCTGTATATGTGATTTGCACGTCTAATTTCTCAGATTCAGAATTCTTTGGTTGCTACCACTTCACTTTCAGTAAAAGATAACTTTTCTCTCACTTAAAGAGTCTTAAGTATTTCTTTCTAGGATTTTGAATGGAGCACCGACTGACACAGACAAAATATGGAAATAAATGGACTGAAAATTAAAGAAAGAATATAAGGTACAGGCCTTTGCAGATGACCTGGTGTTTTTTATTGAAGTCATTCTACTTCAATTTACAGGTCTTTGTACTTTGCGTCATCATTCCCACCTTCCTATTCTGTTCTACTATCTCCAGATATTGCCATGTCCACTATCCAATTTTTTTGTCTTTCTTTTAAGTAATTGTTGTGTCTATTTGTAATCAGTCTGTGTGATCTTCTTGCAACAGCAAACTACTGTATTTACTAGACTATAAGCTGCTACTTTTTTTCCATGCTTTGAACCCTGCGGCTTGTACAACAATGCGGCTTATCTATAGATTTTTCTTCACTAACTGCCATCAGGGGCACCAAAACGTGACAGACGCAAGAGGTCAATGCAAAGAAGAAGACACTATTGGTAGTTTTTGGCACACTTGACGCAAGCAGCATGACACGCACGAATGCAAAATATTTTTCACACCCTCATCATGGAAAGTACAAAAAGAAAAGCATATGATTCAGCTTTTAAGTTGAAAGCAATCGATCTGTCTATCCAGGAAGGAAATAGAGCTGCTGCACATAAGCTTGGCATTAATGAATCAATGGTGAGAGGTTGGAGACATCTGGCTGCATGCAAAGAGCATTCTTCTCTTTCTTTGTAAATATCTCATTTCATAACGTATATATATATATATGTGTGTGTGTGGCTTATAGTCTAGTGTGGCTAATTTATGTAAAATATTTTTTTCTTTTAAAATTTAGTGGGTGTAGCTTATATTACAATGCGCTCTATAGTCCAGTAAATACATTAGATAGTTCATTGTTCACTTCTGTGCAGAGGCTCCATTTGCTGTCTGTGGCTGTCTACTCAATTCTGGCTTTGTATGCATTTGTTCTTAAGATTTCATTTTGTGCAGCCAGAATTAATCCAGCTCTTTTTTCATTTTTCTTGTTCTTAGCCATTGCCATGTGTTATCTGTGATGTCTATTTTTTTTCTATACTGGCTGTAAAATACTTTGCCTTGCCATGTCTATTTTTTACTCATTTAGTTTTTCCTTTAGGCCAGTTTGGCCTCAGCAAGCTTTCCTGGTATACTAGCTTCCGTGCATCTTCTTCACTGTCTTTCAGATATTCTTCCAATACCCTTTTATTTTCATCTGCCTGGTGTACTTGCAGCATTCCACGCTCACCCATTTTTCTTGGAAAACAGAGTCTGTCAAGGGCATGATTCATTGTCATTATTTTCCAGGATTTTTGTTCTGTTTGAATCCAGTTCACTATTTCATCTGCATATATACTGGAATTGCCCAGGTGTTAATTACTTTGATATTATTTCCTCCTATGAGTTTGAATGTTAAGATCTTCCTCATTCTCACTGTTATAGTCAGAGGTGGTATTCAGCAGGTTCTGACCAGTTCTGGAGAACTGGTAGCGGAAATTTTATCAGCTATGACTGGCCTTCCCCCATCTATTCTCTGCCCCCCAAGTCCCAGCTGATCGGCTGGATCTTCTTTTGTTGCCCTGCACAAGACAACAGAGCTGGAAAGCAGGTTAGTGGGGTGGGGATGGAATGGGATTTTGCAGTAATCTTTCCCCAGGAGTGGGGATTTTACAATATCCTTCCCCTGCCATGCGCACCAAGCCACGCCCACCAAACCACACAACGTCCACCAAGCCATGCCCACAGAACCAGTGGTAATTTTTTTTTAATCCCACTACTGGTTGTAGTCACTTCTGACCTTCATGACTTCAGTGTGCTTAATACTGTCAATGTGAAGAATGCTGAGGTATTTGTAATTATTGTCTTCAGCCAGACTCTGAAGTTAAGTTATTACCATAGGGCATTGATTACTTCAGTAGTTACCATTTCTCTTTTTTATTTATTTGACTGATTTAAGAAAATTTATAGGGCCAACTCATTCTCAATAACTCTGGGTGATGTACAAGGTTAAAAGCTCAATTAAAAAAAAGAATTAAAAAAATTATGTTCTTCAAATGCAATTACATTTTGTACAAAATAATTGGATGATCTGTGACTGCTAATTTTGGCATTTTCTTAATCAGTTTCCATAGAAGAGTAATTCTGATCACAGAATTAGTTTTCTGATTCATAAAATGTTTTAGAATGTCATTGGGTGTCACTGCTGTTCTAAGGTTTCTTTTCAAACTACCATAAGATCGGATCTGAATCAATTTTTGCTGCCCAAAGCAAAAGCCAATATGGCATCCTATGCTATGCTACAAAATCATTCAGACTGTGAGTCATGTCTTACTTTAGCAATGACTGTAAGATTGCCTGACACCACTCAGATCAATAGCATAGTTTAGGCAACACAAAAGAAACTATCACTATATTATAATTCTTCAAAGGTTTGTCACTGATTCTGTCTTAGCACATATCTTATGTAAAAGCCTGCATGCTAAATAGCTTTATATTATGATATAAAGAAAAAAATTCCATCACACAATAGAATGTATTGTACCTTTAGTACAGTGGTGCAACACAGAAAGATTTTTATTACAGACAGTCCTTATTTAGAAACAGCAATTGGGACTCACAACTTGCTTGTTAACCAAATCAATAACTGAGTGAAAAATAATATAATCACTATTGTGATTACAATTTTGAGCTTTTCTTTTCTTTAGAGAATTGGAAGAATATAACCCCAAATAGCTGAATGAACCCAAACAGCAGAGAAGGTTTCCAGAACTGGACTTACAAGGAAACAAAGTAAAACAAATCTTATAGCACTTTCCTGCCCTTTGGAATACTCACACTGACACTACTGGCATAATTAGCAAGAAGAGATGTAATGTTTGTTATTTACATTTATTACAGATGAAGGGATTGCAAGAGAGTAAATAGGCAAACTATGATGAATATACACAAAAATGAAGGTTTGGGTGCACACTATTGCCTTAGGAGCCAAAAAAACAAAAAAACAACACCCTTGAAATGAAACTAAATAAGGTCACAAAGCTGAGCCCATTAACTTTCCATTAGCATCTTTTTGGGGATGAAGCTGCACTGTTGATAAAAGGAAAGACAGCTTCTTTAAGTAATCTCACCACTCTGTGAGAGTGGAGTAAAGGAAAAACACTGGACAACTGGTTGTAATGGAAAACACATAATTAAGAGATACTGCACTGGTCATTAATGCAGGCATTGATTGCAAAGTTACTTTTTCATCATTGTGAAAGACCTTTCAACTGTGAAAGGTCACAGAAAAAGGCAGTCACTAAACAGAGACTACCTGCATTTTCATGACAACTAGGCCGATGAGTTAACGTACTAGTGTTACAACAAATTATGTCCATTTATATGCTGTAAGAATCAAATATTTTACAATTTTCCAGGTGTATTTAGATTTTTATACGGCATCTGAAGCAGAGGTGGGCTGCTGCCAGTTCACACCAGTTCAGGCATAAGATTCTGCGCAGTTTGGCAAACCGGCAAATTTCACATCTGGCTGGTTCCGCCCATGCCATCTCACCCCACCCTCTCTCACCTTGCCTGCCTTGGCCAGTTGCTAGAGTCTTGCCTGCGGCCAGCTACTCCCTGGCTCCTTCACTTGCTCACCTGCCCAAACCATGTGGCCCAACTGATCTCCGCGCCTCGCCCGCTCTTCTCACTGTGGCTGCCTGCAAAGGTAAAGTGCCCGGCCAAAGGACCGCTTTGGGGTGGACACGGTGAAGCTCAGCTGCCTTTCAGGCCTGGCTCTCACCATCCTTTTGCCTCATGCTGCCCTCTTGCCCTTTTCCGTGGATCAGGGAACGCACCAGTCCCTGGCTCTACCTTCCCCAGAGCCTCTTCCTTCACCTCAGGTCGGGGAATGCATCAGTCCTTGGCTCTGACCTTCCCTGGGGCTTATGCCCGCATGCCAGGCCACTATTGTGAAACAGTGTGAGCCCCATGGGCTAGAAGGTAAAGCTGATGGTGACGAAGGAAGAAGTTCCGTTCCGGGCTTGCTACACTCAGCTGAAGGACCACCTCAGGGGGGGGGGGCAGTCACACAGCGAGGCTTGGCTGCCTTTTGGGCCCAGCCTCAGCTTCCATGGGGCCTTCTGGTATGAGGCCGAGAGAAAATGCCTCCCCCAAGGGCCGCCCACTCATCCATCCTCCAGCCTTGTTGCTTCCAGCCAGCAAAGAGACTGCTGCTGCAGGTCCTTTGCACTGGCAAAAAGCAGCATGAGAATCCTATAGCCACCACTTCTTTGCTGGTGCAAGAATCCTCCAGCTGCTGCTCCTAGCTCAGTTCTGGCTGGCAAAGAGGCAGCTGCTGTAGGCCCTTTGCGCCACTAAAAAGCAGTGGCTACAGGCTTCGCACACTGAAAAAAGTGGTGGCTACAGGCTTCTCACGCTAAAAAAAGCAGCTGCTTCAGGCTATTTGGGCTGAAAAAAAGGGGCAGCTGCAGGCTTCTTGTGCTGAAAAAGACTAGCATTGGCTGCAGGCCAGTGTCTTGGGGCTGGATCATGTGCCCAGCTATACCAACAAAGGCTGGAAATAGCCACCCACCATTTCTTGTTGCAAAAACCTTTTTAAAAACCCTGACTATCGGGCAGCGAGACCCAGCAAGAGGCATCAGAGAATCACCGTTGCTGTTGCTATACAAAGATAAGTCTAAGGCTTCGGCCATTACCGCTTCAGCCAGCCTGCACCACCCCACCTTGATGTGACATCAAGATGGCCATGCCCACTCAATCACATGACCCACCTACCCCAGTTGCACCCACCCGTTCTTTAGGACGAACCAGTTAAATTATTTAGAGCCCACTGCTGATTTGAAGTATCATTACCAAAAGGGTGTATCTTTTTAAATTATCGTGCAAACCATTACAATAAATTCAACAAAATTATGCAATACACTTTAGATATTGTTGAATAAATGAAGGTATCACCATGGTAGAACACAATCCAGTCACAGGAAAGAGGGATTCATTTCCAGCTAAAGAGCATGACATATTTGGTATTTATTTTTTGCTTATGAAGGAAATATGCGAAAGCAAATCCAAGTTAATAGTTTACAGATACATTTAATGAGTTATGAGATAAGTACTTTAGTCAGACAAAATTTATGTCTATAGGCAAGCAGCAATATAGAAACTACTTTAAAATAACACCTCATGTTGCTCCTGCTTCCTTTTCATATTATGAAAAAAAATATTCCTGTAAAAGAAGAACTATACGTTAGTGTTAGCTAATTTAAAGCCATTGATTTAAATTAGCTATCTTAAGTATAAGTTTGAAGCTAATCAGGTATAAACCAACTTAGAATAAAAAATTGTTTAAAATTTGATTAGAAAACATGAAAATAATAAGAATAATCACATGCTTAAAGGACATGGAATATTTAAAAAAAATTAATTTTAATTAAAAATTTAATTAATTATAATTAATTTATGAAAATAAATTATATTTTCAGAATGCTTCCAAAATAGAGGTAAATAGTTTTAAATAAATATTAAACTTACCTTTCTTCAGAGCTGTACAGGCGAGCAAGACCAAAATCTGCAAGCTTGATCTGCCCTCTAGTGGAAACAGTAAATTTTGTTAGATGTACAATTGAATAATAGCCATAATATTTATATTTATATCAACTTTAAGGGGGATTTTTGCCTTGGCCCACTAAAACTCTTTGCAGTACAGTACTCATGCAAACCCTAAGTTTTACTCTTCCTCCATAAAAAGTTGTATTCTCGTGAGAATAAGAATAAAGCATTACAAAGTAATAATGAATCATTTTAATACTTAAAAACATTTACTGTAATGTTTTAAGATTAATAATCCATTTATTTTTATCTTAATGCTGCAATTATCAAAAGAAATTGACACCTACTACATGCCACTTTTTAACTAGTTTCTCAAACTCTCATATAGATAAAACAATATTTTAAAAGCACATAAAATACAAATATAATAAATAAGCATAGTAGAGCAGAAAAAAAGTTCCTAAAAATTACTGTAGATTTTATACAGATGATAAACTGTGGTAGGTTAAACCCAACTCTTAACAGTCCCAACCAGGATAGGTATTGCTGAGCAACACCAGGAATGAAACTATAACATCCAGTGTGAGCACTGGAGGACTAAGTTGTTCTCAACAAATGCATGCATACAGTATGTAATTAATTTCGCTTTGTATGTATGCATCACTATGTATAGGTGAAAAAAAAAGGTTCCTTGGAAAATAAATACAATCCTACTACTCAAATGCAGAGATTCAGTATACACAGAAGTCTTATTTTTGCAATAATATATTGATCCTATGGAAGTTATATAAGTTCTCTAATATTGAAATTACAGTAGGGAGCTTCTGCAGAAGCCTTATGGGTTGTATTTAGTCTAAAATATTATGATTAAATAATTGGAAATGTAATAAACTTACTGCTTTCAATGTATCTATTCCAAATGTAAGTAAACTCTAGACTCTTATTAATTATGCATTCAAATAAAAGAAATGCTGAAGTCAATATTTTAGAATAGCCTGGAGTGGAGTGGAAGGAGCTGAAAGAGACCTTGGAGGTCTTCGCTCAGACCCTGCTCAAGCAGGAGAACCTATATCATTTCAGATAAGTAACTGTCTAGTCTCTTCTTAAAAACATCCAGTGATGGAGCGCCCACAATTGCTGCAGGCAAGCTGTTCCACTGGTTAATTGTCCTCACTGTTAGGAGATTTCTCCTTAATTCCAGATTGCTTCTCTCTTTGACTAGTTTCCAACCATTGTTTCTTGTCCTGCCTTCTGGTGCTTTGGAGAATAATTTCATCTCCCCTTCTGCTTGAATACTGGAATACTGCTATCTTGTCACTCCTATTTATTTTTTTCTTTAGACTAGTCAAACTCAAATCCTGCAGCCATTCTTCATATGTTTTAGTCTCCAGGCCTTTGATCATTTTAGTTGCTCTTCTCTGAATGTTTTCCAAAGTCGCAACATCTTTTTTGTAATATGGCGAGCAAAACTAGTTGCAGCATTTCAGGTATGGTCTTAGTAAGGTTTTATAAAGTAGTACTAACACTTCAAGTGAACTTGATTCTATGCTTCTGTTTTCACAACCCAGGATTGTATTAGCTTTTCTGGCTGCTGCTGCACATTGCTGGCTTATATTGAAATGATCATCTACTAGGACTCCGTTATTATTATTTCCTTGATTGTCAGAGTACAACATATGTACAATGAGATTGGCTGAGTCTCCCTTCGTGCACCCTCCCCCAACACAACTCCCATTAAGGACAGAAATTCCTAACCCTATCTTATTGCACTATGTAACCCTGTTGCACAGCACGCCGGCCCCGCAAATCTGTGTTATTTTCCATTCAGAAGTCTGACAACCCATGGGTAGAAACTGCTATTCAACCTGTTAGTATGGCTGGCTATGTTTCTGTATCTCCTACCAATGGTAGGAGAGTGAAGAAGTGCTGACTGGGATGCGAGTTCGTCCCTGAGAATTTTCCTCACTCTAAGGCAGCGAGCCTAGCGACGTCATCTAATGGTATCAGGGAACAGCCCACAAGTTTTGTGTTGTGCTCACCACCCTCTTTAATGGCTGTCAAGCCAACATACCACACCGTAGTGCAATATGTGAGGATGCTTTCTATTGTGGACCGATAAAAGGAGATCAGTCATTGTTCCACTTTATTCTTTCACAAGACCCTAAAGAAATGGAGTCTCTGTTGTGCCTTTCTGGCCACCTGGGTTGTGTTGATTTTCCAGGTAGGATCTTCACTGAGGTAGACTCCCAGGAATTTAAAGGAGGAAAGTCTCTCCACACAGCCCCCCTTGATATAAAGTGGGATGGGTTCCTCTCTCTTCTTCCGGAAGTATAACATCATCTCCTTTGACTTGCTGATGTTTAGGTGCAAGTTGTTTTCTAGGCACCATGAAGAAAATTTTTGAACCTCTCCCCTGTACGCTGTTTCATCTCCACATCTAATGAGACCCAATATGGTGGTATCATCTGCAAACTTAATACAGTGGATGGGTTAGATAATACACAATCTTGTATACAGTGAATACAGGTAGAGACTGAGCACATACCCCAGTGGGGAGCCAGTGCTAAGCTTCAAGGAGGTGGATGTGACAGATCCAGCCCTCACTGTTTGTGGTCGGTCCCTCAGAAAGTCTTTGATCCAGTTGCAGATGGAAGAGGGAAAATCCAAGTCAGTCAGCTTTTCGATAAAAGTGCTCGGCAGGATAACATTGAGGGTCAAGCTATAGTCAATAAAAAGCATCCTCACATAGTTTCCGGGTTTCTCAAGATGGCTCGCTACAGTATGTAAGGCAGTAGCTATGGCGTCGTCTGTAGACCTGTTCCTCCATAGGCAAACTGATATTTGTCAAGGTCTGGCATGTCCTAAGGTGTTGGAGAACCAGTCTTTTGAAGCATTTCATCGCTACTGATGTTAATGCAATAGGTCTATAATCACTTAGATAGTTAATTGCTGTTTTCTTGGGGATTGGGACAATAGTGGCTGTTTTCAAGCATGATGGAACACAGACCATTTGCAGGGGAATGTTAAAGATCTTTGTCAGGACCCTGCTAATTGATCGGCACAAGTCTTTACCACTATCCCCAGTACCCCATCTGGACCTGCAGCTTTACGTGGATTCACAGCCTTCAGTGCAGCTCTCACTTGATGTTCATATAGGGTGAATGGCTCGGAAACAGAAAACTGGCAGGCAGAGGCTATGGGGTCTGGTCTTTTCACCTCATAGCGGGTGATGATGTTCAATTTTTCTACCAATGAGGCATCAGCAATGATCATGTTCTTTATAGTTAGTTAGGTGCTGCAATCCCTGCCACACTTGCTTCAGGTTGTTATCCGCTAGGTGGTTCTCCACCTTATATTTATACTGTTGTTTTGCTATCTTAATGCCCGGCCTCTCCATATATATCTATATATAGAGAGGCCAGGCCTCTCTATATATATCCCTATTCCCTGCTTAAAGGCAGAATCCCGGGCTATCAGAAGTGTCTATACCTCTCACTGTTTCCTTTCACTGTTACTGTTTCTGAGCCAGGTCTCGCCTAATCTGTACTTATACTATCATTTTCCCTCCCTAAAAGTAAAACTTTGCTTTTCTCCATATTAAAATTTATTTTGTTGAATAGGGCACATTGTTCAAGTTTGTCAAGAGTTTTTTGAATCCTCGTCTTCTGGGGTGTTGGGTATTCCTGCCAGTTTAGTATCATCTGCAAATTTGATGAGTTCCCCTTCTATTCTCTCATCCAAGTCATTTTTGAAGATATTGAAGCGTGCTGGGTTTAAGACTGGGCCTAATTATTGGATTAATAATTTTCAGTATCTCCAGCAGTTTGAACAAAAATGTACTACATGTATCAATAAAATGTTATTTTTTGGAAATGAATTTACAAACTATATTTTGTTTTATTTCTAAATTTTAGAATTTTTTTTTGTAAAACCAGTTGATTACCTGTTGTTCAGTAAGATGTTAGAACATTTAATATCTCGATGTAAGAAATTCTTCTTATGGCAGTAATCTAAGCCTTCCATCAACTGTCTCATGAAAGATTTAATATGACTTTCATCAAAATGAACCAAGCCAGATTCCAGAAGCCCCATGAGATCATGATCCATATATTCAAATACAAGATAGAAAGCACCTGGAAGAAATTAAGATAATTTATATATCTAATTTAATTTTAAAGAATATCACCATTTATTCAGACTATAGCTGTAAATCTTGCTTTACTATCAGAATTCATACACATATTAACACTTACATAATATATACACAACATAATTCCCCTTAATATTTTATAGAGAGGGAATATTTAATTTTTAAATATCCTTATCTCATCAATCATCTTAAATACTACAGGGAAACAATACGAAATGTATTCTGATTTAAGAGTTTATTTATAAAATCACAATAAAATGATAAAATTTAAAAGAAAAGAAAAATAAGTATTTCTAAGATGGATTAAAGGATGAAAATTGAGTTAAAATAACAGGGAAAATACAGGTGGTCATCGATGGTTCCAAAGTTAACAAGGCTGAGCAAGTGGTACTTATGACTCATTCTCAAAGTTCTACATATCACAACATTCCTGTGTTTATGGGATCCCAATTTGGGCGCTTAGCAACCAGTTCAGACTTATGATTGCATTGTCCCACAATCACATGATCAACATTTGCAATCTTCTCTGCCAGCTTCCCACAAGCAAATTCAAAAGGGAAGCTGGCAGAGAAGGCCACAAGTAACTTCTATAAATTGGTCTTGCCATTTTTATTCCCAAGGAGTCCTGTTACAGAGCATGAGATCCCAGAGTCACATATTCAACTTGCCTATGACACCCTCCCACCCATATTTCATAGCAACTGTATATAGAATCCATGCAGTCTCTCCCACTCCATAGTGTTTGCCTGGTGCAATTAGGACCTTAGCCTCCTCATACTTAATGACCCATAAAGTCCTGGAATTATGATGACAACTAGGACTTCCATCACTAAGCAATTCAGTCACATCACGACACTCCATATTTTGAATCAACATTCTGGTCCAAATGCTATCAAAACCCAAGGACTACCTGGAAATTAATATCAAATCGAACATTTATGTGTATAGATAGTCGTGACTTACAAAAGTTCATTTAGTAACTATTTAGGTGACTTAGGACCATTTCTTCTCCCTATATACCAATGACTGCATTTCAAATGATTCGTTTGTTAAAATATTGAAGTTTGCTGATGACAGAACAGTGATTAGTCTCATTCAAGACAACAACGAATATGCATACAGACAGGAGGTTATACAACTTGCCTCATGGTGTAACCAGAACAATCTGGAACTGAACACACTCAAAACCGTAGAAATGGTGGTAGACTTTAGAAGAAAACCTCCCATACTACCACCTCTTACAATACTAGACAACACAGTATCAACAGTAAAGATCTTCAAATTTCTAGGTTCAACATTATCACATAACCTAAAATGGACACCAAACATCAAAAAGTCATCAAAAAAGCAAACAAAGAATGTTCTTTCTCCACCAACTCAGAAAGCTCAAACTGCCCAAGGAGGTGTTGATATAGTCTACAGAAGAATTATTGAGTCTATCACCTGCACTTCTATAATTGTCTGGTTTGTTTCTGCAACCCAACAAGACAGAAACAGACTTCAAATGATAATTGGGACTGCAGAAAAAACAATTACTACCAACCTGCCTTCAATCAAGGACCTGTATACTGCACCAGTCAAAAAGAGGGCTGTGAAAATATTACAGACCCCTCACATCTCGGACATAAACTGTTTCAACTCCTTCCCTCAAAACAACGCTATAGAGCACTACATATCAGAACAACTAGACACAAGCTTTTTCCCGAAAATCATCACTCTGCTAAACAAGTAATTCCCTCAACACTGTTCAACTATTACAAACTCTGCACTACTATTACTGTTTATCTTCCCATCACTCCTTATCATTCATCCTCTCCCACTTGTGACTGTATGACTGTAACTTTGTTGCTTGTATCCTTACAATTTATATTGTTTCCTAGTATGATTTGATTGCTTATTGTACCATATGACTATCATTAAGTGTTGTACCTTATAATTCTTGACTCTTGATGAATGTATCTTTTCTTTTGTATATACTGAGAGTATTTAGACCAAGACAAATTCCTTGTATGTCCAATCACACTTGGCCAATAAAGAATTCTATTCTATTCTACTTTAAGGCAACCATTGCAACATCCCCATGGTCACATGATCAAAATTCGGGCGCTTGGCAACTGACTCATATTTATGATAGTTGCAGTGTCTTGAGGTCATGTTGATCACCTTTTCCACCTTGCTTTCTGATAAACAAAGTCAATGGGATGCCAGATTCACTTAACAACCATGTTATTAACAACTGCAATAATTCACTGTGGCAAGAAAGATCATAAAATGAGGCAAAACTCATTTGAAAACTATCTTGCTTAGCAACAGAAATTCCGCATTTAATTGTGGTCATAAGTTGAAGACTACCTGTATTTATAAACATATGGATACATACAGAGCAATAGCAAAATAGAAACTAAAAAGCCTTTCCTTTACTGTCTCTGAATTGTGCAACTACTAAATTCAAAGTTATTGACTTCAACTACAGCAACAATATTTAAGACCTTTTTAAAGATTTTAATGGAGATATCTCCAAATAAAGTGTGTCGTTTCATTCAAGCAATCTTATACAGCCATCAGGAAAAGAGTGTATCCAAACTGACTACAAATTCTAGTATAATACGCAATGCAACAGATTATGAGATATTAACTCAATGCCTTAGAACATAGGCCATAGTGTCGAAACATAAAATATTAATAAATGGCTCTTTTGCAAATTTCAACAGTATGGTATTATAACCTTTATATTTAAGAAATAAATAGTTGAGAATAGCTGATGGACTGACGTATATTCTCTAATGTATAGCTTTCAATTTTGCATCTATTAGTTTGTAAATTAAAATACCAAATACATTTTACCTTAAAAATAGGTATTCCAGTTTCTCTTCAGACAGTATCAATCTTTTGTCCCCATGTGAGGATAAAGCAATTATTTGCTGAATTGAAAAAATCTTCGCTTTTAAACAACAGAATATTTTTCTCCTCATTTCAGAGCAGCTATTGAAGCAGCATCATTTATAGTATGTTCAAGTTCCGGAAAATAATTTTGAACTTTACCATTATCCCTTGGTTAAACAAAAATAAATTCTACTTTATCTCCCCTCTCCAGCCTATTTACCATCTTGGAATTTATCAAGATCTGGAGAACAGTTTTTATTGCAACATAAAAAGATATATGATACGACATTAAGGATTCAAGTTTGAATAAAAACTCAAAATCTAGTCTATTTCTCAGATTTCTGTAATTTTAAATTCTAGACATTTTAGTCAAAAATAATTCAACCAAAAACATAGTACCCAGAAATCCAAACAGCTGCAGTGACACAGTGGTTAGAATGCAATATTCTGCTGACTGGCTGCAATTTGACAGATTGAATCTCATCAGGTTCAAGATTGACTCAGCCTTCTGTCAAGGTGGGTAAAATCAGGACCAGATTGTTGGGGCAATATGCTGAATTTGTAAACCACTTAGAGAGGGCTGTAAAAGTATACTGTTTCACAGTACATAACTCTAAGTGCTATTGCTATTGCTATTAATTGCTTTCTTCATAAGAATGTATCAAGACAGATCCACAATTCCCCCCACTCCTATTACCATACATTATTTTAAAAGAGAAATATCCGGGGGACAAATACCAGGCCATCTGGAAACATCACCTTCTTCTCCTATTTTATGAAAGATAAGTCTATGAAGCAACTGGATTTAACTTCTCATCCCAGAAGCTTCTTCATCACTATCTGAAAAAAATGTCTTCAAAGAAAAACCAGAAAGTCCAGGGGCCTTTTGAAAAAGCATTTTTGGGATGATCTGGATGACTAAAAATTTCCAGACATAAGTCTATGAATTTACCTTTTATCTTAATTTAATATTTTATCTCCTATATTATATACATCATGTATATAATATATATATGCATATCATATCACGTATATGTACAGATAGTCCTCAACTTACAACAGTGCATTTAGTGACCGTTTAAAGGTACAACAGCACTGAAAAAAGTGACTTATGACTGCTTTTCACAGTTACAACCTTTGCAGCATCCATATAATTTACATTCAAGATGCTTGGCAACTCGTTCATATTTATAACCGTTGCTGTCCCAAGATCATGTGATTCCCTATTGTCACCTTCTACAAGAAGTCAAAGGGAAAGCCAGATTTACTTAACAACAGAGTTATTTTAATTATCAACTGCAGTTATTCACTTAACAATCGAGGCAAGAAAACAAACAAACAAACAAACAAACAAACAAACAAACCAGGACAAAACTCACTTAACAAAAGAAATTTTGGGCCCAATTGTGGTTGTAAGTCTAGGACTGCCTGTATAGGTATAGTTGTAGATATGCAGATGTTTTACTTAAATTTGTATATTACTGGTTGCATGACCTCCATAGATTCCTTATGTTAAATACAATGTATACGTATCAATGTATAGAGCCATGATAGCGCAGTAGTTGGAATGCAGTAAGGCTCACTCACTGCTCACTCCAGGAATTTGATCCTGACTTGCTCACGGTTGACTTAGCCTTGCATCCTTCCAAGATTGGTAAATGAGAAGCAGATTGTTGAGGGCAATATGCTGACTCCATAAACCACTGTTGTGGTTAGCCGGCAGCAGGTGCAGACGGCTGAGGAGAGTGAGGACTCAGATGAAGGGCCAGGACCATTAGGGAGTGGACTGTTGCCTTCAGAGATTGTGTGGGCTGGTAGCAGCAATGAGGAGGTTCCCAGGGAGCCTGTGCCAAGTGAGCATGCATGCAGGGCTGCTCGTAGGAAAGAACAGTTGTGGCAGCGCTGGCAAATCAGGAGTAAGGCTGCCCCTCTTTCAAGAAGACAAAAGCCAGCTGTGAATCAGATGTTCTTTGTAGGAAGCAAATTGTTCTGAACCAAACCCTTTTCAAATAAAACAAACAATAACCAAACGGAACAGAACCGGAGATTTGTAAGACTCATTAAAAGGTTTCTGTTCTCTTTGGTTATTGTTTGTTTAATTGGAAAAGGGTTTCAGTCACAACAACCACTTAGAGAGGACTGTAAAGTGCTGTGAAGCAATATATAAATCTAAGTGCTATCTAGGTGCTATTGCTATAATGAATAATAAATATAGATATACTACAATTCCTTGTTCCTTGCCAATCTTTCATTTATTCAAAACAGGTGCATAAGCCCAAGATAACAACGTACGTTTTCAGTATTTTCTGTATTTTGACAAACCTCAGAATTTCATTAAAATAGTTAAAAAAAAAGTCAGAATAAGTTCTTCCAGACTATAAATCAGCAAATACATACTTTAAGAAACCCACTTAAGATAGTCCACTACATGTATTTTGCACCTTTTATTTTATTTTCTATTTCCATTAAACAGATCTGGGAGGCACAATCAAGACTGTATTTCAACTTCAGGGAACTTTGTTGTAAACATGTGTATGAAAAAGAAACAAGCCATAGCAAACTTCAGGTTTGCACAGTCCTGTCCTCCTCCTTTCAGGTGGCCAAGAGGAGCCAATTGGAAGCTTTCACTTCCATTCTTAATTAACAACAGTTCTGGGTCTGGAAAATAAAATACAATTAATTTTAACCAAAGTTATTTAAACAGGCACAGATTTCCTATAATAGAATACTTGAAACACCCTGAGTTTTTTTGTATTTGAAACATATAAGACACAGGGTACTCAGTTCCACTAATTATATTTTGGCTGATACAAAACAATTGTTAATGAAGTATATTAGCACAGATAGCATAACAAATTACAGTTAATAAAAAGCAGATATATATGTAAACTTTTTGAACTCTTAACCATAGTTTTTTTTGGGGGGGAAAGAAACACTTGTTCAAAAAGATTTGACTGCTCCAGAGAAAGAGGTTGAAAATTGCCACTTTTCATGAGGAAATCACAGGACAGGAGTCAATTTATGGGTTTGACTACTAGGAGATATGGAATGACAAAAAGCTCTCAATTGCATCAGAGTCTTTATGGATGCTTGCATAATCTTTACTATTGTTAAAAACTCTAATAAAAGGTTTAAAAAAACATTTGATTTTCAATTCCTTTCCCATTTTTAACAAACTTTTTAATATCATAGATCAATTAACCTCTTTAATTGGGATGGAAGGGGGAATAGTCAATTCCAAGATATTGGAAATGCAATCAGAAGTAATGGATAGGTAAAGGAAGTAATACACTTATGACTGTTTTCTCATGACCAAAACTATCAAGTACCAATTATTTAAGAGTTTGAAATGATTAAGAAATTAACTGTGACCTATTAAAAGCATCATTAAAATGTCACAGGCAAAAGCCTCACATATACATGCAATCTCTAATTCAATTTCTTTAACAAGAGCTAGAAAAACAATCTAAATAAAAGCAATGTCATGGTGACTATACTTTCTCTAACTACATCCATTTATATATACAGAGAACTATTAAAATAAAACCAGCCAAGTGTACATTATCTTTGTTAATGAATAATTAAACATCAGTTTCTCCATGTTTACCCATTCTTGAACTATTAATTCCAAGAGGATTGTACATAGGACTTCATATAGATGAAAACAGAAAAAAAAATAGCAACATTTTCCCTGATATTGCTAATTCTCAATAAAAGTTTTCAAACCGTGCGATTGCAGCAATGCCCCAGAATATTTGCAAGTTAATGTAACATTCTTCATAATAATAAAAGATCTACAAATTATCAAAACAGAAAAATAGATGCAGACTGTTCTGCCTTTTCAAAAAGACAAACTTCCCATTTCTTACACTGAAAAAGATCAAAGAATTGGACAAGAATTTTACCATATATATGTGTGTGTGTGTTTTGCTTGAAGTTAGAGTGTGCATTCAACTATTGCGATATAACTTTAATCCCCATTGTAATAGATATTATTAATCACACCACTTAATCCTTATTTTCTCTGATTCACTGTTCCGAGTTAAAGGCCGTGTCACACTGCCCAATGAATGCAAAAAGGACACAACGGAAGAGAAAAATGTTACATCCGTTGTATCCGCGCTCAAAAGGGGCAAAAATTTGCATAATTGGAGCGGACAACACGGACGCGGGGAGGACGCAGGGCGGATGCAAAGTGGATGTGGAATGGAAGCCCAGCAGATGGAAGCGGATGGAGCATCCGCTAGGCTTCTGGGGGGCCTCAGCGAAACGGACGCGGAACGGAAACAACGGATGCAGAACAGATGCACAGCGGATGAAGCGGATGCACAGCGGAAGCCTAACGGATGCCTGGCGATAATTTCGCATGCGGGGGGGATGCATTGCGCAAGCCCCCCGAATATAAAGGGAAGCAGCTCGCACGTGGCCAGCATTTGGAGGAAAGACCTGCTGCTGGATACCTCGAGTTCTTGCCTGCATGTCTGCCTGCAAGCCTTGCTGCCAGCCTGCCTCCAAGCCTGCCTCCCAGCCTCCTGGCCAGCCTCCCTGCCAGCCTTGCTGCCAGCCTGCCTCCCTTCCAGCCTTGCTGGCAGCCTGCCTTCCAGCCTCCCTGCCAGCCTGCCTTCCAGCCTCCCTGCCAGCCTTGGTGCCAGCCTTCCTGCCAGCCTTCCTAACAGGCTTCCTGCCAGCCTTCCTGCCAGCCAGCAACCCCACAACCATGGGGAAGAAGCGAAAGTCTCAGCAACCTGCCGCCATCCCTGGCAAGAGGGACAGGGCCACCCTCCCGCCCCATGTCCCTGACTCATTTTCTGCTGGGGCTTCTGCTGCTTGGGCTCGCTCTTCTGTTGCTGGAGCTTCTGCTGTAGCTGCTCCTGGCAGTGGTGCTTCTGCTGCGTACTCTGCTGAAGCTGCTCCTTGTCCTGCTGGTCCTGCTGGTCCTGCTCGTTCTGCTCGTGCTCCTGGTCTTGCTGATCCTGCTGCTGGTGCTTACTCTGCTGCTGCTCATCCTGATCTTGATGCTGCTGCTGCTGCTGCTGCTTATGATCCTGCTGGTGATTATGCTGCTGCTGCTGATGATGATGATGATGATGATTCTGCTGGTGATGCTGCTGCTGCTGCTGCTGCTGTTGGTGTGGAGGAGCAGCCCCTACAAACTGGAAGCCCCTCTGATGAGGGCCCATCTGGTCCTGCCAAAGGGAGGAAGAGGCATATGCAACAACGGGAAAGGAGGCAGTACTACATTGAGGAAGCGCACAAGGATGAGGTGCTGGAGTGGCTGAGAGAGGGACACCGGCTGTACAGGGACACCAAGCGGAAGCAGGCTGCTTGGAGAGAGAGGGCGGAGAGTATGGGCTACACTTCGGAGGTGCTCCTCGGCTGGTGGAAGCACATGCACACCTGGTACGGGAAGCTGCACCGCAAAAAATCTGGCCAGGCCAGGGTTAAGCTGACAGACAGAGAGACCTACGTCATGGCCAAGTGCAGCTTCCTGGAGGGTGAGGTCCGCCACTGAGGAGCACCAGGAGCCCAAACCTCTACCCTCTCTCTCCGGCAGCCTGCTGGGAGCCAGTCCTCTGGCGGCCGAGTCAGTCCCCGTCTCCATGCAGGTATCTGTGGAGCGTGCCATGGCGGAGAACCCCCGGGCAGGTGTTGAAAGTGTGGTGGAGAGCGATGAGGACTCCCTGGTGCAGTGGGAGAAAGGAGACATCGAGTCCACCGCTGCCGAAGCCACATCCACCCACACCTCCGCCACCACAGTAAGGCAGAGAGCGGGACCGCAGGAGGGGCAGAGCCACAAGGTCCTGGTGGAGATCAGGGACACCATCCGCACCAGCATAGGTCTCCTCTCTCAGCTGGTCCCCATCGAATCCTCCTCCTCC
Organism: Laticauda colubrina; assembly: GCA_015471245.1. Classification (NCBI taxonomy): domain Eukaryota; kingdom Metazoa; phylum Chordata; class Lepidosauria; order Squamata; family Elapidae; genus Laticauda; species Laticauda colubrina. The sequence goes on along the minus strand of BLBF01000019.1, from coordinate 14,167,214 downwards.
AACCGCAAGCCCTTCCTCAATTATGTGAACCAGACCCTCAAGGAGATGGCGGATCCCCAGTACCAGGTGGTGAAGGAGAGGATCACCATGCTACTTAACAACCCTCCAGACCCAGAGGCAACTGCTCCCACCCAGTCCAGGTCTGCTCCTCCACCCCAGGTGATGTCCCTCCCATACCAAGGCTTCCCACAGCCCCTCACCTACCAGGGCTACAGCTACCCGGAGGTCCAGCAGCACAGACAGCAGCCCTTACAAATGCAGGCACAGAGTCATCGGGCGACACCGTTGCCACTGGTTCCAATGATGCCACCGATGCCAACCACGACAGTCCTCACCCCGCTGCAGAGCAGGCAGCCCCACTACACTGCTCCTTCCTCCATCCCACAGCCAAGCCCAGCCTCAGTACTTCTGTCCTCAGTACTGGGGCTGACACCCCATGGCATGGAGGAAGGACCTCTCAGCATCATGGGGCTGAGCCAGCTGTCCGACACCTTCCTCAACACACCGTCCCCTGTTGTCCTCTCGGGGCTAGGCACTCTAATAACAGCTCAGACCAGCACTGCAGCAGCACCCACCTCCACAGCACCTGCTCCCTAAAACCTTAGACTGGGCACACACCTCCGAGTGACCAAGAGGAGTGCAAGAGACTGGCTGCCTGGATATTTGTGGACTTTATTTGGACACTTGACTTGGGTCATGTTTATTTTACAGCTTGTTATTAATAAAGTTTATCTTTGTTTCACACACTTGCTTCATTAATTTTTTTTCTATAAAGTCTGGGTGGAAACTTTTAGAAATGGTTTAGCCTTTGCATGCTTGTGGGATGGGTTAAGATAGCAGTGGGATGGGCAGGGATACCTTTGGGATGGGTTAAGATAGCTGTGGGATGGGAAGGGATACCTGTGGGATGGGAAGGGATACCTGTGGGATGGGCAGGGATACCTATGGGATGGGTAATAGTTGTGGGATAGATAAACCTCCAGTGCAAGCATAGTGGGACTGTATGGTCCACCCTCCCAGGTGCCACCCCTATGGCCCTTCATTATCAATTACAATGTAAGCATTGATCCACACATGTCAACATAAAACACAACTCTTTATTAAAAACGCCCTGTTCATTGTAGCCCAACCAAACATACATGGCCCAATCTCATCCGTGTGATGAGACAGGCTGAAGGAAGCATCCATTAAGCATCTACCATCCTGTCTTGCCACTCCACCGCTCCAGCTGGGGAGTTGCACCAGTGTTTCAGGAGGTTGCGCTGCTTCTTCCCTTCACATGAAGCTCTGTTGGGCCCTTGCACATCCTCAGTGTCGATCAGGTTTTGCCCTTGCCTCCATTCCCCAGGCTCCATGTCCCCATTGCCTTGCTGGAGGTCCACGAGTCTGTTCTGCAAGACTGGGTAGTGGGTGCGCATGAGATTGTGCAGGATGCAGCAAGCTTCCACGATCCTCCTCATGGTCTCTGGGTGATGCTGCATGTTGGTGAGAAGTACCTGGAACCTGTTGGCCAGGATGCCAAAGGCGTTCTCCACCACCCACCTTGCCCTGGACAGCCTGTAGTTGAAGATCCTCTCTTCATGGGTGAGGCATCTGAAAGTGTAGGGCTTCATGAGGTAGGTTCTGAGGGAGAAGGCGTCACCCCCCACGATGAAGTTGGGCACATCTTGTGTGTCGTTGGGCAGGGGGTCTGGATCTGGGAAGCCCATGAGGTTGCTTTCCAGCCCCTCCTTGAGGTGACTGTCGTTGTATACCTGGGCATCTGAGGATGAGCCATTGCCTGAAACATCGATGTACATGAACTTGTAGTCAGCATCGACCATGGCGAAGAGGATGATGCTGAAGAAGCCCTTGTAGTTGTGATAAGAGGACCTTGAGTTGGCTGGCGCTTTGCAGGCCACGTGCTTGCCATCTATGGCTCCAACGGTGTGGGGAAAGTTCCACCTATGATACCACTGCTCTGCAACTTTCTTCCATCCTTCTTCAGTGGAGGGGCACTGGAGGAGCTCCTCCTTGTATTCTTCGATGGTGGCCTGCACCACTTCTCCGACAACAAAGCTGATGGTGCTGGGTGGCACCCTCCAACTGTACTGCATGCTCCTGTAGGTGGTCCCTGAGGCCAGGTGGCACAGAGTGAGTGCCACCTTGAGCCCAGGTTCCAGGCTGGGCGGGAAGTTGGTGTTTTTCTTGGTCAACCTGGGTGTCAGGCGCTGCACAACTTTGTCAAACATGGCTGGAGGCATCCTCATGAAGTTCTGGAACGCCCGAGGGTCTTCACTCCTGAGCTCCACCATCAGCTTGTCGTAAAGTACGTACTGTGCTCTTCTGGCGAACCATCTTCGGAGCCAGACTTTTTTTGGGTGCCTCCTTTTCTTCCCGTAGTACTGTTCACAGAGACTGTAGATGGTTTCGCAGTGTTGCAGAAGGATGTTGGCTGCCGAAAGGATTTTGTCGCTATCCACGGTGGACATGACTGGATGCTGTGGAAGAGCAAAAGTCAGATGAAGGCTGCAGAGGTCTGCACCGCTGGGCTGCTGGGCTGAAAGTGTGATGCAGACGAGTTGCTCCCCCTTTTTATAGGCAGTATAGGTTTTCCGCTAGGCATCCTCTAGGCTTCCTCTAGGCATCCTCTAGATATCCTTAATATCCGAGATAGGTCCCCTCTGCGAACGTTTTTTCCATTTTAAACGCTTTGTTTCCGTTCTGCATCCATTCTGCATCAATTCCGTGTCCGTTCCGCTTCCTCCCTGAGTCCGGGCGGATGCGAGTTGCGCGGATGCGCCGCGGATGCCTAGCGGATATAGCGGATGCGTAACGGATGCAGAACGGATGCCTAGCGGATGCAGAACGGACGAACTGGATACATTTTCCGCGCAAAAGTTTTAAGCAGCCTAAAACCTTTTGAGCGGATGAAACGTCAGTAAATGCATGCTGGATGGATAGAGAGGAAGCCAAATGGAGGCAGTGAGTACATCGCGTTTTCGAACGGATGGCAAGGTTTTTTGTCCGTTTTACATCCTCTTTGCATCCGTTGGTGCAGTGTGACAGGGGCTTAAGACTTCAGGAACAGAAGTCTGACCTACTACTTAAAACAATAAGAATTACAGAATGACATTTCAATTTAATTTATATAAGAAATGTTCAAACCCTTCCATAAGAAAAATCAAAAATATTTCAGTCTTCAGGCTAAAGGTATATCACTCCAATCTTAATTTATAATTTGGTAAAATCTCTAAAATCATAGTATTAGAATGTTCAACTAAATAAATACTGCTGTGTTTATGTTTCCATCATGGAAAAGGTGAGAAGCGTTTTTATAGTGAGATTAAGAAGTTGATTATATCTTCACTTCAGCAAAATAATTCTTTTAACTTACATACAAAAAAACTACAGCATAGAATGTTAAAAAATTAGACACAAGGATAATTAGATATAGATAAAACACTGTGTATGCCTTGAATGTAGTACTGTTCTGATATATATTCCTTTCTTAGGTACATATTTGCTGTTTGTATATTATCTCTTGTGCGCTCAACATCTCTTGAAATTGTTCAGGAACTCTGGAATTCATATCTACTAGGTGTGGAATGTACTTTTAATAGCATATAAATTTATTAATGGATTCATTTATCACAGAGATGCAAAACATTATTATGGCCATGTATGGCACTTTGAAAAAATATTTTAGCCCATCTTTTATTATTTTTATAAATAACTCAAGATGGTAAACATACCTAATATTCCTTCCTCCTACTATTTTCCCAACAACCACCCTGTGAATTAAGTTGGGCTGAAAGAGAATGAGTAGCCTAAAGTCTCTTAGCCATTTTTCTTACCTAAGATAAGACCCACAACCTCCTGATTTCTAGCCTTGTACCAAACTAGCTCTCATTTTTGTTTTTATATCTTCAGTTGAGTGTTAGATGTACAACAGGAAAATCACTAAAGGACCATGGCTGAAATTTTCTCTCGTGTCTTTCATTTCTGAAGTATCTTCAGGTATAAATTGTTGTTTTATCTAAGATGGATTAATTGAACTTACTGAATGCTTAAGTCCACTACTCTGAAAAAAAAACAAATAGTAGCTGAACTACCAAATTTGGTTGCTGACCTCTGATATCACCAACTCATTTCAAAAACTATAACAAAGGGCATTTTATATGTGGTTTTCTTATTATATTTTTTAAAAAAGAAGTGTTTTTTTAATTGTTTAAAAACACCTTTTTGAGGGAAGGGAGAATATGAAAAAAATCAGCAGTCATGGTTGCAAGGAGAAACTCTGATATAATGGTATCACTCAAATGAACATGCTAATATTTTTCAGAGGAAATTTTATTTTGTTTATTGCAAATGTCAACTACTTCATGTTTAATTAAATATATATATATCAGTATCTCACTGCAATAGACAAGTGGGAATCTCATGAGATTAAGGGATGGGGCAGGGTAAATTGATCCATCTTTCCACACAACTTGAATTATGTACTAAATATGTATGGACAATAGCACGCATTACATATCCAACAGAGGATACTCTACATATTCAAGATAAATAGAGAGCACCCTATCTGTAACCGTTTATAAAATTGGAACAAATGGCCTAGAATATTTAAAGAATTGTCTTTAAATATTAGCCATAATAGTGAGGCTACTCCATATTCAGAGCCTTTAACAGGAAAATGACAATGCTTTTTTCAACCCCCACCCACTCGGGAGACTGTATAACATTTCTGACAAATGTCTGTCCAATCTCTTCTTAAAAGTCTCCAGTGATGGAGCAAACTTATTGTTTAAACTGTCAGGAAACTACTACTTAATTGTATGTTGGTTGTCTCCTTGCTTAGTTCCCATCCATTGCTACTTGTTCTGCTCTGATCAATTGTCCCCTCTTCTTTGTGGCAGCCCTTCAAATAGTGAAACACCACTATCATGTTACCTCCAGTCCTTCTTTTCACTATACTAGATATACCCAATTTCTTCAAACGTTCTTCATATATTAGCCTCCAGCCCCCAATCATCTTTGTTGCTCTTTTTTGCACTTTTTAGAGTCTCAATGTCTTTTTTTATATCGTAGTGACCAAAACTGGATGCAATATTTCAGATGAGATCTTACTCAAGGTAGCAGTTGCCAACTGGTGGGCTGTGGCCCACTGGTGGGCCATGAGAAAATTTTGGTGGACCACAGAGAAATCTCACCCCCAGAGCACCCCCCAAAGCAATTAATCCAGGCTGCGCAGAAACACAAGTCTGCACTGCCCACATGGCCCGCAGAAACGTTCCCCACCCACTCATTCCTTCCCCAGCAAACTTGCCTGCTAAATTGCAATTTTTCCTTTTTCCAACCATTCGCTGTTCTGCTGTGCCAGGAGATTTAGATTAGCTAGAAAGCAGGAAATGGTTGGATTTCTTGCTTTCTAGCTAGTCTTTAGATCTTCAGCTCTGCTTTTAAGCACAGCTGAACCTCCCTTAGGACTGAAGATTCTATTATTCAGTGCAGACTTACGGCAAGCAAATTTTATGTGACAGACTCAGGTAGTCGATGGCAGATAGATAGATCAATGAATGATTCTGTGAGCAACTCAATCTGCCTTCCTGCTTTGCCAGATTTTGAGTAAAAGCTGCTATTTAGAAAAAAATCAATATTTATATCTTTATATTTACATAGAAGCCATGCTCAGCCAGTCACGTCACCACCAAGCCACACCCACAAATTAGGCTATGCTCAGAGAACGGGTTAGTGATCCCTGGGATTTAAAATTATGCGTTTGGTGGTCCCTGAGGTCCAAAACATTGGCAACCCCTGTACTAAGGCATTATAAGTGGCACTAAATTTCACATAATCTGGATTTTATCCCTCTGTTAATGTAGCCTAGAGCTATATTGGCTTTTTTGGCAAGTGCAGCACACTACTGGCAGAAATTTAAAGTGGTTGTCTACTAGAATCTCTGGATCCTTCTCACAGTTCCTACTATTGAGCTAGATTAACCACCTATTCTATGTTTGTACATTTGGTTTTACTTGATTAATTGTAGAAAGGGCGTTGGTACTTACCTGATACACCCATTCTCTTTGAGCTGTGAAGAGCATCCAGTAGTGGGAGGTGCCTCAGTCTCTGCACCTTTAGGCTCGGCTTAATTTCTAGAATGCTCCTCCTCCTCCCCGGGACTCCTCCCCAGCGTTCCCCAGTTTTGGCAAAGACGAGAGAATAAACACCACTCGCCCTGAACACCTTAACAATTCATTGGTCAAAACAGGACCCCACCAGATGGAAAAAGGTGTGGGCTGGATGCTCTTCACAGCTCATAGAGAATGGGCGTATCAGATAAGTACCAACGCCCTTTCTCCTATGAGCTGTTCAGAGCATCCAATAGTGGGACATATCAAAGCTTGGCCTGTCCTATGGGAGGGATTCCATCTGGCTTGGAATTCCCTCCTGGTCCTGTTGCAGAACTCTTCTGTCAAAGGAGGCTTCAGCGGATGCAATCACATCTATTTTATAATGCCTAATAAAGGATGATAGAGAGGCCCAGGTTGTGGCTTGACAAATATCAGATATTGGTGCCTGCGTGGCCCATGCTGCCGATGTTGCTGCGCTCCTTGTTGAATGAACCTGTAGTGACTGAGTCTGATATGTTTTTGCTATCGCAACCTGTAGCCAATGGCCTATTGTGGAAGAAGAGACCTTGCATCCCTGAGTGTTTGGCTGAAACGACACAAATAAAACTTCTGTTTTCCTGAAAGTCGCTCTGTGGTGAACATATATTCGCAATGCTCACCTCACTTCAAGCCGATGCCATTGTAGTTCCAACCTTTGAGATGACCTGGGACAAAAGTTAGGAAGTATCAGCTCTTGTGCCCTGTGAAATGCCAAATTAATTTTGGGTATAAACATCAGATCAGGAAGAAGGACCACCTGGTCAGAAAAGAAGACACAAAGGTCTTTTCTGATTGACAAAACTGCCAGTTCCGAAATACAACGAGCTGAAGTGATCGCTACAAGGAAAACTATACGTCAGAAATTGGAGACTTGACAGATTTCAAGGGTTCGAAAGGTACTTAGTGAGTGCAACGAGGACCTTGTTCAGGTCCCAAGTGGGATAACAGTAAATCGCTGGCAGGTGTAAATTTGTGGCTCCTCGAAGGAAGCTCCATATGTGTAGGTGATGAGAAAGAGACAGTAGACCCTCAGAAATGACAACTGATGCCAAGGCCGCCACTTGCCTTTTCAATGTATTAGGTGATAATCCCTTGTCAAGCCCCTCTTGTAGAAACTCTAGGATTTGAGCCACTGATGGATAGATGGGATCAGTTTGAGACTTAGTACACCATTTACGGGAACTGCACCACATGGCATTGTAGATGCGAGTCGTTGAGGGGTGTCTGGCAGCTTCAATGGTGGCAATAACTCTGTCAGAAAACTGTTCGCTCTTCAGACGTCTCCACTGAACCTCTAGACGTCAGGTGCAACCACTGAGGGTCCGGATGTTGAAGGGGTCCCTGGGTTAGCAAAACCCTGTCCAACAGAATTTTCCGTAGTGTTGATAAGGATAGACTGTGGAGGTCTGCAAACCACAGCTATCTGGGCCAGTAAGGAGCTATTAGCAGCAGCTCCGCCTTCTCATCCAGCAGCTTCTGGATGACTTTGGGGATCAGAGGAAATGGTGGGAATGCGTACAGAAGACGCTGGGGCCAACGACAGCAGAGCGCATTGAAGTTCTCCGCTCCTTATGGGGGTACCTGGAAATGAATCTGGGGAGCTGAGAGTTGAAGGGGAAGCGAACAAGTCTACCACTGGCTGTCCAAATCTCCTGACCACCTCTTGAAACAGGGTCAGACAGAGGCGCCACTCCGATTGATCGATCGTGGCCCTGCTTAGCCAGTCTGCCTGTGTATTTGACAGGCCCAAAATGTGTTCTGCTCTAATGGAAAGTAAGTTGCTCTCCGCCCAACGACACAAGCACTCCACTTCCCATATGAGGTGTTTCAACTGTGTGCCCCCTGTTTATGTGAGCTTTGGCTGTTACGTTGTCAGTCAATATTAGTATGTGTTGATTGCATACCTGTGGAAGGAAGCTGTGGAGAGCCAGGTGTACTGCTCGAAACTCCAGCCAGTTTATGCTGCATGACTGTTCTATGGCAGACCAGCGGCCTTGGGTTGTGAGCGATTGAACATGAGCTCCCCATCCAAACAGGCTGGCATCAGTGGTGATGTGTGGCTCTTTGAAGAGGCAACCTCTTGTTGATGACTGGTCTGGTCCACCAGAGAAGAGATATGAGGACCTTTGATGGTACCTTGATCTTGTATGTGGAGCTGCTTTGGCCGGAGCGCTGTTATGGGAGCAGGAATCACTGGAGGGATCTAGCGTGGAGCCAGGCCCAAAGGATGATAGATATACATGAGATCATCTTGCATAACAATTTTGATAGTTCAGCTAGGGACACTCTCTTAAGACCCCTGATCTCCTCAACTAATTGCTGAATGCTATTTAGTCTATCTGGTGACGGATAAACTTTGCCTTCCACCATATCTATGACTGCTCCCAGATGGATTAATCGAGTTGATGATGTTAAATGACTCTTTTTCCAATTTATTGAAAATCCGTGTTGTTGTAGAGATTGTAATGTGTTCTGAGAATGTCTGACTGCTTGATGATTGGAAGATGACAAAATTAACATGTCATCAAGGTAACCCTGGAGTTGTACAGGGATATCACGGAGATGAGCAGCTAGAGCTGCAAGAACTTTTGTGAAGGTCCTGGGGGCCGAAGCTAGTCCGAAAGGAAGGGCCACGTATTAGAAATGGTGATTATTATAACAGAATCTCAAAAATGTATAGTGGGAAAGCCGAATAGCAATATGTAGGTACGCCTCCATCAGAGCTACAGATGTAAGGACGTCACCTTTTCTGATACCAAGTAAGATAGATTGCAGGGTGTGCATTTTAAACTTGCGATTTAGGAAAAAATGGTTGAGACGTTTAAGATCTAATATTGTTCCCCACCCACCCCCCGAACTTTTGGGAACAACAAAAAGATGTGAATAGAAACCCCGTCCTTGTTGGTTGGTAGCTACCGGTTGGATGGATCATATGTCCAGTAGATGTTGGATAGTTGTTTCCATGAGATTACATTTAACCGGATCTCTGGAGAGAGGGCATGACATGAAAAAATCTGGGGGAGTGGACTGAAACTCCAGCTCAAGGCCAAATCTGATCATGTCTCTGACCCAGGAATCAGACTTTGAGGAGTCCCTTTGGTCCACAAATAATTTAAGGCATCCACCAATGGGAGTCGGGTCCAGGGACTTATCTTGGATGCTAGAAAGACCTGTTTCCTGCTCCTCGAAAGGATCTCTTGGACTGACCAACCCTTCTGCTCCTATCCCCAAAGTCAGACCTGTCTGGCTCCTGCCCTGGTCTGAATGATGGGGGTCTCTGGTATCTGGGTGTAAAGGGTCCCTGGTAAAAGGGCCGAAAGGATCCTCTCCGAAAGGACTGAGGGTTTCTAGAATCTGACTTCTGAAAAAGGGAAGGTAGAATTTTCTTTTTGTTTCAGGTTTCAATTAGTCGCGGATCAAGGGAAGGACCAAACAGTCTGTATCCCACAATAGGAGATGAAGCCAGCTTGCATTTGTGTTTAAAGTCCGCTTGCCAATGTTTTAACCATAGTAAGCGTCGCACTGTGACATGTGAAGAAATGGCCCTGGCTGAACACTTGAAAGCATGATAAGTTGCGTCGGCTGAGAATTCAGCAGATGCTATAAGTTTAGCAATATCTTGGTGCACTCTAATGTTGGAATTAGGGACATGTTCCTGAAAGAGGCAGAGCCATCTGAGAGAAGAACAGGTAAAGAAGGAGGTGGCCGTGGCTGCACTGATGGCCCACGCGTCAGACTGATAGACCCTGCATAGGGCTAGCTCGGTCTGTTTTTCCTCCGGATTTAATGCCTCCAGCGCTTCACTGGGAATGGAGGAGGAGTCTAATCCACTATAGGTTCGTCTACCTTGGGAATATTCAACAATTTTGAGAAATCAGGGGCCAAATTGAAATATTTCCTGTCCTATCCAGTGGGGGTCGGGTACACCGCTGCAGACGCCCACTGTTTCTGTACCAGATCCGAAAACATGTGAGGAACTGGGATCACATCTGCCTCTACTACTGGTTGATTGAAAATTAGAGCTTCTGGGCCCTCTTCTGAAGGAATTGGAGTGGTAGAAGGAGTCGACTTGTTCAGACGCACAATATTTTTTGCCTTAAACAAGAGAGATCTGAAAAGCTGTGAGCGGAATAAGCCTGTAAATACAGGGTGATCGGAAACAAGGCCCCCATCCTCAGACATACCCCTTTCTAAGGGGTCCACTTCCAACAGGGGCGCACTGTCATGTATTGATCCTGATTCTATCTATTCCATTTGATCAATTTGATCCACTTCTTCTTCCTCCTCCTCCTCCTCAGTCAGCCCTTGGAGGGGCGCTTCCCCTTGTAAATGTACCTGGGTATAGTGTTGCTCTGACCTGGTCAATGACCTCAGCGATTGTGAATAATCAATTGCTACAGGATGTCTTCTGGTCAGAACTGCGTGCTGAAGATCTGCTGAGATTCCCTGGTGGATTGGCAGCTCCATCCAGGCTTTCATCCCCTCTGGAGCTTCCTCTGGAAGAGTGTCATCCTGTCGAAGACCAGCAGCCATTGGAGTGAATGTAGCTTCAGGAGCCCTTCATGTGGTCGGTGTTCTGGGTAACTGGCCCTGTTGGCTTTGGGGAGCCAAGCTGTGCCTGGATGAGAGGGAGAGATCTAGGGGAGGAGGAGGGTGGGAAGAGATAGACAGACCTGGACTGGAGAAGGGAAAGTCCTTTGAGGCCCTGTGCGGCTCCCGTGTGCACTTATCTTTCTGCTTTCTAATGCTTTATGGCGCATGTTGGCATCCCTTTCTGAAGCTTTAGAATTCCCTTTAGCTTGCTTGGGTTTGTGCTGAGATTTGGCTTTGATCTTCAAGGATGAGTTCTGAGAGCTGCTACCACCTGCCATTTCAATTGAAGGAATTACAGTATGCTTGTTATTTAATGCAATACTGTGAAGGCAGTTGTCATGCCCAGGGACCTGATCTAAGAACAGACCGGTTGCTCTGATGATGTTTTTTACTCCCCCCCTTTTCTCTCTCTTTTTAAAAAATATCTATCTATGAGTCATATCTCAGTAATAATATTTTATTGATATTAAAATATTATACCGAATTGATGATGATGATGATTATTAATCACTAATATATATAGCTATATGTATATAAATATCAATTAAATAGCACGAGGCTAAAATGTTGAAAAAGCAAACAGCCAAATTGAGAATGCCTAAAGGCCCAAGTTGATAAAGGTAGAGGCCTTCAACAGCTTCCCTGCACAGGCGGACACAGGCCTAGGTGCTCGCTGTTGTGTCGCTGGGTTGATTGGGCTGTGAGAGTTAAGCCAACAATTTAAATATAGGAACAGCCTCAAATGTAGTAAAAACAAGACGAGAATATAATGATCCCAAGTGCCTAAAGAGAAATCTCTGCTTGTGAAAGAAAGTACCTCACACAGCACAAAATGAAATACGGTCAGCGTGGCCATGAGGTTTTTGTAAGAAAAAATGGCATCCAGCTGTTAACCTTTTGGCACGCTCCCAAGCATCAAACTCCCGCCATGTGAAGGAGAAGCCTCTGAGGGCTTTTCCTATAAGGCTAAATGGCGGGGAAGGGTGGAAGGAACTAAGCAACTAAATCTTCCACTCCCAGGCAACTTTCAGAGAGAGTAAGGAAAGCGATACGACTCCGTTGCCACCAAAGAGCTCACGCTGCTGTTCAGATGAAAGAAACTTGCAGCTATCTGTTGAAATGGCAGGGGTGGAAAGAGCAGTTGTGGGGAAGAGGTGCAGAGCAGCGCCAAAGCCTCCCTCCTCTTTGGGGCACGAAACAGTGCTTCCCTGTAATGCGAGCAATCTCCGACTGTCTGATGTTAAAGAGCCAACGTCGAGATATCGTAATGCGATTAGGAGGCTAAAGAGTCCCATAGACAAGCTGATCAATTTTCAAACCTGCTAGTAAAGAAACAAATTTTCCTGTTTCAGCCAAAGAAGAATCACAAGCACTGCCTGTCCCTCATGAGGCTGAGCCAAAAACCAGGGAACGCTGGGGAGGAGTCCCGTGAAGGAGGAGTGTTCCAGAAATTAAGCTCAGCCCAGACGTGCAAAGACTGAAGCACCTCCCACTACTGGATGCTCTGAACAGCTCATAGGAGAATAGGATGGAGAGAAATGGATTTTTAAAATTTAATCAGATGTTTTTATTTTTTTTTATTTTTATCAAATTTATTTTAATAAAATGTTTTGGAGTAAAAATCTATCTAAATATAATTTTCTATTTAAGATACATTAGTAATTTAGTTTATTCAGCATGAAATGGAGCTTAGTTATGTAACATGCTTACATTCTGCAATATTGGGACTGTTGGCGAGTCAGAGGAACAGCCGCTGAGGGACAGAAATGACAGTTGCTCTTTAAAAATTGAGCTAATTCAAATAAAGTCTTTTTACTAGTGATTTAAATCATGATTTAAATGGTGATTTAAATTGACTTGATTTAAATCAAATCCACCTGTGTAGAATCTTAACTTTTCTCACCACTGAATTTCATTTTGTTAGATAGGACCAAGTGTTCAAGTCTGTCAAGATCTGTGTATATTGAGCTTTTCTTGTGGAGTGTCAGCTATTCCTGCCAGCCTGGTATCATCTGCAAAAATGTAATGAGTTCCCCTTCATCCCCTCACGAAATCATTTACGAAGATATTGAAGAGTATTGCATAAGACAGAAACTTGAGATACCTCAGTGCAGGGAAATGCATTAAGGACTGTATGTTGAGTGCGGTTGGTCAGTCAGTTATTAATCTATCTGGAAAAGGGTTGTTTTATTTATTTTTTTTATTTCCTAAGTTCCTTAAGCCCATGTCACACAGCACCAACAGATGGAAAGAGACGTAAAACGGAAACACTTGCCATCCATTGGTTAACGCGATGCATCCGTTCTGTACTCACTGCGTACATTTTTCATACTCTCTATCCGTACAGCATCCATCGATTGAGATTTCATCCGCTCAAAACGTTTTGAGCTGCACAAAACTTTTTGAGCGGATAAAGTATCCAACATGTCCGTTATACATCCGCTACGCATACAGGGAACATCTGTTATATGTCCGTCGTCATCCGTTATGCGTCCGCTATATCCGCTAGGCATCCACTGCGCATTTGCGCAACTCGCATCCGCTCCAGCGGAAAACGGACACAGGGAGGAAGCGAAACGGATGTGGAACGGACACGCAGCGTTCGTAGCATGGACGTAGAAAGGATGAAAGCGGATGCAGCTCGCATACAAAGCATTAAAACAGAAAAAACGTTCGTATAGGGGACGTATCTCGGATATTTAGGATGTCTGCAGGATGTCTACAGGATTCAAAAGGACACCTAGCGGAAAACCTATATTTCCTATAAAAAGGGGGAGAAACCACCTGGATCTCACTTTCAGTCCAGCAGCCCTGCGGTGCAGACCTCTTCAGCCTTCATCTGGCTCTTGCTCTTCCACAGCATCCAGACATCTCCACCATGGATCGTCACACACTCCTTTTGGTAGCCGCCATCGTTCAACAACAGTGCGAAGCCCTCCACAGGCTCTTTCACCTGTTCTACGGGAAGAAAAGGAGGCATCCAAGAAGTGTCTAGGTCCGAAGATGGATCGCCAGAAGAGCCGAGTACGGACTGTATAACAAGTTGATGGTGGAGCTGAGGAACGGAGACTCTCGTGCATTCCAGAACTTCATGAGGATGCCTCCAGCCATGTTTGACGAAGTTATGGAGCGGCTGAGACCCAGGTTGACCAAGGCAAACACCAACTTCCGGCCCAGCCTTGACCCTGGGCTGAAGGTGGCACTGACTCTGCGCCACCTGGCCTCCGGGACCACCTACAGGAGCATGCAGTACGGTTGGAGGGTGCCACAGAACACCATCAGCATTGTGGTCAGAGAAGTGGTGCAGGCCATCATCAAAGAATACCTGGAGGAGCTCCTCCAGTGCCCCTCCACTGAAGAAGGATGGAAGAAAGTTGCAGAACAGTGGTATCAGAAGTGGAACTTCCCCCACACCGTTGGAGCCATAGATGGGAAGCACGTGGCCTGCAAAGCTCCAGCCAAGTCAGGGTCCACTTATCACAACTACAAGGGCTTCTTCAGCAACATCCTCTTCGCCATGGTCGATGCTGACTACAAGTTCATGTACATTGATGCTTCAGGCAACAGCTCATCTTCAGATGCCCAGGTATACAACGCCAGTCACCTCAAGGAGGGGCTGGAACGCAACCTCATCATGGGCTTCCCAGATCCAGACCCCCTGCCCAACGACACACAAGATGTGCCCAACTTCATCGTGGGGGTGACGCCTTCTCCCTCAGAACCTACCTCATGAAGCCCTACACTTCCAGATGCCTCACCCATGAAGAGAGGATCTTCAACTACAGGCTGTCCAGGGCAAGATGGGTGGTGGAGAACGCCTTTGGCATCCTGGCCAACAGGTTCCAGGTACTTCTCACCACTATGCAGCATCACCCAGAGACCGTGAGGAACATCGTGGAAGCTTGCTGCATCCTGCACAATCTCATGCGCGCCTGCTACCCAGTGTTGCAGAACAGGCTCGTGGACCGCCAACAAGGCAATGGGGACATGGAGCCTGGTGAATGGAGGCAAGGGCGAAACCTGATAGATACTGTGGATGTGCAAGGCCCCAACAGAGCTTCACGTGAAGGGAAGAAGCAGCGCAACCTCCTAGAACACTGGTGCAACTCCCCAGCTGGAGCAGTGGAGTGGCAAGACAGGATGGTAGATGCTTTGTGGATGCTTCCTTGTGTCTGTTTCATCACAGTGATGAGATTGTGCCATGTATGTTGAGTGGCCCTACAATGAACTGGGCATTTAATAGAGTTGTGTTTATGTTGAAATGTGTTGATGAATGATTAAATAGTTATTGATAATAAAGGGCCATAGGTGTGGCACCTGGGAGGGTGGACCATATAGTCCCACTTTGCTTGCACTGGAGGCTTATCTATTCCACTGCTATCCTTACCCATCCCACAGCTATTACCCATCCCAAAGGTATCCCTGCCCATCCCACTGGTATCCTAACCCATCCAACAGCTATTACCCAACCCACAGGTTTCCCTGCCCATCCCACTGCTATCCTTACCCAACCCACAAGCATGCAAAAGCTTAAACTATTTCTAAAAGTTTCCACCAAAACTTTATTGACTAAAAGAACTGAACCAAGTGTGTGAAGCTAAGATAAACTTTATTAATAACAAACTGTAAAAGCAAAATGACCCAAGTAAAGTGTCCCAAGCAAAGATAAAGTCAACATGTAGCAACCCAGTCTCTGGCACTCTTCTCAGTCATTCTGAGGCATGCCCATAGTCTCAGGGGTGAAGGGTCCAGGTGCTGTGGAGGTGGCTGCTGCTGGAGTGCTGGTCTGAGGCGCCATTGGGGTGCCTGGCCCCGAGAGGACAACAGGGGATGGTGTGTGGAGGAAGCTCTCAGAGCTGGCTCAGTCCCGTGATGTTGAGAGCCCCTTCCTCCATGACATGGAGTGTCAGTCCTAAGACCGATGACAGATGTTCTGAGGCCGGGCTTGGCTGTGGGATGGAGGAAGGAGGAGTGTAGTGGGGCTGTCTGGTCTGCAGCTGAGCGAGGTGTGGCGTAGGTGGCATCTGTGGCGTGGGTGGCATCGGTGACATTGGTGGCATACGATGAACCTGTGCCTGGACTGGGAAGGGGTGCCTGTGCTGCTGGAACTCCTGGTAGCTGTAGCCTTGGTAGGTGAGGGCCTGTGGAAAGCCTTGGAAGGCCTGTGACATCATCTGGGGTGGAGGAGAAGACCTGGACTGGGTCGGAGCAGGTTCAGCTGGGCCTGGAGGGTTGTGCAGAAGACCGGTGATCCTCTCCTTTATCACCTGGTACTGTGATTCGGACATGTCCATGAGGGTCTGGTTGACGTAGGTGAGGAAGGGCTTGCAGTTTGAGGATGGTATGTTGGTGTGTACCAGCTGAGAGAGGAGATCTATGCTCATTTTGATGGTGTCCCTGATCTCCAGCAGAACAGGGTGGCTCTGGCCCTCCGGTCAGGGTGTGGGTGTGGGTTGGTCTCTGGTGGCAGTGCCTTCTCCTTGCTCCCACTGCGTCAGGGGGTCCTCCACGTGCTCCGCCACGGGAGTGTAGCTGCCGGGGGGGTCTCCGTCGTGGGATGCTCCACAGATACCTGCCTGGACACAGGAGCTGACTCTTGGCCAGAAGAGGACTGGCTCTCTGTGGGCTGCCTGAGAGAGAGGGTAGATAGAGGGGCTGCTCCTCGGTGGCGGATCTCACCCTCCAAGAAGCTGCACTTGGCCATCACGTAGGTCTCCCGGTCCGTCAGCTTGACCATGGCCTGGCCAGATTTCTTGAGGTGCAGCTTCCCGTACCAGGTGTGCATGTGCTTCCACCAGCCGAGGAGGACCTCCGAAGTGTAGCCCAGGCTCTCCGCCTTCTCTCTCCAAGCCGCCTGCTTCCTCTTGGTGTCTCGATAGAGCCTGTGTCCCTTCCGCCATAGGTACTCGTTCTCCCTCAGCTATTCCAGCATCTCATCCTCATGTTCCTCTTCGATGGAGTATTGCCTCCTCTCCCTATCTCGCATATGCCTCTTCCTCCCTCTGGCAGGGCCTTCTGGGCCCTCATCAGAGGGGCTTTGAGGTTCTAGGGGCTGCTCCACCACACCACCACCACCAGCAGCAGCAACAACAGCAGCAGCAAAAGCAGCACCAGCAGCACCAGTAGGACCAGGATCAGCAGCAGCAGAGTAAGCACCAGCAGGACCAGGAGCAGCTCCAGCAGAGTAAGCGCCAGCAGAAGCACCAGCAGAAGCACCAGCACCAGGAGCAGCGCCAGCAGAGTAAGCACCAGCAGAAGCACCAGCACCAGGAGCAGCACCAGCAGAAGCCCCAGCACCAGCAAAGTCAGCACCAGCAGCAGAAGCCCCAGCAGAAGCAGAGTCAGGGCCAGGGTAGGGATGGTGGCCCTGTCCTTCTTGCCAGGGATGGCAGAAGATGGCACAGGCTTCCTCTTCTTCCCCATGGTTGTTGGCTGGAGATGTGTCTGGCAGCAGGTCTTTCCTCTGAATGGTGACCTGCTTGCAAGCTGCATCCTTTTATATCCACGGGGCTGACGCAATGCATCCTCCCCGCATGCGCAGTGAACGCTTTGCATCCGCTTGGCGTCCACTGTGCATCCGCGCCATCCGCTAGGCATCCGCTCTGCATCCGTTCCTTCCGCTGCACGTCCGCTTCGTTGTGCTCCCTCGGAAGCCCTGCGGATGTGCCATCCGCTTCCATCTACTTCCATCCGCTTTACATCCCCGCTACATCCTCCCCACGTCCGTTCCTTTCTATTGTTGTCCACTCTGTTTATGCAAATTTGGGGCACTTTTGAGAGCAGACAACGGATGGAAAATTTTCTCATCTGCTGTGTCCTTTTTACATACTTTTTGCATCCGGCGGCCTATGTGACAGGCCCTTTAGATTGTTTATTTACACTGAACAAGTAAGTTAAATTGAATCACTTAAACAACTTATGCATTTTTCAATATACTTTTTCTTGAGCTGCCCACCAAACTTGTTTAATAATTTCTACATCAGAAGATGAAGGGTTTTTTTTCTCCAAAATCAGTAAGATTGCATATTTGCTGATAGGTACTATACAGAAAATATATTTGATTATCTGTATTGATTGTCTTCTGTATCTACTTTTTCTCTGGGGTAAACTTCCCTTGGGAAATTTCCCTTTGGAAATCTATTGCAAGAGATAAATGGAAATTGTTAATTAAATACTATTAGAGGGACATTCCACATAGTTTTTTCAACAACAGTACAAAAGTGGTTTGCCATTCCATATTTTTAAATTAGTTCTGCTAAAGTTTATCCCAAGCTAGTTTATAAACCTAGGATAAAAGAACTGTTTAACCTACTTCTTGATTACATCAGAAAGACAAATCTATACATATAAAAATGAGATCCATTCAGCTTACCATTATATCTTCAATTATATGGTTAATTCTAACATAGCCATTTATTAGTCTTGCAATCTAATCTAGCCCTTTTGCCAGCCAGAGTTAAAAATCCCAGCACTGCGATAATAGCGCAAATAGCACAATCACTCACAAGCCAGAATTTGTTTCCTATACTACTAAGATGAGTCACAATTAAGCAGAATAATAATAAGAACCCCAATTAGAGCAGAATCATGACATTTATTTAATTCCACAGTTTCTTTCATGTTATGAAGCAGTCCAGAAATATTTTAATATCAATTTACGTCAACAAACAATTTTTTGGCTTCCCTATTATCCTTTGGCAGCCATGCACAAGATAAAGAACAAAAACTGTATCATTGTACGTCACTAAACTTTCCCTTGCATTTACTGAATTATAGTATAAGAGTGCAAGATCTTGCCATTCATAACTTTATGTAGAAAGAAAAACCCAAATAGAATTGCTCCTAATCCTGTATTGATATATGTTAGTAATTATTTCTCGATTTAAAATAATAAAGCAAGCACATTTTACTGCAGCAAAAATACCTTATGCATTATGAATTAATCATTTTTCATATATCAACTTTTACAATAATGTATTAACCTGATATTTTTCTATCATTTTCTTGTACTATGAATTATCCTTATGAATTTTATTTTGGGAGCTTTATGGTATTTGTGATTCTTTTTTTTTTCTTAAAATACCCTTTACTAGTCAGCAACGTATGTTAAAAATATTTCAATACAGCTAGTCCTCCACTCATGACCGTAATGGAATCTGCCTGTTATAACTTCAAGTCATAATGCTAAGTAAGCAAAGTGATCATGTGATTCTCTTGCTTAATGGCCTCCACATCTGCTCTTCCCAATGTAGTAATTAAGCAACTACACAGGTCATTAAGCAGAACATGAGGTCCTGAAGGATAAGGAGGCCTCTGGAAGTCCTAGCACAAAACTAGGCGTACCTGTTCTAGGCCTCCCTAGGCCTCTCCCAAACTCAAGGCATCTTGTGCTCCACTTCCTACCACTCAGGGACCATGCAGGCCTTAGGCCTGATTTTTCCCCCACTACCACTTGGTCCCATAGACCTTGGTGTTCCTTCCCATCCCACCAGACCCCATCCCTTCCACCCCACCCCTCCACCCATTTGCTCTGCTTTCCTAACACAATATTCAGAGTGCTCTGAAAAGGGGCATTGGTCTTACCTAATATGCTCCTTCTCAGGATGTGGTGATAGAATCTCGGCATGGGTTAACTCATCTTGTAGCTCTTTTGAGTCCCAAAAAATGAGGACATGCTTTCCTGTCAACATTCGCCAATTTCGATGATGCTGTAGCAATGTGACAGATCAACTGTGCCCATACCTGTAATTGGGACCAGACAGTCTCCTGGGTGGGGCTGGATTCTATCACCACACCCTAAGAAGGAGCATATCAGTTAAGACCTACCCCCCTTCTCCAGTGTGGCGGCGATAGAATCAAGGCATGGGACATACCAAAGCTGGCTGTCCTACAGGTGGGTCTCTGTCTGCTCCTGAGTCCTCGATGCAGCTAGCACCTTCTGAAGGACCCATCTGCCAAGAGATGCTTCAACCAAAGTGAAAGTGTTGAGCCTGTAATGCCTGATGAAAGAAGTTGCTGCTCAACAAATCTCAACTGAAGCTTGGGTTGCCCATACTGCCATCGTTGCCATGCTTCTGGTGGAATACGCAGTGATCCTTTGTGGCCTCAGGAGGGCTTGAAGTACATAGGCCTTGGCAATACACGCCGAAAGCCACCTGCCTACCATCGAAGCCATAACCTTATGCCCCAGTGTAGCTGGCTGGAAAGAAACAAACAGGACCTCTGTCTTTCTGAAGTCAGCAATTCTTTTGATGTAGATGTAAAGGGTCCTCCTAACATCCAAGGTATGCCATTCGTTCTCCAGGGCATGTGACAGCCCTGGGCAGAAATCCAGCAAGATTAATTCCTGTGCCTGGTAGAACAAAGAATTCACCTTGTGAATGAGGGCTGAGTCCAATCGCAGAACTATCTTGTTCGAATGGAACACACAGAAGTCTTTTCTTACCGATAGGGCCACTAACTTTGATATTCTCCTGGCCAATTTAATGGCCACAAGAAAGACCACCTTGCACATAAGAAAGTGCAGGCTGATAGTCCGTAAGGGCTCAAAAGGTGCAGATGTGCTTGCAGCACCTTGGACAGATCCCAGATGAGATATCTGTAAACCACCAGTGGCTTGAAGTTGGTGATACCCCTGATAAATGTGTGCACTACCAAATGCTGAGCAAGGTACAGAGTGCCAAGGTACCCATATGCCAATATCGATGACAGGGCAGCGATCTAACTGTGAATGGTGTGGAAGCCAGACCTTTATCAAGCCCTGCCTGGAGGAACTCCAGTACCTGGGCTACTGATACAGCAATGGGCTCAATGTGACCACTCACAGAAGATCTTCCATGTTGCATTGTATATCTGGTTGGTAAATGGTCATCTGGCTACCTGGATTGTTTGTATTACCCTGGTAGAGAATTCCCCCCCCCCTTCAGAAGTCTCCATTCAGAAGTCTCCATAAATGCCAGATTGTCAATTGGAGTTACTGTGGCTCCAGATAGCTGATGGGACGCTGTCTGAGGGAGATCATGTCCAGAGAAATCCTCCATTTGGAAATAAACAGGCTGACCATGGTCCTTTGGGCCAGTGAGAGGCCAGGAGTAGGATCTCCACCTTCTCCTTCAGCACCTTCCTAATCAACCCCTGGGATCAGAGAAAGAGGCGGAAAGGCATAGATAAGTCCTTGGGGCCATGGACAACAAAGTTCGTTGATTCCTTCCATCCCCAGTGCTGGAAACCTTGAGATGAATCTGGGCAGCTGACTGTTTGAAGAAGAGGAAAACAGGTCCAGAATCGAGTGGCCGAACCAATCCAACAGCTCCTTGAATAGACTTGGATGCGGGCGTTACTTGCATTGTCGATGATGGACCTGTTGAGCCAGTCTGCCTGCACATTTGTTGACCCAAAAATGTGCTCCATTTTGATGGAGAGTCTTCACCCAGCAATACAGATGTTCTGCCTCCTTCATGAGGGTCCTGGAATGTGTGCCCCCTTGCCGATTGATGTGCACGTTGGTGGCTACATTGTCCATGAGGAGACATGCTGTCCCAAGATCTTGTCCTTGAACTTTCTTTTTTTTTTTTAAAAAAAACAAGTTTTATTCAGTTTTCCACATTTTAAAAACAGTGAACAGTATGATTACAGATTTCACATATACATACAAATATGACCATAGTTACATATTCTGTTTTTGTATTCAACTTTTTATCTTAACAATGCATTTATATGTTTTCTATGTTAACTTCATAATTATTATACTTTGATACTTTTAACTGTCACATTTGTATATTCCATCTTAAATTCTAATCAGATACACTCCTTCTAAGAAATAGTTTCCCCCCTGAATTATCAATTTAAGCGTGCCACCTCTAAGTAGTACATATTCATTAATTATCTCCCCTTTTAAATCCCATTAAATGTTATTACATAAAACATTAAAATTAATAATCCCTTTAAAACTATATAACATACATAAATCAGATTCTGCATGGTTTTTCCCCATCTTAATTCCACAAGATTTGTTTACAATTTCAAAAAAGAAGACATATTAATCTACTCACTTGATCCTGAATTCAAATGTTAATTCCATTTCAGCTCTCCTCCTATATCATTTCATTTATTTCAGTATATTTAATACACAGATTTCTTACAATTATTTCAATATGCTTAATAAACATATTCCACTAGTTATTGCAATTATCTCTATGCATGAAAGAGCTTAAATTCCAGTATCAAAGAGTAACAGTTCTATTTCCCATCTTGTCAGTCTATATGTCCCTATTTCATAACTTTAAGTTTGTTTTTGTTACCCCCATCACCTTGCAGAATCCCCTTTTTAAATATCAATCAGCCATTATCTGTGTCTTTTAATTAAGCAGGTTTTTTCCATTTTTTTTTTACAATTTCTATATTTCTATGTTTCCAAATCCTGTTTTTATCCCTTCTTTCCCCTTCCATTTTCCCCTTTATTCTTTCTCTCGAGTTTTTATCCCCCTCTCTATTTATAGCTTCCTTCTGCCCTTCAACTTTCTGCTGATTCTTTTTACCTTTTTTAAATTTTCCGGATATTCCCCTCTCTTATTTAACTTCTTGCATCTATACTTATTTTCCACTCTTTTCTCCCCATTTTCTGAGGGCCAAGTGAGCTGCTCTGAGTTCCAGCCAATTTATGTTGTTCCTTAAGTCAGTCTGTGTCCACCTCCCTGTGCCACCTGGTTCTGAAAGTGTGCCCCCAACAGACTGATGACTATAGTGTTGGTCAGATGGCTCTGTGCCTTGAAGACACAGAAGGGTCATTGATCGGGACGTCCACTTGAGAAAGGATTGGAGAACTCCTGGTGGAACCCAAACTGTTGCTGGTGAGTTGCTCCTGCCAGACCTTGTTGTGGTCCGCCAGCAACATGAGGAGACGGCAGCAGAGTCGGACAGTGGGGAGGAACATGGGCCTGTTCGGGAGTCTGGGGAGGACTCGAACGAGAGTCCTGCGTCCAATACAGAGATGGGGCAAGGACCATTTGGGAGTTACGTGCTGACTCTGGAGCCTCCAGAATCTGAACAGCAGTGAGGCAAAGGACCAAGGGGAGCCTATTCCCAGTGTGCATGGGCAGAGCTGATAGAAGGCAAGAACAATTAAGACAAAACGGGTGATTTGGGAGTAAGACTTGGAGGTGAGTGGCCCTCCCATAAGACATAAAGGAGGAGCAAAGAGGCATGAAGTAACTTTGTTCATTCTGGTCAGTTTGAAATAAGCTCTGTGTTGTATTTGTGCTGTTTGGCCTTGTATAACTAATTGGAAATTTAGTCGTTGGCAGCATTTCAAGGAAGATAAAGATGCGTGCTTATCAGACTTATCCTGAAAGACTTTGGCAGACTTCCATAGGACTATTTACAAACTGTTTGAGACTCATTACGGACTGTGAATGAATAAAATTCACACCATTGAAATAAAGAAAAAAGGGTTCTGGGGCTAATATGTGTTTGTTAGTATCTCAGTAAGCCTTGTACAGATCTTTGTTAGGGGAGCAGAAACCACTGCAAGGATCTGGCCTGGAGACGGCTCAAGGAATGATCAAGATGCAAGAAATCATCTTGCTCAGGAACTGGGAGAGCAGGGCAAGAGAAACCATTCTGTCCAGATGTATTCGATTCACCATGGCTTTGATGTCAGCAAGGCGCTCTGGTGATACAAAAACCTCACCCACTGAGGTGTCTATGATCGCCTCCAGGTGCAGCAATCAAATGGTCAGGCTCAGGTGGGTCTTGTCCACATTGATGGAGAAACCATGGTCTTGTAGAATCTGGATAGTGGACTGTAGATCTTCCTCCGTCCAATATAGTGATGATGACTGAATTAAAATATCGTCCAGATAACACTGGATCTGAATGCGCATGGCCTCGAGATATGCTGATAATGCTGCCAGTACCTTGGTGAATGTCCTGAGTGCCGAGGCTAGGCCGAACAGAAGGGCCCGGTACTGAAGATGTCTGCCTCCATAACAGAACCTCAAGAATCATTGGTGCAGTGGTTGAATTGGAACGTGGAGGTACGCCTCTGAAAAGTTGATGGGTCAAGAAGTCACCTTCTCTGACACTCTCCAGGATGGATTGTAGTGAGTGCATCTTGAACCTCCGGAAGATTATGTAATTGTTCAGTCTCTTGAGATCGAGAATTGCCCTCCGCCCCATTCCACCCCACCCTGAGATCTTTGGAATAACAAACAGTATGGAATAAAATCAGTGTCCTCGTTGGTCCTCTAAAACCAGCTCTATGGCTTGAATATCCAACAGATGTTGGATAGCGGTTTCTATGAGGCTTCTCTTGGTAGAGTTTCTTGAAATGGGGCAACGGATGAAGAACTTAGGGGGCGTGGAAATTCTAGGGAGAGACGTGATCTCTTGTCTCTCGGACCCAAGTGTCTGTTATCGTCTCCTCCTATTGGTTGGCGAATGGACTTAGCTGGCCACTAATGGAAGCACTGGCTCTATGGTCATTTAGGGCACCAAAAGGTCCAGTTGCCGGTACCCCAAGATGACCACTTGTTCTGGGATTGAGGCTTGTTCCTGTTCCTGAACCCGTCCTGTCTGATAATTGGGATGAATGCTCTCTGATAGCGCTGAAAGCTTGAGCCCAAATATGTCAAACAAAAGTAGCCTACAAAAAGGGGTGAAGGCTGATGCTCAAATTGCCTGGAGAGGGACAGGAGAACCTTCTGCCTCTACCTGGACTCCACCAAGACTGATTCCAGGGGTTCCCCAAACAATTTGCCACAGTTGTAGGGGGTGGCTGCCAACTTCCACCTGCTTAGTGTCCGCCTGCCAGTGCTTAAGCTATAGGAGGTGACAGGCTGTCACAGAAGATGTGATGACCTAAGACGTGAATTTTACCGAATTAAGGGTGGCATCTGCGGTGAACTCTGCGGCTACAACCATCTTGTTAAAGTCTTAGTGTGTCTGGATATCACTAGCAGGCACTCTCTCGTGCAGCTGGTGTAGCCAAATGAGGCCCTAGAAAAAAGAAGCAACTGCAGCAGTCTTAACTGCCCAGGCAGCCATCTAGTGAGCCTTGCAAAGTATCAGCTCTGCCTTCCTATCGTCTGCCTTCAGGACATCTTCAGCATCATTAAGTGTGACAGAGGAAGATGCTAGTGCAATCACCGGCTTGTCCACTTCAGGAATCTGTAGTGCTTCGGCAAGAGCTGGGGCAATGTTGTAAAAATTTTTATCAAATACCATGAGGGTTGAATAAGCAATCCCCTGATGAGTCCAACTGATGCTGGACCATGTTCAAAAATATCCTTGAGTGGTGGAATCACTTCTGCCTCTATAATAGGCTCAGAAAAGAGCAAGTAACTGGGTTCAGCTATTCCCAGGGATGTGTCCAGAAGTTCCATGTCCAAAGGCCGAACCATTGGCCTTAAAAAGCAAGGACTTAAATACATGTGGCCAGAACAGGCATTTGAAGGCCAGCTTTTCAGGGGCAATCCTATCATCCTCTGACAACTCATGCTCGATCTGGTCTTCTTCCTCTGAACTAGATGATTGACTGTCTAGAAGAGACTGGGCCCCTGTAAGGACGAGAGGTCCTGTGGCTCCTGAAGTGACTGATATTGCCCCTGAATAGGGGAAAAATCAGACACCACCGATGTTGCATGCTGACTTTGTTGGATGCCAGCCGCAAAGGCTGCTTGACAGCCTCAGAAATCCACCTTTGCATATCCTGAGGCATTCCAGGGTCATATGCCTCCCCTGGGCAGAGCCCCACTGCGGTGGGGGTAAATGTAGCCTCCCATGATCTAAGGGTGACAGTAGTTCTGAGGGAAGAATTAAGCCAGTTGTAGGAACAAGAGATGTCATAGGACCTAAGCCAAGTTCTCCAATTCTATTTGGTGGCCAGACCTGGGAACTTGATTTGTCAATTTGAGTGTGCTCATTTGAGAGCTCAAAAGGTAGCACAGGATCTCACTCCCACAGGGGTAACCCCCCCACACACAGGAGCTACGTTGCTTTTATCTCTCTGCTTCTCTAATCCCTTTGGCCACTTGTTTTTCTAAAGCCCTCTGATGCCTTCATGTGTCCTCCTTAGCCTTGGAGAGATAGTCTTGGCCTTAGGTTTAGCTGCATCTCCTTTAACTGTTCATTCAGACTTTGAAGAATTACTTCTGGAGCCCCGAGAACCAGCACTGTCAGTCTGATGCTTCCCAGAAGCCATATTCATGGGATCGTTAACAGGCACTGGAGCTGCCATCTTAGCCCCCGGTTTACAAGGTGTGCATGCTCTCGAAGGAGTCCTGCTGCTTTGGCTGGGCTGTTTTTGTGCTCAGGTTAGACTGCTCCTGAGTGCAGGCAGGGGCTCTCAAATGCAAAACTTGGGAGCTGTAGCAGTCTTCACCTGTTCTATGACAGCCTGTAGTGGTGGCTGTGCCGGTTAGACCAGAGGAAGCTCACCCATCTGCTCGTTGAGAGCATGGGAGCCACAGATCACTTTTGCGGGTCCCAAAGATCAGCAGCTGTCAGAGGCTCATTTTCATTCCTGTGCTGACAGAGATCCAACTGCCTGCCTCCAAACCGCTTTCTGTGGCCATCTGGCAATGGCAACGCGCCAAAGCGCTCGTCACTCTGAAACTGCGCTCCCCCAAGGGGCAGGCTGTCAAGTGAGTGTCTGAAGTCCTCTGCTGTCTGGGCTCGAGCTGATAGCTCTTCATGTTGGACAGTTTCCACCAAGAGTGAGGCACTAACTGTTTAGCTGGCTCGAGCCAACGGCCCTTCATGCTAGACAGTGCTCCAACTGACGATCTATTCTCAAAATGGTCAGCGGGGTAGAGCCAATGGCCTTTCACACTTGACAGTTACAGTAGCAGCCGATGTGCCTTCTGGCGCAAAATGGAGGCTGGTGACAGTGGGTTTGGGTCAATGGCTCTTCACACTGTCAACTGTCAAGGCTGGGATTGGACCTTCCTTCCTTTCCGATCCAGCAGCCTGACAGTCGAGGTAGAATCCAGGCAAAGAAGAAACTCTAAAATGTATAAATGTTAACTTAGGAAACTTCAACAAACACGTCTAATTAAGCATTAGATTGAGTCAAAACTGGGGAACATTGACAGAGAGGAGGGTCCTCAGTTTTTCTTACTCAGTCTAAAGAGCTACAAGACAAGAGTTCACCAATGCCTGGATTCTATCGCTACCACACAGGAGAAGCTCTGGAGCTTATA
>BLBF01000019.1:14120189-14140257 GCA_015471245.1 Laticauda colubrina | reverse complement strand
GTGCCACCCTAATGTGTCACCAAAGTGTTTTGGAAAGCTCCAGAGCTCACATTAAGAAAGCAAAAAAGACCACTCTGTTCACAGTTTACTCTGTTTTTCTAACATGAATGCTTCCCTGGAATGCTTCAAAAATACCCAAAGGTTCTCAGGAAATAGAGTAGATTGATCTGTTCCTAGGCTGCATGGCTTCAATCTGGAAACAATTGCAATTTTTAGAGCAACAAATTCCTTGCAACCACTCTAAAAAAGGTAGCTGTTTCCAGAATACAGATGTACAGTCCAGGGAAGCTGAGGGCCCCCTAACACAAGTTCTGGAGATCTTTGAAAGGTAAATTAATGATCATTGACAGAAGATGGGGAATCCAGTGGGGTGGAAAGCAGACCCAAAGTTTGTGGAAACCCAGCAAGGCAGAATAGGGCGGACACAGGTGGAAGGGTTATTACATCATCCCTGCAATCAAGGACAACTGAACCTAAAGGCACTGCAGCAGCTTTAACTTTGAAGCTTAATATAATTTCAGAGGTAGGGGGTATATATCATAACTTCAAAAGGTGGCTAAGTAACGCCTCATAAGTCAAGGACTTCCTCTAAAACATATTATAACAAAGAGAACCAACAAAATGGAAAGAAACTAGAGAGCTTTATTTTATCCCCCCTTCTTTTTTTAAATAAATAACTCAAAGCAGTGAACTTATCTAATACTCCTTTATTGTCCTATTTTCCCCTTAACAATCTTATATGGTGGGTTGAGAGAGACTGACTGACCAAAGTTATCTAGGCAGTCTGCATGCCTAAGTGGAACAGAAATCATGGTCTCCCAGGTTCTAGCATGATGGCAAGGCAGAATTAATGCAGGCAAAAGTTCAAAGCGTTATTTATTTATTATTTATTTATTTATTAAATTTATGTTGCCGCTTATCAGCCCATGGTGACTCGAAGTGGCTTACAGAATGTTAAACATATTACTTTTATATACAAGAATGAAAACAATACAATTCAATACATGCCATGTTTTTAAATCAGCTGTCTTTTTCCCAGAAACAATTATAAATTACTTTACAATTATTTTGTGACAAAATAATGCTTATCAACATACCTTTATCTTTCTTGAAATCTAAAGCATCTTCCTTATCTGTCACTATTTCTTTCATGTTGATTATACTTGGATGATTTAGTTGTCGAAGAATCTTTATTTCCCTAATAGCTGTAATAGGAAAACCTTCTTTTTCATTATCCAACCGTACTTTCTTTAATGCCACCATTTCCCCTGGGAAAATATTAGTCAAGCAAAAACTTAAATACTGACATATCCAGAAAACAATTTTATATTATAAAAATATAGAATAGAATCTAGAAAGAAAAAAAACTACATTGTGGCAACTAATATAGTATTTTTAATTAAAAATTGCTACAAGCTCTATATTTATCAAAATGTAAAGTTTGTCAAGGCCTTTCATTTGATTCAGCAAATCAAGTATTCTGTTAATTAATCAAGATTGACTTAACTTTAAAAGACTGGGTAGCCAACTTAGTATAATAATTAAATGACTAGGAATCAGAAGCTATGAGTTCTAATCTTAGTTTAAACATGTCACTTGGGTGATCTTAGGCGAGTCACTCTTTCTTAGCCTGAGGAAAGACAATGCCAAACCCCTTCCAAAATTTTGTCAAATAAACTGCCAAAACTACAGGTAGTCTTCAACTTACGACTACAATTGAACTCTAAATTTCCATTACTAAGCATGGCAGTTGTTAAGTGAGTTATGCTTTATGTACATTTTTTGCCACAGTTGTTAAGCAAATTCCTGCAGTCATGAAGGGAATCTGGCTTCCACCAATGATTTTGCTTGTTGGAAGCCAGCTGAGGTTACCAGTGGTGATCACATGGCTCCAAGACAAGGCAATTGTCATAAATACATGCCAGTTTTGGTCCCAGATTTTGATCCCAGACTAAGGGATGCTGCAACAATTGTACAAAAAACTTTTTTTCAGTGCTGTTAAACAGTGAACAGTCACTAAACAAATGGCTTTAAGTTGAGCACTACCTATAGTCCAGAAAAATGCCCAGGAGTCAGCACTAAATAGAGTTAATTGAGTGGAATTAACACATCTTAAGTCAATTTTCATGACTTCTTTGATGTCTCCATACATACTTGAACCATAGTTTCAGACTATATTAATTTTTATGGGGTATATGCATTGTCAAACCAATTGTCTCAGTTTTTTGATAGCGCAAATGCTCTTAATATTTCCCACTATATGTATGAATTTCTCTTCCCAACAGAAAACAGAACACATGAAGAAACCATAAAATCATTAATATGAGTTCTCCAAACACTGATGTTAAAGAATATAAACGGTCCTTGATTTACAAGTCCATTTAGTGACCATTCAAAGTTACAGCAGCACTGAATAAACTGACTTATGACTGTACACTTATAAGCATTGCAGCATCCCCATAGTCATATGATCAAAATTTAGACACTTGACAACTAATTTATATTTATCACGGCTTTGCGGACTTCTGACAACAAAGTCAAATGAAGATATTAGATTCAATTAATAACCATGTTATTAATTTAACAAATGCAGTGATTCATCTAACCACTTAAAAAGAAAGGTCATAATATGAGATAAAATTCACTTAATAACTCTCTTGTTTAGCAACAAAAATTTGGGGCTCAATTATAGTCATTAGTCAAGGACTATTGCATTCTGACCTGGTGCTAATAGAAACTGCAACAATTACTTATAACATCAATATTTTTGTTGTGAATCATACTTTTAAACTTACCTGTATCTTTATCCCTTGCTTTGTAAACTTGACCATATGTGCCTTCTCCAATAATGCCAATGATATCAAACTTATCTACACAACGTTTCCCCCAGTCAATTTCTTTCTGCTTTGTTTCACCATGACGTGGTCCACATATCCTAACCAAACAATTAATAAGGTTTATTCTATCAGAATATGTTTACATTTTTGTCTAAAAATATACTTCTCTGTACATTTCTCCCTGTAAATATGCCATTACATATTAAATTATTTTTTTATATCAGTCACTCATACAGTGAATTAGCCTTTTTATATATTTTATATCATCCTTATAATGCTCTACTACAAAGGTTATACGACCATTTTCATCACAACTGGCTGCTTTGGGGTTTCATGTTTCCCACAAAAACTTGTTTTTTCACTGACTGGTTTTTCAAAAGCAGATTATAGCATACTGTGAAGATTGCCTATTTCTACAGTTCAAACAAAATAATTTTTTTAATTGGTAAAATAGAGAAATTGAATGATCTGGAATACCAACCAGAAACATTTAAATACAACTTATTTTTTTTATTCTGTTCTTAAATTACTTTACTTCACAACCTGCATTAACATGTAAGACAGAGAATAACAATGAAATAATCTTATTTTACCATTTGAAGCACTACATTATGATGTATCTATGGATTGGAATATTTCTGCCCAAAAACTATAATTTTGGATGCAAGTCAAAAATGAGATTACAGAAAATTTATCTATTGAAGAACATACAAGTCCATTAATAATTTAAAATCTAACTCTTCTATTTGTTCATGCACAAAATACTAAAAGCGATTTTAATAGAATACTATAGTGGATCAGTTATCAATTCCCCTAATACCCAATGACTGAAACAAATTTTTAAAATGTTTGCATTTATTTTATATTTATCAATTATAATCTCTCTCTCCCCCCCCCCCCATACACACACATATATACATACATATACAAATAAAAATAAATGCGCATACTTTGGTCTCTTTTTATTATGTGATTGTACTAGAATCTTTTTCTCTTCAGGGCTTTGAGATATATCATCTCCTTCAGGAAACTCAGGTGGCAATGGCAAGTCTGCAAGCAAATGGCGTAATTTCTTTTCCACTTCTTTTTTCACTGCTTTTACTGAAATGTTACCTTGTAAACTGTACCAAAATAAAATGTTTTTTTTATGTCAGCATAAATGACATATTTATAACTAAACAAAGGATCAGGTCTAATACATTGTTCCAATATCATACTTGTGTAAACATAAGGGAAAAAGTTAAAATCTAGACTTTTGATATAAGAAACAGTGAACATCACTACTAATCTATGTACTTTATGTACATTACTAAGCAGTCATCAAAATGGATTTGTGAAGATTTTGACTACAAACACTTTTTTAAGCATGTATAAGATTAAATTAATGTTAGTATAACAAAAAGTATTTACACTTCATTAAAGCGGTCTAGAATTTGCAGATTGACATTGCATTTTTAAAATTATATTTCACAACTCACCAATCTGTATCTTTATCTTCAGGTAGCATAGGCGGAAAAGGCAAGGGTGGCAGAGTGGAAGTGATTGTTACAATACTACAGTCTTTCTCCTTACATGCTGCAGTTAGGATATGAGGTTTATTCTTCTCTTTTACTGCAACAGGTTGTGTTGTTGATTTCACAAGGGTTGATTTATTTTCTTTTGCTGCTAAAACTTTTTGTTTAGCCGCTTTCTCTATAATCACATTGTTTTCCACCTTAGTTTCCTGAACAGAAATGTTTGTTTTTATCTTATCATTTTTCAAGGTTGAACTATTTGAAGGGGAAGATATATTTTCTATTTTTATCTTTTTTACATCCTTTACATTATTCACTTGTTGTACAGCAATTCCTATATCAATTCCCTTAGTAGGTGTAGAAGTGTTTGAAACTTTTGCATTGGCTTTAGCTGCCTCTGCTGCCCTGGCTTTTTTGTTCTTGTTCAGCTCAGCTCCCAGGCTGCTTTTTAGAGTCAGAGTACTGGGAGAAATACTGGACTGCCGACTTCTGGATCTTGACAATCTGTGTCTACTACGAGATCTTGAATGTCTTGATGAGTAAGGACTTCTGCTTCTGGATTTTGCTGATTTTCTGCTTACAAAAATAAAGTTTTAATGAATAAATATTGTTATATTTGTAAATTATAAATTAACATGTTTACTGGTTAGCTGGCTTTTTTAATAAAAAAACTTTAATAACAGCAACGTGTCACCTAACAAATTTTAAATTTGTGTTTATATTTAGGAATACTTCCAGCAAATTTTGAGTAAATCTGAATTATTAATTCAGAATATCACACAAAGCTAAGCTTTTATCCAAAAAATGAAAGAAACTTTGAAATGATTTGTGACTGAAAGACTTAAATTTCTAATTTAGAAAGCAAGCTATTAACCAAATAAATTTGAAAATATAACCCTAATCATTAAAATATAAAAGCTTTCTACAAGAACTGTAAATTTTGGATATATGTTACAAGTATCCTGTAACAGATTTTTAAATATTCAGTTCTCAATTAAAATTGCAAGAATGTAGTATGCTTATTTGAAAACAAGCAGATTTAAATTAAATCTGAAGTTTGATATCCTATTAAAACACTAGACAGAAGAACAGAGTTTGGGGAAGTAAGTATGAAAAGACAAACGAATTTAGATGGGATAAGTTAGAAGAGGTGATTTTTACTTTTAAATAACAGAAATTAGGTTTGATATCTGTGTAGAAAGCCAGAAATCTTCTGGAAAACTTTAAAATAAAACTGGAGGAAATACAAATTAAAATAATAACTGCAAAAATGACCAAGCAAATGTGACAGTAGATACAAGACATAAAAAGGATTGCAAGTTAGTTCGGTATTGACTTTTTAAAAATCTTGGCATTAATTATAAATGTTCAGTGTAGAAAATCTACTCAAAACAGAAAAAAAATCAAAAATTTAAAACAATATATGATTTGTTTAACAAGAAACACGTATTAGAAAAATATGTAAAATATTTAAGTAAAAAGAATTTGGAAGACTATTGATTGTGGCACATATGTCAGGGTAAACAGATTACAATTTTGATATTAGAAAGTTATATCCCAAATGAAAATAAAATAGCATTTTATAAAGTACATGGCTAAATTATTGGATTTTACATATGAAAATGTGTGATTCCTGAGGGATTGGAATCGAGTGGTTTCTCCACAAAAAGAACTTCCCAGAAAAATATTAAAAATATAAGAGAGTAAATTAACCATTTTTAATGTAATGGATAATTTTGAGAATTTTGATTGCAAGAGGTATAAAACAATTATTGAAAATAATAATTTATTTTTATGAAAGACAATAGGTTTTTCAAGAACAGATAGGGTTTGGATTTCTATGATTTGGCTAATAATACCGTGTTTCTCATATAATAAGGCTGGGTCTTATTTTTTTTTGACCCCTGAAAAAAGGGCTAGGCCGTCTTTTCAGGGGTGACTTAATTCCCCCCACTTGCAACCTCGGGTGGGCAGGCGGCGACGGCTTGGATGTTGACTTCAGCGTTGGTGGGGCACTTTGTATCTGGAGACCTTCTGCCACTGTTGCTTTTCCTTCTCCCTTGCTGTTGTGGCATTTAGAGCAATGGCGAGGCGTTTGGCACAACTACGCGCAGCCAGCCAGGGCTCCTTCCTGTAACCGGAGCCCGGCAGAGACACTCGGCTTCAGGCACTCCTCTCAGGGAAGCTTTGTCGCACCGGTAGTAGGGTGAAAAGAATTGGCTTTGTCTTTGAAGGCTAAGGGAAGGCGGCAACAGGAGCGCCTGAAGCCGAGTGTCTCCACTGGGCTCCGGATGCAGGGAGGAGCCCTGGCTGGCTGTTCGTGGCTGCACCAAACGCTGCAGCATTGCTCTAAACGCTGCGGCAGCAAGGGAGAAGAGAAAGCAATGGTGGAGGAAGGTCTCCCAATACGAAGTGCCCCACCAATGCCAAAGTCAATGCAGGCAGCACCATATCCGGGTATGCAACAAAAGGACTTTCTAACGGCAAGGCCCCCTGCCATTCCCCCCCCATTTCACATGTTTAATATAGGCCTTAATTTGGGGGGAGAGGCTTAATTTGATTTTATGCCGATAAAACATGCTGGGCCTTCCTATTGGTGGAGGCCGTATTGTTGGAGAAACACGCTATTTATAAAGTAGAAGCATTATCAAAGATCTTTTCAAATCACTTTTTAAAGGAAAAATGGATCATCATGGAAAATGTCAGAATGCCAAAATTCTCAATACTGGACCAAAAAAATATGAACTTTTGATAATTATTCCAACATTTTTTCTACAGCTTTCAAAAAAGTTTACAGAAGTAACAATTTTCTTTCTGGTTCTGTTGAGGTTTGGGAAGCTGAATTGAAAATTGAAAGATATATAAAATGGCAATTCAACTACTGTATAAAAATGTATAGGAACTGAAAGAATTTATTTACTTGTCAACATTCAGCATCAGGGTTACTGCTGGGTTGTTAAGGAGAGCTTACAATGTATGGACATCATTAAAATATATATATTTGCTAATGATACATCAACTGTATCATATTGGTAAAAGACACTAATTTCAACTGAAAATCTTTTTAAGTACTGATCCAGCTAGTAACCATAATGGTTTCTTCTATTGATTGAGAACTTCTTCTTTCTTTGGAATAACTGATTCAAAACTGAAAAGCAATTTAAGAATTAAAAAAAGCAGAAAAGTTGCCCCCCCCCCCACCAGACAATGAAAAAAGACACAAATAAAGTATTCATTAACTATAACATTTAAGATACTGGTGCTAACTTTAGTGAAATTGCCTGTTTTTAAGAAAAAAAATCAAATGCATGTTTTCTATTAATAAACAGTTTGGGATAATTTCTTTGAATAAGTTATCGGTTCAGTGTAAAAGCTGGTGATGGATGTAGAAAAATGTTTCCAAATGCCCACTCAGTTAATTGAACTGGTAATTTTACTAATATTTATATAATTTTAATATTATATAATGTATCAATTTAATTACATATTTTAAAAATTGATCTAGAACAAGAAAGAGACCAGGTACTCCTCAACTTACAAATATTCATGTAGTAACCATTCAAAGTTACAACAGTATTGAAAAAAATTATTTATGACTGTTTTTCACACTTACAACTGTTGCAGCATGTATATGGTCGTGTGATCAAAATTTGGATGATTGGCAACTGGCATGTATTTATGATGGTTGCAGTGTAATAAGGGTAATGTGATCAACTTTTGCAACCTTGACAAGCAAAGTCAATGGGGAAGCCACATTCACTTAACAACCACATTACTAACAAATACAGTGATTCACTTAACTATGCAAGAAAGGGGGTAAATTGGATAAAACTCACTTAACTGTCTGACTTAGCAAAAGAAATTTTGGGCACGGTTTTGCTTATAAATTGAGGATTACCTCAACGTTCTATATTCTCAAAAAATGACTATCAAAAATGTTGAAAAATATCAATAAGGATTTTAAACATCAAAAGTAGAAATTCTAAAATCTGACTAGAAATAGAAATAAAATCCATTTTATTTAAGAAATGCTTTGTTAACAAAAATAATCCTGTTTGAATTATTTTCAGAATCATTAACACATTCAAATGAATTAGAGACAAAGATAATAAGAGGGCTATCCACAAAAAAAAGATTACATTTTCATCTGTAGCAAGAAGGGGTGGAGCTAGTGCGGCCATCTTTGGTCTGTGTGTCCACCGCTTAGTCTGCATCTAGTCGTGCTAGTGGGAGGTTTTATCGTTGCCCGTTATTTCACAGCAAACATTTGAAATGTGTGCTGCAATTGAAAATCCCGCGAGTTGTGAGGTGCTATCAATGATAAAGTTTTTGTTGGCAAAAAACCAGAAACCAATTGAAATTTTTCAGCAACTGTGTGAAGTGTACA
The DNA here is from genome assembly GCA_015471245.1 of Laticauda colubrina. Classification (NCBI taxonomy): domain Eukaryota; kingdom Metazoa; phylum Chordata; class Lepidosauria; order Squamata; family Elapidae; genus Laticauda; species Laticauda colubrina. The sequence continues at coordinate 14,131,519 of BLBF01000019.1, read as the reverse complement.
AGGACAACATCATCACTGGAGGTGGAGTGCGCCAATGGTGCATTAAGTTTAAAAATGGACGAACTAACATTCATGATGAACAGCAGAGTGGATGTCCGAGCATTGTGACTGATGAACTAACGTTCATGATGAACAGTGGAGTGGATGTCCGAGCATTGTGACTGATGAATTGGTCGCGAAAGTTGATGACAAGATTCGTGAAAACCGCCGTTTCACAGTGATGGAATTTTCACTTAGTTTTCCACAAATTTCATGTAGTTTGTTGCATGAAATTGTTACACAAAAGCTGGGCTATCACAAATTTTGTGCAAGATGGGTACCAAAAATCCTGACAGAAAATCACAAATTCAGCATATGGCCGCATCATTGACATTTCTGTACTCTTACAACAAAGATGGAGATTCATTTCTTGATCGAATCATAACTGGAGACAAGATTTGGGTCAAACATGTGAACAGCGAGACCAGATTGCAGTCTATGGAGTGGGGGCACACAAATTCCCCCCCAAAACCAAGAAAATATTTGCAAATGTTTTCTGCAAGGAAGATTATGGTGACTGTTTTTTGGGATAGGCAAGGTGTGTTTCTTATCGATTTTCTGGAACATGATGCAACAATAAGCTCTGTGAGGTATTGTGAAACATTGCAAAAACTAAGAAAAGCAATTCAGAACAAGTGTAAAGGAAAGTTAAGCTCAAAAATTTTGTTTTTGCTTGACAATGCCCGACCACACACAGCAAATCGCACTCGAAAAGTCCAGAATGCTTTCAAATGGGAGATTTTTCCTCATCCACCCTACAGCCCCGATCTTGCACCAAGCGACTACCACTTGTTTCCGAGGATGAAGACCTGGCTTGGAACACAGCGCTTTGACGACAATGCGGAACTGCAGGCGGGCGTGACTGACTGGCTCAAATCTCAGGCGACTGAATTTTATGACAATGGAATTACAAAGCTTGTTCACCGCTATGATAAGTGCCTTTGTTCGGTGAATATGTTGAAAAGTAGTATTTAAGTGTCACTTTCAAGTGTATATAATAAAAAATTTTTCCTACACTTTGTTTTTTTTCTATCGCAAAACATAATCTATTTTGTGGAAAGCTCTCGTATCATCGGAAAAAAAGTACTTTGTATTCAGATTTATCATTAGAACTCACATATGTGTAGAATACCCTTCATTAAATTCAGAAACTGAGACTTTTTTAAACATTTAGTCATAATTATCTATCCTGTTAAGTAAGATTGTGGTTAAGATTTCTGAAGAAGGCAGTTTTATGCCCCACCTTAGGCACAAAGCCAAGTGACTTTAGGCTAGTCAGTTTCTCTCAGTCCAAGGATGAAAGCAAATCACTTCTGAAAAACCTTGCCAAGAAAAAAGCAGAGATTTGTCCAGGTAGACTCTAAGAATCGAACACAATTGAACTGAAGAAAAAAGAACCCATATCCTGTAAGAAAATTAAGGTTCAATGATCTCAATATGACCCTTAAAAACCAAAACTTTACTATTTTGATCATCTATTAATTTCCCTGGTTCCTGGTTTATCTAAATATACCTACAGCATAAAGCAAAAATCCATGAAGAAACGCCTCCAAATGAAAATAATATATACTTGAACTTCCGGTTTGCAGGGCTTCGGCGGCAGGCAGGAATCCGCGATCGTGCACGGTTTTTGCCTGGGCGCACCGCCGGAGCACCCCGAGCCAGCTGGCTTTGGGGCTAAGCCACCCCGTAGAGGTCGGTGAAGACGGGAAATTCCAGCAGGGTCAAGGAAACCCGCATCTTTCCTCCCCAGCTGGCTAAACTCCCTTTCCCGAAGGCGGTAGAGCAGCGGTCAGAAATGGCCACCTCAAAGAAGCCCTCATCCGGAAAAGAATGTGCAGAAGGAAGAAAGTGCTGAAGTGAAAGTTTTGCCTGACCAGGATAAGAAACAACAATTAAGGCATCCTGGAACTCAAATTTTAAAAAAGGATACATCGCTCCCAAAGAAGATTTGGAAGCAGCAAATGAAAGTGGAAAGGGGAAAAAAATTTTTCACTCTCCTTCCTTACGTTGACAGTGAACAGAGATGAATGAGAAATCAGAAAAATCTGCTTTGGCATCAACAGGTATTTAAGCTGGAAAACTTAATGCCAAGGGGATAATAAAGATTTCTGAATATAAAAAGAAAAAAAAAAGGGGGAAGGAATTTTTTTTTTTTTTTTTGCTGTAAGTGGGGAGGGAGAGAAAGAGAATAAGAACAGGATTTGGAAGGAGGAGATAGCCTGGAATCTAAAGAATCTAAAGTTAAATTTTAACAGGACTTCTAAAAGATACATTTTAACTGGAACTTTGTAACTAAATACTAACCCCAGGAAGAGAAAGTGAAAGAAGGAAGGTGTCAAAAGAAACAGTTTGTGTGTATTTGGATTGCTTGCTGACTTTTGGACTTTTGGAACTATATTTGAAGGATTAAAAACACTTGGGTGGTTGTTTTAAAAGAAAAAAAAAACTCTACAATGGTATCACTTGTGGATGAACTGAAAATAGAATTTAAAAAACTTAAAGAAGAGGAACAAGAAGGGAAGGGCTCTTTTGGTTCTGTTTTTCAATTCTTAGAAATGGCGATCTCTACCTATGAGAAATTACAAGAAAAGACGATGCAACAAGAAGATTGGGACGAAGAAGAAGCCATTTTAAATGAACAAGTAACTCTACTTGGGGAAGAAAGGGGAAAGAGGGGAAAGAGAATGGAGAATTTGACAACTAAAAAAACAACCAAAAAAGGGAAAACTAAGGTGAAAAGTGGATATAATGTGAGAAAGCAACAGAATAAGGGAATACAGAAAAGGGAAATTGAAGTGGAGAGACAAGGGGGTAAAAAAGGCAGAGAGAAGAAGCAAAGGAGGAGGGAAGGGAAGAGAAGCTACAAGGGTGTGAAGAGCAAGATGTAAAGAAGCAGGATTTATTTAGAGATAATGGATAAAAATTTAATTAAAAAAGTGATTCTGCAAAGGTACATATGATTGTATTGTTATATTTGTATTTAGAAATAATGTTAGAAAATTGGAAACAACATATGATTTAGTGAATGAAGCATTTGTGAATAAAATAAATGGAATTAATTAAATGAGAGAATTAATTTAGAAAGGAATGGAAACATTTTGATGACATATTTTTTTAAAATGCAAGTGAAGTGGGGGGGAAGTAATTATGGAAAGTTTATATGCATTTCCATAGAAGCATGATACTTACTTGAAAAGTAACATGTTAAATGTTTAAAATGTAAATGAATATTAACATTAATGATAGAATTGAATTGGTATAGATTGTTGTTTTAATTATATTATATATTTATATTTTCTTTTCTTTTTAAAATGTAGCATGTCGCTTTAATGTACTACACAGAATCCAAATAGAAGTCATGTTCTATATTAAGTGTTAGAATTTTAGGGGAAAGATAGAAAGGCATCATACTCCAATCAGTGATCACAGGAGGAATTTTGTTTAATGAGAAAAGATAATAGACAGCTGAAATAGGACAAAGAAAATAAATATAATGATCTGATCTGAGATGAAATAAATAAAAATAAAATTAAGAAAGTTAAAAGAGGGGAGAAGCTATATAGAAAATGTAGGATGGTAATAAGATATGGAATGGTATATAAAAATGAGCATGAATTTGAATTGGTGTCTGTAGAAAGAGATGTAACCCAGGATCAGGCTGCTTTCAGAAAAGAGGTTTTATGTTTTCATGATCTGTGTTGTGTTTGTTTATGTTTGTTTCTAAAAATCAATACAATTTTCTTCAAGAAAAAAGAAAATAATATATACTTAACCTCATTTTCTAAGGTCTGTGTCTATGCAGCTGGATCTCAACAAGATAAACTACCGATATTGAAAATTTTCAACTAAAATTGTATTTAAAATATTTAACTTTTTATTTTATTCAAATAAGCCACTTCCTTTTTTATTTTTTTTAAGTTACTTTATTAATTGAATATGATTTTACAAAGCTTCTTTGTAAAGCTTCCATTCAGGGTTTTTTTTGTTCATTACATTTTTAATTTTAATTACTATTTAATTTTATATTATTTTATAATAACTTATTTCATTTTATATTATTTATATTATGGCCACAGTAGACAATCGCTTAAATATGAGCAGCAGTATGCTGCAGCTGTTCTGACTCAGCTTTAGCAAGTAATGGTAAGCCACTTACTTGCAGATAAAAGCGAACCCCTTTTCAAACAAGTAGGAACAGTCTTTTATTCACATGGATAAAGAAAAATCAAATGTAATTAGTCCCAACAAACCTGGCCAAGAAATCCCAATTGCTTGCTGTATCCTAAAAGCGAATGGTTGTCACAGCCATTCCCACAACCTTATTTATTTCCCAGCCAGGGAGGAGCTGGCTAGACTCCATGTCTGCTTTTCCTTGAGAGTTGGCTTATTATTTTCCTTTGCTCTTCTCTCCTTTCCTCTTTGAACATCTGGGGTGGGCCCCATCTGTTCCGACCCCTCACTGAGCTCAGGCCCCGAAGACAGCTGACTCTACCTGGCGAGGATGAAAGCTCTGGCTCTGCCTGTCTCTGATGCTGTTTCTTTATTAGAGCCTTCCAAAGACTCCAAATCTGGCCTAGGCTCTCCCTCTACCTCCACCTCCTCGTCTGACTCTGCAGCTAACTCTGTTGGCAGCCAACAGGCCACAACAGCAATTGCCAAAAAAGTCAAAACAATGCTAGGCTGCACTCTTGAAAGAGTGCACAAAAAAGCAATGAAGATGGTTAGGGGGCTAAAATATATGAAGAACAGTTGGCAGGAATTTGGTTTGTCTAGTCTAGTAAAAAGAAGGACTAAGGTGATATGACAGCAGTGTTCCAATATTTGAGAGGCTGTCACAAAGAAGAGGGGGTCAACTGTTTTTCAAGGCATCAGAAGACAAAAAACAATGGAGAAACCACCTAGAACTAAGGAAAGATTTCCTAACAGTGAGAACAATTAACCAGTGAAATTGTTTGTCTTCAGAAATTTAGGGTGTTCCATCACTGGAGGGGGAAAAGAGACTAGACAACACTTGTCTCAAATGGTATAGGGTGGGTATTTGCAACCCACAGCTCCAGAGCCGCATTTGGCTCTTTGACCTCTCTCCTGCGGCTCCCAGACATTTGACCTCTTTCCACCTCAAGACACTAGTCCAACCCAGTCATGCAACCTGTTTTCCGCCCAGAGAAGGCATAAGCCTCTCCGCAGAGTCCTGCAGCTGAAGCGCCCCTAGCATTTTTTCTGCACTGCCTATGACTGCCTGCTTTTTGCGATTCCATGTCCTTTATGGACAGCTCAGCGCCAATCACTGTTCCCTTCATGTCAGCTCAGGAAGGAGGGGAATGGGGAAGAGCAGCCGCCACTGGATGCAGGGAGGGAATAGCTCTGGCTTCCCTGCTTAGCACAACTGGCTACTCACCTAATCACATAGTGGCGGCAGCAGGAGTTACCATTGCTTCCGTCATCATGATCCCGGCCCAGGAGGGTATCCTGCTTGTGCACGTGGCCACGAGAGTGTGCACGTGGCCATGTGCACGTGGCCATGAGAGAAAGAGAAATGAGAAAATGATGGAGGAAATGAGAGGAAAGAGAAACAAATGAGAGAGAGAGAAAATGAGAGAGGTGGAGGGAGAGTATGAGAGGGAGAAAAAGAGGAAAATGAGAGAGAGAGAAGAGAGAGAGAAATGAAAAAATGGAGAGAATGAGAGGAAAGAGAAACAAATGAGAGAAAGAGAGAAGGGGTTACAGAGAGGGAGAGAGAAATGAGAGAGAGAGCTGGAGGGAGAGAATGGGAAGAGGGAAACAAATGAGAGAGAGAAGGGGGAGGGAAAGAACTCTCTCAGACCTATGACGAAACCAATGGCAAGCTAGATCTCTTGCCAAGAAAACTGCAGTTTGCCAGAAGGCACAAATTGGAAGCAAGTCTGATTTTTTTTTTGTAGAAAATTGTATTGATTTTTAGAAACAAACATAAACAAACACAACACAGAACATGAAAACATTAAACCTCTTTTCTGAAAGCAGCCTTATCCTGGGTTACATCTCTTTGTATAGACACCAATTCAAATTCATGCTCATTTTTATATACCATTCCATATCTTATTACCATTCTACATTTTCTATATAGCTTCTCCCCTCTTTTAACTTTCTTAATTTTATTTTTCATTTTTTCATCACTGCACCAACGGATGCAAAGAGGATGTAAAACGGACAAAAAAGCTTGCCATCCGTTGGAAAACGCGATGCATCCGTTGTGTACTCACTGCGTACGTCTTTCATACACTCTATCCATCAAACATCCGTCTACTGCTATTTCATCCGCTCAAAAAGTTTTGAGCTGCACAAAACGTTTTGAGCGGATGAACTTTCCGCCGCATACGATCTACATCCGCGACACATGTGGGCAACAAACATTCTACGTCCATTGTCATCCGTTACACCTCCGATGTATCCTCTCGGCATCCTCTGGCCATCCGTGCAAATCACATCTGCTCCAGCGGAAAGCAGAAAGAGGGAGGAAGCGAAAGGTACGCGGAACGTCCACACAGCGTTAGCACGGACAAACAAAGGATGAAAGTGGATGCAGCTCGGATATAAAGCATTAAAACGGACAAAACGCTCGCATATGGACGTATCTCGGATATTTAGGATGTCTGGAGGATATCTAGAGTATGTGGAAGGACACCTAGCGGAAAACCGACATTTCCTATAAAAAGGGGGAGGAAATCACCTGGATCTCACTATCAGTCCAGCAGCCCTAGTGTTCAGACCTCTTCAGCCTTGCTCTTGCTCTTCCACATCAACCATTGATCTCCACCATGGATCATCGCACACTCCTTTTGGTAGCTGCTATCATTCAACACCAGAAGCAAGCCCTCTTCAGACTGTTTCACCTTTTCTACGCAAGGAGAAGAAGACGTCCAAGAGCTGTCTGGGTCCAAAGATGGATCGGGAGAAGAATGGAGTTTGGACTCTATGACAAGCTGATGGTAGAGCTGAGGAATGAAGACCCTCATGCATTCCAGCAGTTCATGAGGATGCCACCAGCCATTTTTGACGAAGTTGTGAAGCGTCTGAGACCGAGGTTGACCAAGCCAAGCACCAACTTCCATCCCAGCCTGGACTCTGGGCTGAAGGTGGCACTGACTCTGCGCCACCTGGCCTCTGGAACCACATACAGAAACATGCAGTACGCCTGGAGGGTGCCACACAACCATCAGCATTGTGGTCAGAGAAGTGGTGCAGGCCATCATCGAATAATACCTGAAGGAGCTCCTCCAGTGCCCCTCCACTGAAGAAGGCTGGAGGGAAGTTGCAGAGCAGTGGTATCAGAGGTGGAACTTTCCCCACACCGTTGGAGCCATAGATGGGAAACACGTGGCCTGCAAAGCTCCAGCAAACTCAGGGTCCAATTATTTCAACTACAAGGGCTTCTTCAGCATCATCCTCTTTGCCATGGTTGATGCTGACTACAAGTTCATGTACATCGATGCTTCAGGCAACAGGTCATCTTCAGATGCCCAGATATACAACGCCAGTGACCTCAAGGGTGGACTGGAACGCAACCTCATCATGGGTTTCCCAGATCCAGAACCCCTACCCAATGACACACAAGGTGTGCCCTACTTCATCGTGGGTGATGACGCCTTCTTCCTCAGAACCTACCTCATGAAGCCCTACACTTCAAGATACCTCACCCGTGAAGAGAGGATCTTCAACTACAGGCTGTCCAGGGCAAGACGGATGGTGGGGAACGCCTTGGGCATCCTGGCCAACAGGTTCCAGGTACTTCTCACCACTATGCAGCATCACCCACAGACTGCGAGGAGCATCGTGGAAGCTTGCTGCATCCTGCACAATCTCATGCGCACCTGCTAACCAGTGTTGCAGAACAGGCTTGTGGACCGTCAACAAGGGAATGGAGACATGGAGCCTGGTGAATGGAGGCAAGAATGAAACCTGATAGACACTGTGGATGTACAAGGTCCCAACAGAGCTTCACATGAAGGGAAGAAGCAGCTCAACCTCCTGAAACACTGGTGCAACTCCCCAGCTGGAGCAGTGGAGTGGCAAGACAGGATGGTAGATGCTTAGTGGATCCTTCAGCCTGTCTCATCACAGTGATGAGATTGTGCCATGTATGTTGAGTGGCCTTACAATGAATAGGGCATTAATAAAGAGTTTTGTTTATGTTGAAATGTGTTGATCAATGATTAAATTGTTATTGATAATAAAGGGCCATATGTGTGGCAGCTGGGAGGGTGGACCATACAGCCCCACCATGCTTGCACTGGTGGTTTATCTATCCCACAGCTATCCTTACCAATCCCACAGCTATCATTACCCATCCCACAGCTATCCTTACCAATCCCACAAGCATGCAAAGGCTTAACCATTTTTTCAAAGTTTTCACCAACACTTTATTAAGTAAAAAAAATGAACCATGTGTGTGAAGCAAAGATAACCTTTATTAACAACAAACTGTATGACTTTATTAAAAAGCAAAATGACCCAAGTAAAGTGTCTTAAGCAAAGATAAAGTGAGCAGGTAACAACTCAGTCTTTGGCACTCTTCTCAGTCACTCTGAGGCGTGCACATGGTCTCAGCTGTCAAGTGGCCAGGGACTGTGGAGGTGGCTGTTGCTGGAGTGCTGGTCTGAGGTGCCATTGGGGTGCCTGGCCCCAAGAGTGCAGCAGGAGATGGTGTGTGCAGGAAGATCTCAGAGAGCTGACTCAGTCCCGTGAGGTTGAGAGGCCCTTCCTCAAGTACCTGGGATGTGAGGCCCAAGACTGATGACAGATGTTTTGAGGAAGGGCTTGGCTGTGGGGTGGAGGAAGGAGGAGTGTCGTGGGGTTGTCTGATCTGCAGCTGGGTCAGGTGAGGCATCTATGGCGTCTGTGGTGTCTGTGGCGTCCGAGGAACCTGGGTGTGGATTGGGAAGGGCTGCCTCTGCTGTGGGAAGTCCTGGTAGTGGTAGGCTTGGTAGGTGAGGGGCTGCTGAAATCCGTGGAAGGGCTGTGACATCGCCTGGGGTGGAGGAGCAGACCTGGAGTGGGTAGGAGCAGGTTCAGCTTGGCCTGGAGGGTGGTGCAGAAGAGCTGTGATCCTCTCCTTCATCGCCTGGTACTGAGCCTCGGGCATGTCCATGAGGGTCTGGCTCACATACGTGATGAAGGGCTTGCGGTTGGAGGATGGTATGTCGGTATGCTGGCTTTGATTGTGTCCCTGATCTCCAAGAGGACAGTGTGGCTCTGTCCCTTTGGTCTGCCTCTCTGCCTGCTTTCTGTGGAGGTGGAGCTGGGGGTGGGTGTGGCTTGGTCTCTGGTGGCTGCTTCTTCTTGCTCCATCTGAGACAGGGGATCCTCCATGTCCTCTGGCATGGGGAGTGCAGCTGTCGGTTTCTGTCGTGGGGCCCTCCAAAGACACCTGCCTCGATACTGTAGCTGTCTTGTGGCTGGAAGAGGAGTGGCTCTCTGTGGGCTGTCTGGGGGAGAAGGTTGACAGAGGGTCTGCTCCTCGGTGGAGGATCTCATCCTCCAGGAAGCTGCACCTGGCCATGACATAGGTCTCCCGATCAGTAAACTTGACAGCGGCCTGCCCGGATTTCTTCAGGTGCAGCTTGCCATACCAGGTGTGCATGTGCTTCCACCACCCAAGGAGTACATCTGAAGTGTGGCCCAGGCTCTCCGCCTTCTCTCTCCACGCTGCCTGCTTCTGCTTGGTGTCGTGATAGAGCCTGTGTCCCTTCCTCCACAGGTACTTGTTCTCCCTCAGCCATTCCAGCACCTCCTCCTCATGGTCTTCGGAAATGGAGTACTGTTTCCTCTCCCCCTTCTCCTTGCCTTGCCTTTTCCAGCCAGGAGCCAGCTAGCCTGTCCAGGCAGGTGTCTTCAGAGGGCCCCACGGCAGAGACGCCCCCGACAGCTGCACACCCCATGCCGGAGGACTTGGAGGATCCCTTCTCACAAATGAAGGAAGAAGCAGCAGCCACCAGATGACATCTCAAGTCTTTGATGAAGGGCCTCTCAACCTCACGGGACTGAGTCAGCTCTCTGAGAGCTTCCTGAATACACCATCCCCTGTTGTACTCTCGGGGCCAAGCACCCCAATGGCGCCTGAGACCAGCACTCAAGCCACAGCCACCTCCACAGTCCCTGCCCGCTTAACAGCTGAGACCATGGACATGACTCAGAGTGACTAAGAATAGTGCCAGAGACTGAGTTGTTACTTGTTCACTTTATCTTTGCTTAAGATACTTTACTTGGTTCATTTTGCTTTTTTAATAAAGTCATACAGTTTACTTAAGACAGTTGTTAATAAAGGTTATCTTTGCTTAACACACTTGGTTCATTTTTTTTACTTAATAAAGTGTTGGTGAAAATTTTGAAAAAATGGTTAAGCCTTTGCATGCTTGTGGGATGGATAAGGATAGTTGTGGGATAAATAAACCTCCAGTACAACCATAGTGGGACTTATTCAAAATGGTGCTGCACCCCTTATTAAAAGGTTATACTTTAGGTTATTTTTGCATCCAGCTTTTCATTAGAGCACAAAAGGCTTCTGTCCTAACAAGATACCTTTCACCAGCTTATGCTCCTGCTTAACAGCAATAATCTTGCAGTAGTATTCCATGATTTAGCAATTACCCACTTAAATTATTGCAGCATTTTATGTGATGGCCTTGTTAATTCAGAAGGTTCAGTTAGTTTTTAAAAATGCTACAGAAAGAGCATCATCTGGAATTTGGCCTATTGATCTCCTGTGACTGGCATTAGGATAGAATAAGATAGGATTCTTTATTGGCCAAGTGTGATTGGGCACACAAGGAATTTGTCTTTGATACATATGCCCCCAGTGTACATAAAGAAAAAATAAAATATATTCATCAAGAATCATAAGATACAACACTTATGAAACAATAAAAACAATATAAATTATAAAGATACAAGCAACATGGATATAGCCATAAGTGGGAAGAGATAGGTACTAGTCAGGATGAGAAGAATACAGTAGTAATAGAGTTTTGGTAGTTAATTTGACAGTGTTGTGGGAATTAGTTGTTTAGCAGAGCCCTATAGCATCATTTCAAGGGTAGAAGTTGAAACAATTTATGTCCAGGATGTGAGGGGCTTGTAAATATTTTCACAGTCCTCTTTTTGACTCATGCAGTATATAGGTCCTCAATGGAAGGCAGGTTGGTAGCAATTGTTTTTTCTGCAGTTTTAACTATCCATTGAAGTCTGTGTTTGTGTTGCTTAATCTAATTTAATTTAATTTAATTTAATTTAATTTAATTTAATTTAATTTA